>VXAC01004697.1:2101120-2163554 GCA_013399225.1 Rhipidura dahli | reverse complement strand
TTTTTGTTTGGGTTTTTGGTTGTTGTTTTTGGGCATGTGTGTTTTTTTCTTTTTTCTTTTTGACTGATTTTCTGCATGTGTTTAAAGCCCATAGGACAGAGAAGAGTGTGGCCTTCCTCCTGAGGCAGAGAAGGGAATAGCAGCAAGGTTTTCCACATCCTAGTTTCTGGGTTTCAAGTAGAAGTCACTAACACCAAATCTATATTGCTGTTAAGAAAGATGAAGCAAATAAGCCTTTGTCTACCATACATTTCAGTGGTTTATAACTGATGCTGGTTATTTTCCATGGGTTTTGCTTTGCAACAAGAAGAAATTATTTTAGGAAATCTTTCATAGTAATATGTCCTTTGTGGCTGTAGAAACTTGTGTTTCTTGAAAAAGTCCCCCAAATGAAAGCCCAGTATATCAGAGTATCAGTAATGCTTTATAAAAATAAGTGGGAAAGGACATTTTAAGGGAAGTTCTCTTCAACAAAGACCAAGATGTATCAGTGATTTGAGAAATTAAATTATTTTACTTACTCTTCTGATGTCTTATGTTCATCCTTAAATGCTATCTTCTGTGATCTTTTACCAGGATTTTGTGATACTTCCTATTAAGTCTGTGAGGTAAACACAGATACCTATTTTATGGTCTAGCTGCTGAATATAACAAGTTGTAGCTTCTGGAATTCCCTCTTCACCATGCTAAGTCTATCAAATTGCAGTGCAGTGCCATGCTATCTATGGAAGTGATATAAATTCAAATGAGTGTTAACATTCATCTTGGAAAGAGCTGGGAGATGCACACAAACCTCAAAGGCTCTGTTTGTCCAAACTAGATGGAGTGCGTGTGCACCGACAGGGATGCACACATGAGCACAGCTGTGTGTGCATGCATATAAAAATATCACCATATTTCCTGCATTTTTGTTAATCCTGGAGGAATGTGGTCCATCTGTAGTTAAACTAAACAAACTTTAAAAAAATTTTTTTAGTCAAAGAAACCTCTTTACTAGTGTCTGTGTTCTAAAATCCTTAATGTGATTGGCATTTGTACTGGCAGTCTATGGACCAGAGAGGGACAGGATGTGGCAAGTGCTCTTCAGGGGAACTCTAAAGCTGTTTGAACTAGTGGCATAAGGAAACCTCTCCAGGATTACCAGATGAACATTTTTCAAGAGCTCTAGATCTCTTCCTAGGATATGTGTTACATGCATGCAAAAATCACTCTGTACTTTACTAAAATATAGTAACTTGTACCTCTGATTTTTGTTTTCTCCATAGGTATGGGAAAATTGTATCCACAAAGGCAATTCTTGACAAAAACACAAATCAGTGCAAAGGTACGTGCAAAGTGTCCACCCTGTGAGTTCATTATCAGTTTGAATGATTGACTGGTGGCTTGACTGCCAAAGCTTGGGCTCCAACTGTGCAATCAACATAATGCACAGTATATTACAAACATATTTAATAATGCCAAAGCTTTGAGTTGTGCTTCCAGGAACATTGCTCATTAATTTTTTTCATTAACAAACAAAATGAAAATCACAAATCAGAACAAGTATCAAATTGCTTCGGCAGAAGAGTAAATTACCTTCTAACCACATAGTGCTGTCTGATTTGAATGATATCATCAGTGATGCAAATTGATTTCCTATATAAAACTGAGATACCTTTGGGAAAAATTTTCCAAGGAAAACCTGGTCTAATTTTTGTATTTTTTGTGAAGTCTTGGCTTATGGTAATGGAAGAAGAAAATATGTTTTATGACACAAATAGATCTACAAGTTGCAATACCAAGATATAAAAATAATTCCTCTTCCAGTTTTATGTTCCTAATTTTTCTGCTAATGTATGAAAATATTTTTAAATGAAATATAGCATGTTTTGTGTGTGTGTGTAGCTATATTTGCTGAGAAAAATATTGACTAAAGTGTGTAGTAGTATTTCAGGACTAGAGTTGTTACTCATTTATGAGTCTGCAGTGTCACTGAGTCTATGGGGGAGAAGCTGTTCTTTATAAAATGATTCTGTAGCTTTCCACTAGTGGCATGCAGAATCTTTTTGGAGTAATAAGACATGTTAGAGTGGATTCTTCTGAAAAGAAGAACATTGCTATATATTTCTGTATGTGTTAGTAAAAAGAAAAGGCGTTGCACTTTGGGGCTATCTTGTGAGTAGCCAGATATGGGGTGAAGAGGAGCAGCAGAGAAGCCTTCTGGAGAAATTATGAGATGGGGGCAAAATCCTGCCACCTGTGCCAAAGATGCTTTTGAAGTTTGTAGAAGTGTGTGACTATCTATTGCCAGCCAGAAACAGCATTCATTAGGTACTCAGGAGAAAAGCAAGTTGGGAGACTGCAGTTCTAGTCTTAGAAAACTCTACCAACCCAGTTAGTCATGGGCCATTGTCATAAGGTGCTCTGCCATGCATTTGCTTTTGCCTGAAAGTGTATTTTATTTCCCTGGGGCACTCTTCTGACAGAATTCTGATAACATCTCTCTCTATTTCTTTGACTGTCACACCAGGAACAAGACCTCATTGTGTTTGGGGTTTGGTGGGGTTTTTTTGCTTTATTTCAGATTACATTATGAAGGAATACCCTTGTGAGCAGAACTTCCTTTGCTCCCACTGCCAGTGCTAAACAAGGAAAGGAATGGATCTGTTTGTGAAACACAAAATGTGAAATGAAATCATTGTAAAGAACATGAATGGTAGAATTTTGAGAAAGAAAAACATCTGGGTTTGGTGTTCTTTATGTCATAGTTAGCTTTAGGATTATTTTAATAGAAGCCATGTAACAATGAGTTGGAATTTTCTGAAAGTTTGCTTTCATGCTGTTGTATTACACTGTAGGGCAGAGATATCTATTTGTATTTTCAAAAATGGATCTTTATGACATAAGTGGTGCCATTAAAAGATCATAAACGTAATTGGATTTATTAACAGTATGCTTTATGGCATAAAAAGAATAGATGTTTTAGTGCTTTAAATGCTGGGTACAATTTCCTTGTAAGGCTGCCAAAAAAATGAAAAAGCTTCCCAGGAATCAGAAGTGGAAGGGACCTGAAGAGGTCAGGACCTGCCTTGGGGCAGGATCAGCTCTAACCCACTGCTGAGGGGTATTTCTGTAACCTTCGCTCAAAGGCCTCCAGTGGAGGAGATTCCTCCAGCTCCTCAGGCAATCTGTGATAACACTTCCTCTTCTCACTATAATGAAGCATTTTCCTAATGTCTGACCCAAATCTCTTGATGCAATTTAAATCTTTTGCTTCTTTTCTTATCCCCAGTGGACAGGTAGAGCAGTAGTTTCCTTTCCTTTTTGCAGCAAACATATATATTTGAAGATTCATCCGCATCTGCCTTATCTTTTCCTTAGTTTAAACACTAGTCCTTTACTTTTTCCTTAAAGGTAATTTGTTCTAAATTTCTGGATATATTACACTTTGCTGGTCTCTTTCTAATCAGCTTGCTCTTTACTTGAAAAACTTGGAACTGGGCATAGGATTTTTAGATGGGCTAAATTCTATAATTTTAAATAGTGCAGAGGGGTTTCATTTGTCTTCTCTGTGATCACATAAGTCTCCTCTTTGTTGATGTATACATATAAATAACTGTGTATTTAAAATATAGGTACATCTCTGAGGCACAGGGTGTTGAATGAGAAAAATGGTGCTGGTTGATGCTGAGAGATTTTGTGCAGCCCCTGGTTCTGTTACTCTCTTCCAGTGCTGCTGCCAGCCAGGCATTCCTTATTGTGTGCTCTGCTCTGGGTTGTTGATTATTCCCTCCTAGAGCTAGAACTTTTAATTTGTCTGTATTGAATTTTATCCTATTTTTTTTCCTGGATACTCCTTAATTTACTAAGATTTGAGTATAATCTTAAGCCTCCAGAGTGCTTGCAGCATTTGCCTCTTTAGTATCCTCTTCACAGTTAATAAATGGTTTCTCTAATACCCTGGATGAGATAATGTGGAAAAGAGTGAATAATAACAGACCTGGGGATGACTTTTGAGGAAACCCTCTCAGTACACCAGGTAGTGCAGTATTGAGCCATTGAGAACTTCTCCTTTAAAGAGGAGAATCTCCTTTAATCAGTTTGACACCTACTTTGCAGCATTTTCATCTACATCTTTTTTTTACTATCTGCTCAGGTTATGAAAGAGAAGCAAGGTTTAAATAACATATATAATACTGAGCTATTAATAAGACTGGTTACATACTGGTTTATGTATTGGTTTAGAGAAAATTATGATATGACATTTTTTACTCTTTCTGAATCCATACCACATAGGACTAATCACCACCTTTGAAGGTCTGTGAATGGATTCATACAACTGTTTGCTCCAAGATTTCTCCAGAAGTTGAAACAGTCTCTAACACAGTGGAGTCTACATCTATTCCCTAGAAAAACCCAACAAAAAACAACAAACAGCAACACCCACCAAAAAACCCCTCACAACACAACCCCCTTCCCCCCAAACCCCAAAAAACCCCAAACCAAACCCAATATTCAAACAACAAACAGGAAATAACCAAATGCTGTTTATTTGCTCCTTTCCTGTCTTTTGGGTCTTTCTGCCAAGTACGAGATTATCTTGTTAAATGAACACATCATCCTGTGATGTGTATCCATGAAGTAGGGTGGATTAAATTCATGGTGATGATAGAAATTATCACATGATTAGTGATTTCTGAATTTATTTCCGTGTCATTTATGTGTTGACCAAGGTGTAGGGTAAAGCTTAAAGTAGAAATATTTAATTTAGTGAGGAAATTATTTCAAAGCCTCCATATAACAGCAGATCTGTTAAAATAGGTTTCTGCTTAGCAAGAAACATTAGGTTTCCTCTTGGAAAAATGAGGAAAACACCTGGTGATGTACTTTAAATCATTCTCCAGTATTCCTCAGATTTTTAAAGAGATACCCACAACATTCCTGTCATGATAAGGAGCAGTGTTATCTAAGGATTTGTCCCTGGTATGAATTAAGCAGTTGGATCTAAAGTAATCATGTAGGCTGCCAGCGAGTTCACTAGGGACACCTTTTGACATAACCTCTCATTTTCAGATTGCTCCTTGTTGGTGGCGTAACTGCTAAGTGAGGCAGAGGAGAAGTAACAATCACCCTGTAATAGAACAATATATAAAGCAAAATAAGCACAGTCATGACAACATAGCCAGAAATCTCTGAACAAAGCGAAGAGCAAATGCATATGGAGAATAATGAAAAACAGGCACATGAGTCATTCAGATGTTCAAACACAAAACTAATGAACAAGTTGGAGAGTTTTGGCTGCTTTTGCTTTTTCCCTTTCCCTCCCCTCTCTCCCTCTTCCCCTTGCACATTTCCCTTCTGGGCCTACTGTATTTGCTAATTTAAAAAGTAGGGGAAATGGAATAAAAGAAACCATTCAAGAGAAGCGTTAATCTGACACGTGTAGACTCTTCTCTTTCCAGCACTCGCCGCCCACCCTCTCCAGCCTGGGCTGCCTTTGATAGACCTACGTGCTCAGAGCTGAGGGAATGAGTAATGGTTGTTTCACAGTACAGTTTCCATACCTCATAGCAATGGAATACAGAACAGTTAATCTGCCAAATACACAAGCCCATTTCTTAGAGTATGAATTACTGTCATCTGCGTCTGCCCTTGCAGACACTGTAATTGCATGCATGCAGATTTGCTTCCTGGTTTAATCAGGGGCTTGCATGATTTTGAGTATTTTACTAGTACCTTAGAAGATGAGCGCTGGAGAATGACTGAAAGTCTGAAATCCCACCTGTAGGAATTTTTTTTTTTTAATAAATAAAACCAATAAATCACGGTAATTTGTAGGAGACCAACACTTTGGTGGTATATTCTTCATTTTACATACATTTTTACAAACCATGGGTGACTTGATTTGTTGAATAGCAATGTTTGTCTTAGGAGAGGAATGTGCCTAACATGATGAGGGGAACTAAAGTGACTCTGTTCATAATTTTAATATTTCATTATGACATTTTTCTTGTTGAGAAACATTAGCAATAATCTATTTTTTCTTTTAAATACAAAAACCAGGGATGCAGATATGCACTCATTAAGATTGTGGTAGGTTTATGGTAAAAAAAAAAACGAAACATGAACTCATCTTTGTTAACCCACCATATATCACATACAATTTTATTTCTGCAGTTGCCTTGCTGTTTTTAGACCAGGCCTTAAAATTTACCATGACCTATTTTATAAACTGAGAGTTTATTTGTGTAACAAAAATGGAATAACTGGAGGCTTTCTATAAATGTTGGAGATAATTGGAATGGCATGATAAAGTGGTGTTTCATATCTCCCAAAAGGAGTCTGTCCTGCCTTGTGTCAGTGTTGCTACTCATCTGCTGAAGTTCACCAGCATCCCTAAATACTCCAGTGCATTGGAGCTTAATGAGCTGGAGGCTTCTGCTCTGGTGTTCTGATAAACAAAGTTTATAATCCTACAGTAGATATACCTTGGTATGTATGTTAGATAAAATACTTTCAAAACTTCAAATTTAACAAAGTATTTTCTGCAAATTTTCTATGAAGAGTGAAGGTTATTTGTGATTACATGAAATTATGCATTTTTACTTTTTATTTTTTAATTCATGTTCTTATACTTAAGATGGCCCAATTTGGTTGTGACTAGCAATGTGAAGCAAGTCTATGTAAAATAATAAGCTTTTGGGAAAGAACTCAGCTATATAGAAAGCTATTTAGTTAATAAATTTTATTTATTGGGAATAAGCTCAAATTACAATAACTGTGCTGTGTAATTTATGATTCTCAGAATTGCCATTTTGAAAGGGAAAAAATCCAGACAAGTGGGTCTGTTCCTGATCGCAGACTGTAAACTGTTCACACTAGGAGGGCATGCACAGTGTGCTTCAAGGGGAAATGGATCTTGTAGAAAGTAAATAATTTGTAAAACAGACTTATTTAAGTTTGAAACTCTAGACTTGTGTAACTAATAAATCAGTCCTGTTTTCGATGCCAGAGTAGCAATAGACGTGCTGATTTTTCGTGCATTAGTTTTGTTTGTTTGCATTTCTTTTTTTTTTTCTTTTTGATCCACTCCAAAGCATTATGTAATCAGTGGCATAATATTTCTCAAGTTATTAAAAGTGTAGTAATATGGAATATTTTAGTTCAGCAGGTTTCCTGAGAGTGAGGCATTTGTGAAAGCTGGGTGTGTGCTGAGTGTGGGGCAGGTGCTCAGCAAGTTTTGTCTGTGGCTCTGCTGATCCATCTCACTACTGACCTGTGGCAGCCACAACTGATCTGATCCTTCTTTTCCTGGGTCTCCTGAACAGAGTGCATAAACTGTGCTGAGTGGTACTACTTTTGGTTAGCAAGCCAGCTGATAAAACCAGATCTTCAGAGCTAGAAGGACAGAGTCTTCAACAGTGTCAATGAGGCCCCACTTTGAAACAGCTGAAAGGAAAAAAGCAATGCTATGTGTTTTGGTAAGCTGCATTAAACAACATGAGGCTAGTTGTTTAAAATTTGTAAATATTTGGAGGTTTCTTTAGTCTGTTTTCTGGGGGTTTTTTAAAACTTCAGTGGGTTTTTTTACTTTCACTCCTGTGGTTTTTATAAGTAAAGGTTGAAATAATATTTTTTTTCTGTTTAAATTAAAAAGCGATATTACTGTGGAACCACATGAGACCAAGAGTCAAGTCTTAAGAAAAAATACCTCAAGGAGACCTCTAAACACCATGATGGCAGGCATACATCAAAATGTAGTGAAAGGAATTGCCAGTAAAAAAACATGAGGTTGTTCCTTCATGAATGAAGTGTAAATTCCCACCCTATCTTAGCAAATGAAAGCTTGTTTGATCTCTGGGCTCATGAGCTATGATGCTCTGTAAACCTGACCACTTTAAGAAGTTACCAGAAACTATAAGAGAGGTGGGAAAGCTGCATATGTATTTATTAAAAATAACTGTATAGTTGTCTCCTTGAATTTACAGATGATGTGTTCACGGATGTTTAGGTATCATAACAAAGCAATTTTCCTGGCACCTGTTGGATTGGCCAGCAGGCATTATTATGTCTTGGCAAATGCTCAAGTAAGTGTTCTGCAAAATCTCACTTTAGCTGGAGGTAGAGATTCTCCAGTCTGTATACTTTTGAATGCTTTTCACATCTGCTGAAGTGAAATAGGAAAGAATTCAATGAGTTGTGCCCAGCAAGTCGTCATAGCTGGGGCATGCCAGCACTGGCCACTGTGTCACCATGGTGAGGACCTGCCCCAGTGTCTGCAAAATGCTGCTGCACCTCAATAAACGTTCTTGACTGCATCTAAACAGTGCTCTGTCTCAAGCAAGACCTCTAAAAGTTGTTTATTGAGTTTAAAGCCAGGTCGTCCACAGAGGAAACTCCTTCCTAATTAGTTCCCCAGACACCTTCTTAAATGGCTTCTTTACAATTAAGGAAAAAATTTCCTGGGTCATTATCTTTTCATAAATGAACTCTTGGCCTAGCAAATATTTTCTGCAAGGAGACCCAAGATGCTCAAGTATTTTTTGACATATCTAATCTGTGATTATTCTTAATTTACTGCTTCCAAAATCTGCAGGCCCATATCGCTGACAAATAATTGGTTTAATTTTGTTTCCTGCCAGAGAAATAAAAAAGTAGAATTTCCATTTATACACAGTGATTAATGTTTTGATTCATTGGTCTGTATAAAACTTTGCCAATCGCTTGGCATGCACTTGAAGTGCATTTTGGGACTGGGTAATGCTAGTAGGCTCTTAGTGGTCTCAGCAGACTTGGAAATATCTATTTCATATCACAGAAATGAACAGAAGATGATTTTTTTTATCTGAACAGTGGCTCATAATCAGCTTTGTGGAAAGCTTCCTTACAATGCCTCAGCTTTTTCAACTGTCTTCAAGAGTCACTTTCCTTAAACTTTTTTTTCTGATGCCCTGATACAGCATCCTATACACCAGTAAATCTGTTCGACCTCTAGTTGCTTGAAGGCAGGTCATCTCTTCTAAAAGCAACAATACTCTGTTCAGAAGTTACTTTCTCAGAAGTCTCAAGACTTCAGCACAGCAGCCAACCTGTAGAAACCCGGGGCAGAGGCAAGAGGAGGACAGTGCCCAGCTCCTTAGTTTTGCTAGAGTCAACTCTGTTCGGCTCTCTCAGAGTATACAGCACATGCAAAACACATGCTGTCTTGATATAGTGACAATTTGATAATGAACCCAATTGACAGGCTCTTATTGAACGTGGGTGCTCAAGAGGAAGCATTCTGAATTAGACCTGTGAATTACAGCACGACTTCACTTCTGTGGCTGGCCAGCAGAGAGGTCACTGCTCGCTTTTCCCCGATTTCTGTGCATCCCCTGCTTTTGTTTCGAAGAGTAGCGTTCTCTTACCCAAGTGAATTAAGTAAGTGTTTTCTTTCTTGGTAGAGAGTATACTGTGAAAATGAAACACTAAAAGACCGTGCCATCATTTTTATTACATCTGTCTTTCTGGGTTTCTGAGATCTGCCTGTCTGGAGATGGTGTAGGATTGCTCGAACACGAATAGATGTGCAACACAGGGGAAAAATCATAACCGCTGGCAGCAAAGATGTAACTCGCTCAATGCTGATCAAAAAACCCACCCACATCACTTCTGGGGAAGGATCTGGCAAGTATTATTAATATTGCTCCATCTATTCAGGCTGTGGTAGCCATATACAGTTATGTGAGCGCTAAAGCTCTAGGTGCTAATCAATGGTACAGAAAACAGTGGTACTCTATAAAAAACTAATTAAAAGGCAACCTTGTCCTATGGACTTTGCAGCTCTTTGAAAAAGACCAGGATCCACAACCATTTAGGTACTGTAAGTAACAGTAAGATTTTGAATGGAGTTAAATGATATTTCTTTAGATTACTGAATTCTCCACAAAAAACTAACAAACAAAAGAAAAAACCCAATAAAAAACCCAAACCAGTCTTTCAGCTCTCCTGAGAATAATCATACATTTTAATAACATTTAGTGAGTTTTTTCAACCCAGAATGTTTTGAGGAGAGCTAAGTTTATAGATGAGAAAAAAGAGGAGGCACTGTTAGGGATGCTAGAAATGACTCTTCTACTTGATGAAATAGTTTTTTTCTGACTGGGTCTTCTCCAGGACCAATAATTGGCTGATGTTTTCTTCCATTAGATGGCAGTGGTGTGATATGTGGTTTCTCTGGACCCCCAAACTACAAGTTTTAATAAAAATTTACAAATGGTTAAATTTTCTTAGTTTGGTTTCCAATTTGAGTGTCTTCGAGTTTTCAGTTTTTTATCTACATAAAAGTTTACAATTTATTTGTCCAGTTTAAAGCAAAAGAAGGCTGGGACTTTCAAGTAGAGCCAAGTTAAATATTTTCAGAAAATGGGCAGCAATGTAGAATGGACACTCAATGCTTCCACTACAAGAAACGCAGGATGGGTTTAGTTTTGGTCTACCTGAAGTAACTACAGTAATTCACTAGTTGGTCCTCTATGGTGGAACCAGAGCTTGGGCTGGTTTTGGCCAACAAGGCATTTGTGAGGGAGGTACCCGTGTGAGAGTAGAGGGTGGAAATAGTGGGAGCGCTTGAAGAGAGGGATGGGAGTCACTGCAGCAAGTTATAGCATCACATTTGGGGTAGGACATGGGCAGAGGCAAGAAAGAAGGGTCTCAAATGTATAAAACAACTGGCTTTCTTTTTTTCATTGCTTTCATAATATTCTGTTTTATTCTAAACAAAGAACAAAAGGAGTTGGGTTTTTTTGCATGATCTTCATATCGTAAAGATCTTTAAGGTGCATTCTGTTGCTGCTTGTGATATTAGTTGTGCTGTTGTTTTTTATTAACTTATTAAATATGGAGCAGTAAACACTATTTATTTTTAAATTAATTGAAATGGACTTGTTTCCCTTCATGGCTTTTTATTAATTGAATATTTTTGCTAAGCTGTTTGCTTTCAGAGCAAAGGTTGCAGTCAGGAGATGGGGGTCAATGGGACCTCCATTTAAATGCATGTTATCTCTATGTTAATTGCCTGCATATTTAACCAGCCAAGCATGACATTCTGCAGAAACTAAAGGTTTTTGTGGTCAACCTTTAATCACAAAACAGCAAGAAGAAGTCTGAGTGACCTGGTATGCCTGAGGTATCTTGGTTGCTCTTGTCAGTCACTTCAGCTCAGAGTAAATTGCAGGGTAAATTCCTCATAACTGATGGAAGGTATCTTTAGAAAAAGCCCCAAAAATGGTGGTGGTGGGGGGGGAAACTTTGCTCAAAATTTTAGCTTTTAATTTTTGCTTATTTGTTGCACATTATTTTAGTAATTTCCTTTATAAATAGAAACAGGTTTTATTGCTAGTATAGACAGTTATTAGAGAAGAAAGTCATGGAACAGACATTAAATATGCTTGGAGTTTTGGAAATGCATACATATTTATCAAGTGGGGTGACTTTGAGTTCTTACATCAGAAAGAATTGTGTAGCTCTGCCTGCCATGCTCTACTTTCTTGGGTTTTTACTGCAGAAGTGGTAGAATTGTTGCACTTAAAGGAGAGGGGTGTATGCTGTGCAACAAATCCTTCTGAGGCTGCTGGGATTAACAAACCTCTGCTGTGTTTTCACCAGTGTCTAGTAATGAGATTGAGGTTTTTGAACTTAAAAGTGTTGGAGATTCCTACCTCTGTCAAATTTGCTTGAATAGGGTCAGTTCAAAAGGTATGCGAGAGGAGGGGCTGACAGGGAAATATATGTAGATAAGTCTGCTGTATATTCTTTGCCTTGCTTTCTGCTTCTTTTGTAATGATTCCTGGAATTCAATTTGCCTTTTTGAGCAGATAGGAAGTTGACACTTTTATGGACATTTCAAAGGGCATCATAATGTAAAACCAGAATTTGCTCCTGTGTGCATGACTGCATTTATCTGAATTTAATTTCTTCTTCTGGTGTATTACCCAATTGCTTACTTTAATGAGGTCCTTCTGCAGTTCTTCACAGCTGCCTCTCCCGTTTTGTCTCCTAAATAATCTTGTCACCTCACTGCTTAGCCTCTTCCTGTCATTTAGAAGTGAGTTGTTCAGTGTGGGTCCTGGCAAAGTTCCATGTGGAAGTCCATTGGTGCTGTTCTCCCCTTGTAAGATCGCTCATGCCCTCTACCCTCTGTTTTTATCTTTTAACCAATTGTTTATCCAAGAACTTTTCCCTCTTAAGCTATGGCTGCTTAGTTTCCTAAGAAGTCTTTTGTGAAGGGCTTGTCAAATGTCTTTTGGAGATCCAAACAGACTGTATTAGCCAGATCACCCTTATCCACAGGCTTGTTGACCTTTTCAAAGTACTCCAATAGGTCTGTGAGACAAACCTACAAAAGCCCAGTTAACTCTTTCCACATATTGTATTTTCATTGATTTTACCCTGTTTCTGTAATTGCTGGTGATCTGACATCAAGTTTATGGATCTTTACGTACTTGGGTGTTACCTGGGATGTTTTCAGAACACTGGGACCATGTGTGCCACCTCCCAGTTTGCAGGTACAAAGTCAGTTTTAGAAAAAAGAAAAAAGACACACCACTTATTAGTGTGTATAGTCAGTTACTACATCCTGGAGCTCTTTTCAAACTGGGAGGGTGAATACCATCTGTTGTTGCAATTTGTTAATGTTCACTTTTGTCAATTTGTCCTATAACCTTCTCTGTGGTCATTTAAAATTAAGAGTTGCATCTGTTCTGGGCTTCCTAAGCAGCTGCTCTCTGAAACGGCACCTAAAAATGTGATCCTTGCATTTCATCCCATTTTGCCCAATCTGTATAGGGTTGATTAAAGTCCTCTATGAGCATTCCACTTACTGCTTTTCTGCACAGTCCTGCATTTCAGTCCTTACAGGTTATGTGTTGCTCTCTGCCATCTTTTGTCTGATCATTTCTACTCCACCAGCAGAGATTGCTCTGTGTTTGCCACGCATGTTGGATCTTGGTATATGGTCTGCTCTTTGCCTCACTTTCACAGTTTTTCTGTGACTGTTTTATGACTGTAGTATATATTTAAGTTCACCCATCTTATTTCTTAAGGCTTAAAACACTTAGGGAGCCACAAATGTTTCAGTTGTGGTATCAGCACTGGACTTGAGAGACTCCGTGGTTAGTTTGCATTACAATATGTCCAGTTAGGCTCTCCAGCCTGTTGTTTTGTTTGCAAGACAAATAAATTTAGTGATCACCTTCTGATTTTCTCAAAGGTTACCTATTCCCCCATCTGCTTACCTGGAGAGAGAGATTGTCATCATTCCAACCTGCTCCTTCCTTCTGGTTAGCTCCAAGTTCTAGAGGGACACTTTCGATGCAGGAAGATGCAGCGTCAGCAGCTCTCAGTGGGAAAGACCCAGCACTGGATTGCATCCTGCCTTACCTTCTGAGTCCTGCCTTGAACTGGCAGCTGCTCTGATAGACCTGGACCTGCTGCACTTGTGTGCAGCTTTCCCATGGGGAAATAATGATAGTCGGCATAATGAATTGGTTAATTCCTACTTAAATTTTTCCTCCCAAAGTATTTGATAGGGTTGTTCCTACCACTCTTTTCTCTACAGGTGACCTATTTGACCTCTCCTCCTGTTGCTGCCCTAAAGACAAAAGCTGGAGTTTGTTCCTTCTTTCAGGCAGTCAAACTCATGCTCCTATGGCCTCAGCTTAGTTCTTGGAAATGCTGAGGTTCTTCTTACTCGAAGGAGTATAGAGAAGGATTGGTGAGGAATGGAAGATGTAGCATTTAAAAGAATATTCACAAAACCAGAATAAAAGTGGAAAGTCTGTGAAGAAATCAGTAGCTGGTATTAGGCAAGGGACAAAAATGCGTGCACAATGCTGGCAGCAAGAATAAGTGAGAGTAAACAGGCCATGATTAAATATGGGTGAGAGTTTCTGACCACCAGCGCAGCCAAGTTTTGGTATGGAGGGTGGAGCACACTCAGTTTTTATGACAGTGGGAGTTGTGGTATCAGGCTGCTTGAGAGTAGGGTCAGGATTCCTCTCTGAATGCATTCACTTATTTCTAGGTGTTCCCTCAGTATTCTGCATCTGGAGTCAGGCAAATATTGTAAGATGTATTTTCATACAGCTGCTTTAATAGTCTCAGTAGCTGCAGCCCCACAAGGAGCACTGGGGAGGGTGCTGGGTTCCCTTTAGGACTGCTCTCCTTGGGGTCCTTGTGGCTGATGTGGGAACTGGGCTCTGCTGGGTGCCAGCTCAGGGCTCTTGGGACTGTGGCACTCCACCACACTATCTCCAGTCCTCTGAGCAAATCTTTACCTGGAAGACAGCTTGTGGGGCAGCTCTTTAAAGAAAAAGCCTGGCTCTTGAGCTAAAATAGAGGGCAAGTGTCTCACTCATCCTTAGCCAGGCTGACTGGCTGCATTGGGTTGCATGGGAGTGTGTGGAGGAAGCTGTGATGTCTGGCTGAAATGCTTGGGAGCAGGGGCTGGAGGAGTGAAGTGTGGCTCTGTTACAGTTCATCTCCTTGCAAATTACCTGTGTGTTTGCCAGTGTGAGGCCTAGGAAATGCCTGCAGGTTTGCACATTAAAGAAAAAAAAAACAACTCCAAAATGGGTTTTGTAAAATTAACCTTCAGAAGCCCTGCAAGGTGAGCTTGCTGTGTTTTAGAAGTGAGGAAAAGGCAGAGGAATGGCTATGAAATATTCTTCTATTATTTTAAGTGAAAGTTTTGACTGTCACTGAGTCATTTCAAGTTAATAAGTCTTGCAAGAAATTAGGATTTTCAGATTACACTTTTAAAGCCCCATGTTCTCACTGTGTTTTAGGGAAGAGTGGAAGCACATGTTACCCTTAGGACTAAGTGAAACCAGAAATTTTATTTTAATTCGGACAGTCTTTACTGACACTCGGCTCCTGGGTTTGGCATTCCTGAAAGGGAGAAGAAAAGTGGAATGTAAAAGGGGAAAAAATTTCCAGTCTACATTTGGTTTGAATTTACATGCAAATTTAGAAAAGAATGGGAAAAAGGAAAAAGGTACTATTATAATTACAGTGTAGGTCCCCTTTAACCTCAGAAAAATTAGCTGTTCTGAAAATCTCTCCTATGCCTTTCTTTCTACATGCTTCATCATTGTCTGTTATTTTATCCTGGTAAACAATGATTTAAATGGATGGAACTTAGCAAAACAGAAATGTTTGGATTGGCATATAGAAAATTGTGCTTTGTTATTTATTTTACTTGTTTTATTTATTTTATAAATTGAATAGCCCGCCACATTCCTTCAGAAAACAGAAATAAGGTCTAATATTATAGGTTATCTCCTCTCTGGTAGAGATCCACAGATTAAAGATCTGTGTCAATTCTATTCTGTTATATTTGAGACATTGTTAGAAAATATCTGAGTTAGGCTAAAGAAGGCCTTCAGTTCTAAGGCCTCAGTTGCCCTTTGCAGAGCAGAGCTTGTGATATATATGGAGATATAAGTAAATATGAGGGTATGTGTGTTGAAGTACTTTATGAGAAGTTGATGTCTCAGTCCCTCTCATACATCTTGAATAATTATGATGCAGGAAGAAACAATTCTGTGCTTTTAAGTATGTTATACAAGAATCAATTCATATATAATAACTAAAACTATAATTTTGATCTGGTGATAAACTTTCCTAGAAAGAGTAGTTTAATTATCAAGATCGGTGCTGACATTTGAAGTTGACAGTAGGGTTGAACTCATTAATGTTTCCATTTTGCATGTGTCATTTATTCTGCTTTTTGAATTTTCTGAGCATAAGCTGAGGCCACCTCAGGATGTGTGTGCTTACTATTAGATGCATGCTGAAGCACAGTGCTGAAGAAGGCTTTGAGTTTCACTAGAATCAATCTTCTTGATGAAAAACGTGTCAGCTCTGAGGCGTCCTGGTGCTTCAAAGTTCATTTTAGGACAAAGGATGCGAAAGCTCGCTGTTATACAGAACCCACAAATGCTGCCATTTATACTGAGCCCTGCACCTTGGTATTTTGTTTTATAGGACTCTTAGAAATATCACAGACCTGAAGATATATTTGAAAACTTCCTCTCCCTTTCATGATTATGTAAAGGCAGTGTGCACGGGTCTGACGTGCTTGGAATGAATTTGATCATTACAGCTAGATTGTGTGTCAAAAATGTTATCTCCATTATTTCAGTGAAACCCTGACCACATGCTTAAGATGGTGGCAGCCTCAAGGAGTACATATCCCACTCACTTGGAGAGGACATTATACTCTTGGTATTTATGTTGGCTGGCCTGCATGCTTGTTTTAAACACATCCTGTTTGGATCTTTTGGATCACTTTTCAGATTTGGGGCTGAATCTTGGTGAAAAAATGAAATGTTTGTCAACTGCACTCAAAAGCAAGGTACTGAGGCTTACAGTGTCTCAAAGTCTATGATACTTTTGGGAAAAACATTGCTGCACTTGACAAGTGCTTGCTTGCTCTGCTTGCACTACTGCCTCTGAAGCTGCACATGCATCAGTCCCTGTGATTAAAATACATTTAGTGGATTATTTTGATGCGCAGTTCTGTAAACTCATACATCTATGAGTGTATGAGTGTGAATATCTCCTGTAATTATTGAATGGGGGCTGCTAGATGAGTAAAATCTTCTGGAAAGCTCAGAGTTAATGTAGAAGTGAGGAGGACATTTTTCTTGGCAAACTTTGGAGAGCAAAGAAGGTATTTTGCACCAACTGGCAAAGAGCTTACAGGGCACACTTCCAAACCTTCAGAAAAAGTTTCCCACAAAGACTATTTTTTTTTTTTTTTAAAGTCATGCTGCAGGAATTAAGTTGGAGATATCACTGACCGAAAGGACATTTTTTCTGAATGAGCCGAGAACCAAAGGAAATGACTCCAGGGTTTGAAATCCTTTTATTTCCTCTGTGGAAGATATCTGTGCAGCTGAAATGAACCCTTCTGGCTGGCTCCAAGCCAAACTTTATGGGAACTGAGATTAGGAAGTTCTATGGTCAAAATAGCCATTGAACAAATTGCTTCCAGTATAAAGCCTCAAATTTCCTGATAAAGCTAGAGCATTTAACCCTTCTTTTTCACTTGGATGAACAGCCTGCCTACTGTTAGGCACAAACTGTTTATCCAGTTCTGGTCCCTGCAGTGCTTTCAGAATTGCCTGCAAGGGTTTTGCTGTTTATTACTTTTATGTGAGGTAAGCGCATAGGAAAGCAAACCCAAGGAAAAAAAAAAAACCAGTTTTGGGTGATGCTTCCCACTTAAGATAGCAGGTAAAGTGCTATAAACAAGACATGAGATTGACAACTGCAGTGTATGGCATTTTGGTCTTGTAGCCCTTTCTGAAGGGAGGCTTTATTTTGTTTTATGATGGTGTTAGCTGGCTTGCTTGGCCTCCATGAACTGAGTGAAGAGGCAGCAGCAATAGCAGCTGTTCCTCTGAACTGCACTATTGACTCCAGAAAGTGCTCAAAAGCAGACTGCTCTGACTGGAGCACCAAGCCTGGCCTCTGAATGGTGTGGCATGGGCTCACTAATCTCCAGACAAAATTACCTGATGTAGAACAACAAAATACTATGATTTCAATTATGGATTTCTTCTGCTGTTACCTTCAAACTGGAAAGCCTGGAAGGATGGCAAAGAGAGTTAATGCTGGAATTGAGAGTGAAGACTAGGTGTGCTGATGTGTCCTTGGAACTACATTAAGCTAGACACCTCTGCCAGCTGCCTGTGCCCCAATGCCCTTGTGCACATGCCCATCTCTCTGCCACATGGGCAGGGCTCCCAAGCAGAGCTTGTGCCACGTGTGTGTAGGCTGTGTTTTGGGCAGTTCTTGGGGAGGATGTTGGCAGTTGCACTGGAGCTGAGACAGGACATGGCCGTACCCGCTCGCTGTGTCCCTTCCAGCAGTGCTGTGCTCCCCGAAGCGCGTACGCCTCTGTGCATAACTCGTGTGTCACGCATTATGCATGCCTCTGCACAACCTAAATTCAAAAGTCCTGAATCTTAGACAGGTGTTTCCATCATTTCACCTGAGAGACTAATTCCCGAAATAATAAAACTCATTATTAGTAAGTTTTTTTTTTTTTTTCTTTATACTCAGCCTAAATTTTGCTTTTCCTAATTTAATCCCACTACTCTTCATTATCCTTCTTCCCCTACCTCTGGGCACCACACTAATTAATTCATCTCCCTCTTTGGTTTTTGCTTCTTACCCTTCAATATTATAGTTCAATGTTAAAATGCACTCCTCTTTCCTTGTATTTACTCAGCCCAACAGATGTATTTGAGCTCCAGCAATCTTTCCTTGTAAAACTTTCTAAACTGACCTCTATTCAGTGTTGTTGTTCATCAGTGAACAAGCCCTCTGGTTTGTTTAAAAATTGCTGGTATGAAACTGATCAGAACAAGGTGCATTACCCCAGGTAAGTGTGTGAGTGACATTGTAAACTGGGATTTTATATATCAGTGCCTTTAAACCATTTATGTTTGCTTTTTCTTGGACTTTTTGTTGTTGTTGTTGTTTTTAGGGTTTTTTTTTAATTTAAAGGCAGATTGATTGTAGTTTTTATGATCTGATATGAAATCAAACCAGAGTCTGACACTTCTTAGCTGTATTCAGGAAGTCCAATTTAACAAGTATTTAGGGCATAGGTGATTTTAATAATTTGATTATTTTTCCCATGTGATATATATGGGGGTGTCCTGGTATGAACCTTTCTAAAGTCTTGGCTTGCATGTCTCTCCTTTTCCATCACTGCTGTTTCTGGAATGCTTTCTTAACATTTTGAGGCCCCTTCTTTACTATTCTACCCTTTGTTGGTTAAATAAGTAGTTAGACTCTCTGTTCCTTATTGACATTCTATCTTATATTTGTACACAGCTATCACGTCTGCCATCCCTCTTTTTTTTTTCCTACTATTATCATCTGTGTCCTAGATATTACATGCCATTTGCAGGTAAACTTTAACAACTCACTAAGGAAACAAATGTTTAGTCTGTCATTAGGCATCTGAACCTTGACAAAACCATCATTTCTTCTCTTCCTTCCATGGGTATTGATAGACAGGCTTGGACTCTTCAAATGAATCTTTTGGTCTCAAAAATGGGACTTTACACCCTAAAAATAGGTCTTTGGGTGCTCCAGATGAGGTATTAAACATGAAAATGAGGCTTTGAGCTGTAAGTGAGGAGATTTTGCCCTGGAATGAGGCTTTGTCCATATGACGGAGGCTTTCAAGACAAGGAGCGAAGCTTTGGGCTCTGAAAATAAGGATCTGGGCTGTAATAGAGAGCCTTTGAGGCTCAGAGGGGACCTTATGACACTCAAAAACTACCTGAAAGGAGGTTGCAGCAAGGTGAGGTCAGTGTTTCCTCCCAAATAACGAGCAACAGGATGAGAGCAAATTGCCTCAGGTTGTGCCAGGGGAAGTTTAGATTGGATATTTGGAAAATATTCTTCATTTAAAGGGTGTTCAGGTATTGGAACAGGCTGTCCAGGGTAGTGGTAGAATCACCATCTCTGGAGTTGTTCAAAAAACCATGTGAATGTGGCACTTGGAGACATGATCTAGCAGTGAACATGACAGTGCTGGGTTAATGATTATCTTAGAGGACTTTTTCAAACTTAACAGTCTGATGAAAAGGGGCAATTAGGGTGTTTTTTACATTTAAAACTCTGCACTCCTGTTTCAAAGGGAACCCAGTACCATCAAATATTACCAATCACCTTAAAAATAAGAAAAAAAAGACCCAACCAAACCTAAGTAGTAAAAGAATAAAACCTAGCCCATGTCCCAGCTGATGAGCAAATAAAGGCTGGAAAGAGCATGTCCTTGTCATTTGGAAAATATGGTATATTCCACTCCAAAAAGTAGGACCAATATAAGCTTTTCCTGGAAAGAATAAATTCTTTATTAGAGATGATGTCTGCTGGGATATGATGGCCAACTCTTTCTGCAAAAAAAGTCCTGTAAATTATTATTTGAAAGTTCTTCAGGACTTAATATTTTGATAGAATGAAAAACAGAAAAATAATCTGGTTTTCTGTCACCTGACAAAGAAGAGGCCATATCTCTCAGGACCATGTCTCCATGGTTGATTAGGAAGAAAGGCCAAGCTGTGCAAAAGCACTGATGATACTACTTGGCCTGAGGAAAATTGCTGTAGGTCACTAATAAATGTTGAGCAGGAAAATTATGAATAAGGAGAAAGAATGCTCTAAATTCATGCATTTTAAGACTTTACCTTAGGGATTATACAAGAGTCCTTATGGATGCTAGAGGAAGTTTCAGCTCAAACTGGAGAACTGCCACAAATAATGGGCTACTGGTTACTTCAGAGTTAAGAGACTTGTGAAGTGGTTTTGCAGTGTTTCTATTTAAATGCATCAGCAATAGGACTAAATTATTGATAGAGAGAAATTTTATTCCTTTTAAGAGTTTAATGAATTTAAGATCCTCTCACAGGTGGTCTATTAGTCTATTTTAAGATCCTTTCAAGGAAACTGAAGCTACAGGAGGTGGGAGGGTGAGGTCGTCTTTTAATCACAGTCCCAGAAGGAAGTGTTGGCAAAGCTAGGATTAAACTTTCTGATATTTCTATGCTGTCTCAAGTGCATCTCACAAAACTCTTTACATCTGTCTCCAGGAGGTAAAGAATTAATAAAATTCATTTAGACCAGAAAAAAGACTGCGTTAATTGGTGTAAGAAAACTAAAACAGGGAGTCATGGTAAGTGAAATAAAATTACTGAATGATGAAGTCTGCATTTTAAAATCCTGTGTAGCAAACCTGAGTTTCAAAAAGGAGATGCCCCCTTTTTCATGTTGCACAGTTGTAGGGAAACATAATGATTTCTCCCATGGAAACTACTAGAAGGGCTATGAAAATTCCAAATTTATCCACTAAAAACATGTAGCAGTACACCTCATGCAAATTACAGCTACAGTGACTCAGGAAAATAAAAATATAGAAGTAGTGGTGGATAAACAGTTGCAGATATGTTCCCACGCATATGCTTTTGAATTGATAATGAGTTTATTGTGGCCATTCATCCTTGTGGGCCTTCCCCATTACTGTTTGACTGCAGTGAGTTTCCCAGCTGTCACTGTTTATGGAAAGTACTATTTAGATTAGTGTGAGACAGTTTGCAGTCTTGGGGGGAGGACAGTCTTCCATCAGCATTTGCCATCAGAAAGCAGGAGTGTGTCATGGTACTTTGCTGTTTTAAGTTTAAACTCGACAGGCTCAGCACTGTTTTTTTTTTTTTTTGTTCTAGAGAGAATCAAGTGAACTGCTGAACGTAATGTTACACAATGAAAAGTTTTTGATAGCTAAATAAGAAAATCAGACACCTGTATTTCCTTTTAAATGATTGACTGCAATCATGTCAGTAGATGTTGTTCCTGGAATAACTTAAATATGTAAGTGTATGTGATGTAAGAACAGGCATAATATGTCTTATTTAAGTAAGTTGGTTTCATGTGTAATTGTATCACTGCATTCTGAAATAGTGTTGCTATAGCAAATTGCTATACATTCTTTGCTAATATTATAAATATATTTTTTAAAGCTCCAATCATTCTGAAAAGATGTGTTGTTTTAAACTGGACATTTCTGGAGGGCTGAGCTTGAAATTTGCACTAAAATATCTGGTGAAATATTGGTGCTTACTTTTACAGACATGGCAGTACGTTTTTCTGATTTGTAAACGCTTTTGTAAAACATTGAGTTTTCATTTGAACATTTGTTAGTAAAACAATAATTCCTTAAAGTGTTGATTTCATGGGTAGTTTAAATCACTACATATGGCTGTTTTGCACTGTATGTTACTTGTGAAAGAACACAAGGGAGGTATAAACTCTCTTGACCTATGAATATCTTCTTATCAGACCTGTATTTCAGAAGTGCAGGGCTTGCAGTAATTCTTATTGGTCCATCTTTAGTTTCTTGCTTTTTTCTTTTTTTTTTTTTTTTTGTGGTAACTCTGGACCTGATTTCCTAATCTATTGTTGCAAGCAAAGCTAACACACAATTCCCATGGGTGTCTCTATTCCCACATTTATGGCTTCTAAACTGCTGTTCCTTATCTGATAACCCTTTTCTTTAAACCACCCAGGCAGAGGTAATGCCAGTGGAAATCAAGAGTCATTCTTCCAATGTCATCAGTTAATCCATTGCTATGAAACTTGTTTGGTAGCAGCAAGCCCCTCTCAGTGCTCAGAGGTGTAGGATCCTGCAGAAGGATCGAGGCAGAGCTGGTGCTGCCACCTTTCAAACAAAAGGATTAGAAGTGACAGCCAGCTCTTCTCTTGACTGACTTAAACAATCGCTATCCCAATGTTTATGGTCATGATGCATTCAGCCATTTTGTGCCCTGTATGCTAACACCAGCAGCGGGGCAGAGGAGAGGGTGTTTTATATGCACTGGGCTATGTGCTTGGGAATCTGCTAGTCACTTGTCTCCTGTGTTGTTATTTCCAGTAGTATTCTTCATGTTGAAGCTTGTTCCAAATGTCTGAGGTACTGAGGAGAGGGGATGAAATTCTCCTTGCAGCACTCTCCACATATTTTTTTTGAGTGACAGCTTGCTTAACTTCTCTCTGCTTCAGTGTTTCCCCGTATGGTATAAATGAGGATTATCTGTCTATCTTGGATTTCTCCATGGCTTGCATTGCTGAAGTATCTGAGTGCCTCCCAGTCTTGGATGTGTTTGATCTCTCAGCACCCCAGGATGTGGGAGACGTAGCATTAATCCGATTTTACAGAATTTTTAAAGAAGTGTGTGGTAGAGCAGATTTTCCAGGATGATGTTTGTTAGGAGGCTTTTTCCCCTCTAACTATATATAATACCCAGAGAAGGTGGAGGATCCAGAGAGTAACCCTTGCTTGTTTTTATTATCCTTCTGGGTGAAGGTATCATTTGAGTAGTTGAGTTGGCTAAATAAATGACTATTGACTCTCTTAGCCAAGATAGGCCCTGGTTACATTATAACCAGGACAATCTTTCAGGAAATATGCTGTGACACTGACTACACCACTGGTACTTCTCAGTCAACTGTAGGTATTCCTAATGGGATTAGAGCTGGGTGGCCAAAACTGCTGTTCACACAGAGTCACAGAATGGATCAGGTTGGAAGGGACCACAGTGGGGTCACCTGGTCCAACCCCCCTGCTCGAGCAGGGCCATCCCAGTGCACATGGTACAGGATCGTGTCCTGGTGGTTCTTGAATATCTCCAGTAAGGGACACTCCACACCCTCTCAGGGCAACCTGTTCCAGTGTGTGGTTATCTGCGCAGTAAGCAAGTTCTTCCTCACATTCCAGTGGAGCTTCCTGTGTATCAGTTTCTGCTCGTTGCCTCTTGTCCTGTTGCTTGGCACCACTGAGCAGAGCCTGGCTCCATCCTCTTGGCACCCTCCCTTTAGATATTTACATGCATTGGTGAGGTTCTCTGTCATGTGTTCTCAAAACTGAACAGGCCCAGCTCCTCAGACTATTTTCATAAGACGTGCTGCAGTCCCAAGTAGCTCCAGTAGTGTAGCCACTGCATTTCCTGGGCTAAAGTATACCAAGACCAGGGTATGAACACAGCCTTTCTTTCTATCTGGGAAATGTTGCCCAGTGTAGGGATGGTAATATGACCAGGTTTTTGGTAATATTTAAAACATACTCAGTCTTTTGTTCAACAGGAATTTAATAATAACATACAACACAAGTAGAGTAAAGTAAGTGTCTTGAATTTGTTAGGCAATGCTGACATGTTCTGCAGCACCAGAGAGTGCCACGTGTCAGTGTTCCAAACTTACAGGAAAGATTGCTGTTTTTGTGGTTGGAGCTGATGCCTTTCTTTCCCAAACAAATTATCTGGGGGATGTGTACATGGGAATGAGCTTGCCCTGATTCTTGTAGCAAGCTGTGAAGCAGCTGGTGGGAAGAAGCCCCAAGGAAAGCAAGGACTGTCCTGAGAAATGTTGGAGATGTTCCCAGTTTTGTGGGGAAACAGGATCCAACCTCAAGCTCAGCCTTGCAGCCCTATTTTTTTCCTTTAATCAGCAGGTTACCAAGGTAAACACATTTGTTTCAGGGACACTGCAAGACAGGACAGAATTCCAGTGCAAGCTGTGATCAAATGGCTTCCCATACTCTATGTACAAAACTGTCATTGGGAAGCAGAGATCTTAATTCAGTATCACCAAAGTCTTTTATTACCTTAAAGCATGAGAGGACTTCAGAACAGCAGCCCTCCACATTTGTTCCTTTTTTCTCCAGCTTTCTCCTCTGCCAGCTATCTCAACAGGCACTAGAACTTGTTTTTTTTGGGACATATGTGTTATTTGAAGATACCTGTACTTTGTTTCCATTCTTCAGATTTGCCCACAAAATTGAAATTGGACAAATAATTTGCTGCTTAGGGTGTGCTTGCATTTGCAGGGGCTATTTGCTTTGTGTTGGTGCAGAACATTGTGGTATATGTGTTTGTATAAACACACTTATTTTTTCGGGTTTTTTTTAAGGCCTAGAGGAGATTTGGAGTTGCCCATCATCTAGTACCTGAGGCTTATGTCTGTAACTGTTGCATTGTCCAAAATGCATCCAAAAAATGGTTCAGGGATTGCTATTTTTGTCCTTGCTCAGGGTGACATGCTCGCACATCTGCAGCTCCTGTGGTGTCTGTGCGGGGTGATCCCAGGGCACGGAAGGATGAGCTTTTTCAAGGCCCCAATTTACTCTGGAGGCTTTTCAGAATGTGTGCTGTGAGCTGGTGCTCAGCCGTCATTTCCTTCCTCCTGCTAGAGCCAAGGACAAACTCCTACCTCTCAATACATTAAACCTGTCAATGTTTGACATAAGCAACCAAAAGATTGATGAATGGAATGTGAAGCAGCTGTTTTTGAGGGTGTGTTATTTTGTTATTGATAGGCCACCACTTTTACAACACCAAAACCTGTTTCAAAGGTGTCTGTTCAGTGGTTATTTAAGGTACTTTAAAAAAGAAAAACAAGTTCTGTCACGAACACCCATGGTGACTTGTGCAAGTGACTCGTTCTGTGAAAACCCATAGATTTCCATCATTAATTACTTCTAATGGAGGTACTAGAAAGAGATTTGGTACATGCATTTCCAGTAGTTTTATAAAAACGTTTTTTCAGCAGCAGTAGAGCATTTGAAGGTCAGGAATCCAGTGTTCTGCTCTGAAACATGACAGGACACTTGTCAGTATTTACCTGGGATTATAGCCAGAGCTCTGGGCATGGAAGGATCATTCTTAGATACCACAGAGTGTCTCTGTTGATCTGGACCCTGCAGAACTGAATACTTGGCCGCCTTCTAGGTGTCTGCAAGTGGTTCCCTTCTTCCTAACTCCTGCCCACACTTGTGTCCTTTCCTCTGCCTGCTTTTACAGAGAAGGCAGCCCACTTCAGCTGTAATTCTGCAAAATCTCTTCTTCATGAAAGGCTTTCCTAAAAGGATTTTTTTTTTGTTTTTTTTTTGATACCTGGAATGGTCATTTCAGCCATATGCCTTTGTATAAGCTCTGTATTTTCTAATGATTTTATGTTCTATTTTTATCTGAAACAGTGCAAAAGGCTGAAATTGTGGGACTACTGATGTACATATCAGAGGAGGCTGTTCTTGACTATCAAATCTCTTTATCTTCTCTTACAAGTGGCAATAATTAATAATTAGGAAGGGGAAAAATCTATTTTCTAATTATTTATTTGGCAGGAAGCTTTTTCTAGGAAGATAAGTAAATACCAAAGGAACAGTGGGTTGAAAAATATTGTGCAAAGTTTATGTAAACAAATTATGTTAAGATAATGTGCACTTTTGGCTCTTGATTGATGTGCTTTTCCAGTGTTCTGCTGGACAGGATCACTCAGTTACACCATGCTGAGTATAAAACCCATCTAAGGCTTTGTGCATCTGTTTCTGGAACTCTCTCACCCAAGATATGTTTTTATTTAAAAATCCTGATGTGTATCGGTAAGTGCAGTGGGCAAGTAGGTCTTGATGTAACCTTGAGGTCATTGGAAATATACCAGAAAAGACTTTGGTCCCAGCATCTCTTCTCTTGCAGATGGCCACCCAAGTGAAGCAGCAGTGTATTCATAAGCATGGATGTTTGTTTTCATCTGTTTTTTAGGGTAAGCTTAACGCTTGTTGAACTCACATATCCATTGTGTGACAGATGGGGCAAAAGCTCTGTATTCAAAAGTGGTGTAGAAAATGAAGGATCACATCCTGGTTCATAATTTAGGGCAAACCAATTCCTGCTTTCTTTAGCATTTAAAGAGAAAGGGAGCTGTTGTTTTATAGCTTCAGGATTATTATTTAAAGCTTACACATAGCTGTGGCCCGTAGAATTATCAGACATGGAGTTCATATGGAAAGATTTCTGTATCATTTTGTTTAAATCCACTGAGTTTTTATTTTGTCTCTAGATTCTAAAATGCAACAAGAACCCACATTATGTCAAAAATAAACAGGTTTAAAGTTCAGGGAAAGAAGAGACTCCAGTGCCTAAATCAAGATGTCATAATTACATATGGCAAATACATATGTTTAGTAGGTTTTTGGTTTTGGAATCCAGAATCTGGCAAGGACAACATAGTGGTTATTTATCGGTGCTAGCCCCAAATACTCTGTTAGACTTACATCCCACATTAAAGTAACTTGTGGATTTGCATTTTCAGCATGTTTTGAGTGTTTGTTTCAGTTCTGTAACAGTGCAGTGATTCAGCTATCCTGAAATAACACATGGATAACAGCTGTAGGAAATCATGCAAAAATTTTATTAAGCACTAGACTCTGAAATTGCCTTTTTCCACTACAAATGCACTAACATCTGGGTCATATCTTCTGGTTAATTCCAATGTGCCTGACAGTGCAACACACAAACAAATGAGGAGAACAACACAGAACAGACAAAAGAAGGAAATAGCAAATCAGTGTTCCTTGTGTTTCAATTACTGTACTCCAGAATATCCTTCAGATTGTCCTAGTAAATTAATCTGAAGTTCTGAATTCTAGAGGGGATCACTATGGAAAGTCACTGTGACAGAGCTGGTTACCACTCTAAGGAAGTTTTGAGGTTTATTATTTTCTACCAATCGGGATTCCAGAAAGTTATGTCCAGAAGGTAGGAGCAGGTGTCCTCCACAGGTCTTGTTACTGAGCAGTGAAAATACAAGGGATCAGAAACCACTGTCAAGTTTTCTGCAAGCTTTTCCAGTGCGAGATGGTTGTAATTTCAAACAGACTGTAACAGACAGCAACAGAAGTGCCAGCTGTGTAATGATTGACTGTCTGGATAGCCTAAAATTTATATCTATGCAATTCTTTTTTCTTGGTAAAATTGGGATTTTTATATCCACGTCATGCATAAGCTTTTGAGCACTAGTCTGTCTTTTAAAACACAGAGGTTAACATGAGAAAAATGTCGGTGTCCTTAGAAGTGAAAAAATACTGCAATGAAATATGCAGTCTTTCTTCAGCTGGTAGTTTAATATGTATAACATTTCATTAGTTACAAAACGTATTTATTACAGGATTCAAGTTATCAATGACAGCTTGGTAGTATGAACCTGTTGTGAGACATACTCCTTGCAATATTAGCATAAATTCTGCAGTTCCAAGTGAGATTAAAGTGAGGCTCGATAAAAATAATACTTACAGAAGATAGAGCTGGGGAGAATTTATCTAATCCACCCACCTGATCTTAAGGCAGGCTGATTTGTTTTCTACAGTTATTCCTACATCCTGTGCCCAGAAAGTTCCCTGATTGGGATTCCTAAAGATTACCAGGCAATGCATACTATGCTTACCCACATTTGGGGTTTTTTTGACTCAATCTATTTTCTTTGTTCTATTTTAAGCTACTGTTCCCAGTGAACAAGGAAACATAGTTTTATCTTTATACCTTGCAGCAGCTGTTAATTTGCCAGATGACTGTCATCCTGTCTCTGCTCTGCTTTGTTCAGCAACTGGACCTTGAGTTTTTCAGTGTTGAAGCTAATTCCTCTGAGCTTATACCAGCTAAGCTTGTAATTATTTTTCTGTTCTACTCTGGACTTAACCAGTTGATCATGAAATGTGGCTTTCAGAAAAGGGCACAAACCTCCAAACTGAACAGTGGAAAGGTTGTTGTGGTTGATGTCTGCACCACCTTCCTGTTCAGTCCTTGCAGTAAGATCTGCTCTTTGCTGCTCTCATGGCATGGGCCACTTTGCTAGCACTGTTATCTCCAGCATGTGTTTTTCAAAGCTGTTGCCAGGCAGTCGTTCCCCTGCTTAGTGAAAAGTATGTCCCTAGCATGACCTGAGCATCATATTAGATTACTTTTGTTGCAAAATCACTTCTTACCACTTTTTTTTTTTTTTTTTTTTAATTATTCTTGCTGTTTATATGGTAAAGTCAACAAAGGAAGGAGAGAGGGATTGAGTGAAGACTCATGTGAGCAAGTTACCGTGAAGCAGCAAGTTCTTGCATGCTCCTCAGGGACTGTTCAGGTCCACACACATCTCAGGACACTGGGGTAAAAGCACATTATTTACCAGAGAGATTACTTTCAGCAGA
The DNA here is from genome assembly GCA_013399225.1 of Rhipidura dahli. Lineage (NCBI taxonomy): Eukaryota > Metazoa > Chordata > Aves > Passeriformes > Rhipiduridae > Rhipidura > Rhipidura dahli. The sequence goes on along the minus strand of VXAC01004697.1, from coordinate 2,134,987 downwards.
GGAGTGAGAACTTGCAAAGGGGGTAGCAAGACAGATGATGGATGGTAATTTGTTCCTGTATTGCTACTTTGGTTTCATCCTGAACTATGAGGAAAAAAAAAAACTAACCACATTTTAAATATGAAGGCCTTTATAAGCCTACCTTATAATGTAGTGGAAAAGTCTCCTAATTGAAACTACAAATTGTCTTGCTGAATTCAAAATTGTGAATTATTTTTATTCTTTCTATTTATTAGTGATACTTTTTGAGCCAACTGACTTCAGAGCACTCAGAAATTTTCTGGCAGTAAGGAAATAGAATCTTTCTATTTTTAATAATTCAGTTGAAATTTTTAGTCATCCAGTTAAAATTACTTGGAGAGGAATACACAGTCCTGTTCTAGAAAGTCATATTTGAGCTAAATCTCATTTTAAGGATTTTTTTCCTTATGTGCAAAAGAAATTCATAACCTTTTTTAAAGAGAATGAGAGGGGAGAGAAAGAAGAGACTTCCCCCAGAGCTGCATGCAGTAAAATTGCAGGGATGGCTACAGACAGATCTTCCCACACAAGACACATTTACATGTTCTCTGTATGCACAAAGGCTATTTCAAGTGAGGAAAGGGATTTGGTTTTGAACACTTGATGTGATCTCTAAAGAGCCTTCATATCTCTGCTCAAAGTCCTACTTTGGAGATTTTTCAGTGAAAAGAGTCTTCTGGTACTTGCAATGCCACCAGGTTCAGCTGCCTTCAAGCTTCTGCTTCTCACAACAGTTAACTCAGAAGTGCTCATGAAATTCATCAGTTCTACTCGTACTTAGTATTTTGTGGTGTCAGAGCACATCCAAACATTCTGGAAATGCCATCATTTTCTGTCCCTGTGTGGGTTTAATGGGATTTCCGAATAGTTCAAGAGCTCATTTTTTCCGAGATGCTGAGAGAAACATGAACTCATTCACACAGTGGCTCTGGATTGCTTTACCTGAGCTTTTTGTATTGGTTCATCATCTATTGTTGTGCAGTATGAAGCAGTGGGCAGTATCTAAGGAGAGAATAAGAATATCCTTTAATTGAGTAAAAAGTCAATAAAACACATTTTTAAAATGAGCCTGAAGGCATGAGCTCTATTTCATAAGCTCTGCTCTGTATTTTATTTTCCAGTCCTCTTTTCTCTCTAGTCAGGTTTTGTTATTAAGCACTGTGGCTTTTTAATCAAAGCCCACAGTTACCCAGAGTACATTTTTATGCTGGCTCTGCCCCAAGTGCAGGCTGCCGAGGCTGCACATCGACAGAGAGCCCAGAGAAGCGTTCCTCAACTTGGACCTTTTGTCCCAGCTTACTTCCTGTTGACCGGCGAGTGGCCCTTTGCCTGGCTTCTTGTCAGGTTGTTCACACAGAAGAGAGTTCAGTGTTTCTAAGGGCAGAAAAATCTTGAAGCAGATTAAAACTAGTATGTGATGCTCTTGGAGCAGGAATACCAGCTTTTCCCTTTGTGGGTTTGTTAAAGGACAAAGGTCGCAAGGATAAGATAGAGCAGTTTGGTATGCTGGGGTGTAATTACACTCCTGCCAGAGAAGAACAGCACAAGATATTTACTGGCTGACTGTTCTCCTTAATGGCAGTGTTGAATCTCTGACCATGTGTAAAGCCTCGTGAAAATGTACTATTACTTGTCAGAATACAATTTTAATAGAGTTGCTGCAGCTCTGTTGCAATATGTCCAGCCAAAACACGGCCTCCAGGAGCTGGAAAAAAGAACTGTATTTGAACATGTCCCTTAATGCAAAGCCTGTAGTAGGATGTGTTTGTCATATTGCCTGTAATATCTCGTTGTCTAGCTCATTTCCTCTGCTACATGCCTGTATCAGTATATGTTTATGCACATATATGAATATGTAGAATAATTTCAGTGTTTATCTGAGGAATGAATATACAGCTGTAGCTGCAGCCATGCAGTGATCAAACAGGGAGCCCTGAAAAAGTCACTGGTACCCCAAAGCTTTTCTCTTTGCTTCCAGCAATGTAAGCTGGACTAGAGAAAGTCACTGCGACTCCCTGTGAACATTATAGGATTTGTCTTGCTTTTTTAGTGCTTATGTCAGGGAGGAAAGTATTGTAGTGCAAACCCGTGTGCATCCTATCCTCCTGGCATACCAGCAGCATCTTACTGCTGTCCTGAGCTACTGGGGATTGATTCAAATAGGAGAGTCCTTAACTACCTGGCCTGGAGGATGATTCAGGTGAATAAGATGAAGGCTTACAGAATTAAATAAAGAAAAGGAAGATGAGGCTGTGTATCCAAAGCCTGCTTTTGGAGAGCAGGCTTGTGTCACAGGCTGCTGAGGGCAGAGGCCGGGCATTGCTGTGAGTCACCTCACTGAACACGACAGGGCATGGGACACAAATGCCTGTTCATACAGGCAGGGGTGGGAAGAATTAAGCCTGCTTTTTCCATGCCAAGAGTTCAGTGTGCTGAATAAAGAACAATCTAGGTCCAAAAAATGCTGAAGAGCTTTTTGTGTATCTGAGTGTGTGATTTTGAAGATTGAAAGCTTAGCTTTTTCAGTAATTTTTGAGGATACATCCAGGTTAAATTAGGTAGGAAGAAGCATGCTTGTATGAGGGTTTAATAGGAGGCTGGCTCAGAGCAATACATAAGTAGGTTATGAGTCCTAGTGTGTGTCTCTCTCTCATTCCTCATTTCTGTGCCTGCGTTCCTGAGGGACTCCTTCATATCACGAAGCCCATTTGACTTATGACCTAAGACAGATTTCTTTTCCCAGCTCAACAGAGGTGAAAGGCTAGGGCAGTGTCCCACAACCAACCTAGCTTCCCCTTTTTTTTCCAATCTCAAAAGTTTCAGTACTTGCAGATAATTTTTGAGTGTCAACACACTGCTTCCAATGGCTAGAGGTAAGGGGAAATTTTGAGGTTAAACATTTCCAAAAAATGGCAAAAAAAAAAATCATAAATAATTACTAATACTAAACATTTTAGAAAATTGTGGGAAAAAATTGGTCATATTTCTAATTGAAGAATAACATTAATTGTTTCTATCATTTATCAATATCATTTGATTTATTGCTAGCATTTCCCCCCTCTATACATTCCTGGTATTATTGTATTTTTATTAGCATCTTTCAAATTATCATAAAGAAATAGAAGTAATGCTTTATACTTATGGGAACAAACATTGTTAAATATGGAAAATCATTTTTTTTAACTGTGTGTTTGTTTAAAAAAACTTTTCCCCTTTGTAAAGTGCTTTTATATTAATAAATAGTTGAGCTAATTATATGTGGAAAATCATCCCTCCCCCAGATGTTAGGACTCAAGAACCATATTTTTTTGGAGCCAGACCACCCATCCATGCCTTTATGTCTCTGATTTTCATGTCGTCTTTATGGTTTTGACATGGGCAGACAGACAAATTAGCCTCCTTTAATCTATTTTTTTCCCCTCAGCTTCCAAGGTTTTAGACACCTGAGAATCAACTTTGAAAACTACATCTTGGTCTTTAAAATTATGGAGCTTATTGATCACATACAGTAAAAAGGACAAAATTACCCTGGAAATGCGCAGAGGTTAAACAAAGAGAGGGGACTGGATTGTGAAACAGAAGACAAAAGAAGGCAATATATGTGTTTGCTGTAAACTTTTTGTGTCTTTGGGCAAGACCAGTGGGCAGCAGTGGTGGCTGCAAGTAGAACATGGAGGGACTGTTTAAAGCTTGAGTATTAAACGGCTTCTTTGACATTTGTCCTTCTTTGAAGGACAACACAGGAAACACAATGATATCATAAGTGAATGCAGCTACGAGGCAGCCTTTAGCTCAGCCCCAGTGTCACAGCACTGAAGCGTTGGTATGAAATGGATGAGGAAAGCACACTCATGGCTGCTGGCATGAGGGGCACCAGGAGCACAAAGCCAGTGGCTCCCAAGTGGCTCAAAGGATAAACACTCAATTTGCACACACAAAGAGAACGTTTCCTTGACAAGGCCAGCTGAATTACACCCAGGGAGAATTCCACATGCCCTTAGAAAAGAAATAAAAATCAATATACTGTTTCAAAATAAATTTTTATTCCCTGCTTTCAGTGACTTCTGTAAGCTGCATGTCTGCTTCCTGACTTCCAAGTCCAAGCAGCAATGATACGTTACATAGCCGTGATTTTTTTAAAAACTATCTGTTTTCTTTTTTACTTAAGTGAAATACTGAAGAATCCACTGGCAAATGTGTTGAATTAGTTGTTTTTTATTGGATGTCATTGGTGAAAGAAGAAATATGCAGTACAGATGTGTACTTGAGTGCTCAGGGAGACAACTTTAGGTGATAGGATGTTGATCACATTGCTTGGCCTTTTGGGCCAGTTCAAAACATCTGTGCAGCTCAGCTGAGCTGTGTTTTTTATTGGTTGGATAGCAAAGCCCATGTGTCAATAGAGAGTTTGAACTAATGAAAGGACGATTTTCTTGGCTATCATGAAAAAGCCAAGAATGTGGACCATTCCCAAGCATAAATGTTCTTGTATGTAAATGCTTCAGTTACAGGTAGGTGTAGTTACAGGTAGCCATTACAAAGAGAAGACCCTCAGCCTCGAAACTCCAAATCACTGCAACATTTGTTTTAATCCACATAGCCAGGTTTTTTGCCAGTTATTTTGTCTTTGAATGTTGTGTGTAAGCAGGCAGTGTCAGCTGGAACAACATTTCCATGATTTTTTTTAAGTTAGAAATAAGCTTTTGCTTAGTACTTTCCTGTGTCCTTTTGGAGTTCTGTTTCAGTAGGTTTTTTTCCCTTCGAGATCCAACTTTTCTGTCAGCTGCAGTCAGCAGTGAATTAATACTCTTGGATGAAACAGAGGTTTCCCATCTGTTAAGTCTTTTTGAGGATTTCTTCACCTACTCTGCATTGGGGTGAACCCAAGATTTTAAGAAACGGAGGCAAGGGAGAAGAGAGTGGGGGAAGAAACAGAAGCTTTTTCAAATCTGAAGGAAAGCTTTTGTGTGCAAATGAATGTTTTCCAGCTATCTGTCGGTCTATTAAAAGGCATTTTGTCTGTACCTGCATTTCTCCTGTCCTTAGCTTGGCACTGTTAATAGTAACCACTGAAAGAAACACCCCATCCAGAGAGCTGGCTGAGAGGTGAAAAGCTCAGGCTGGAGCTCTGGCTCTGAATCAGCACCCAGCCTGACCCCTTCCACCCCCACTGAGGGTGTCCTGACCCTCAGGCTGCTCTGCCTTCTTTAGCTCTGTCACAAATTTTAGTAGAAATACGATGAGAGGTGAAAGGCCCATGGAAACCATGATATTGTTTTGTGTTAATTTAGATGGATTGGGGTATTTTTCAGAGGAGAAATATTTGTTTGGCAACTTCCCAGCCCATTTTGCTGTTGAGCCTGCAATATTTGTATCTGCCTTAGGAACAAGTTGCAGAAAAAAGTATTAATGCCTTGGAGAGTCAAAGTGTTGGGTTATGTAGCCCAGGAGAATGAACACCCCTGTGTCCAGGACTGCTCACAGGCTACACTTGGTCAGAGGAAAGCCTGGAGCAGTTTGGCACAGTTTGTACAGGCACTAAGAGTGTAAGACTAGAAATAAGTAGAGCAGTGAGAAGTTTGCTAGTCTGGCCTAGAAGCCTAGAAGTTAAATTTAATCAGAAGCAAGCATCCAACTTTCAGACATGAATTGACTAACAGCACACAGCTGATATTGATTTCTATGTGGGAACTAGAAGTCAAAACCTTGCAGGCAAGAGCATGTAGGAAGAGGTCATAGTAAGATGTGGGAAAGCCTTTGATTTAGAAATTAAATAGTTACAGTAAGTAGTATAAACAGTGTAAAACATAAGGTTTATGAGTGATAAGAGGATTAAAACATTGCTCTGACATAAGACGTTATGCACCTCCCATCCTTCTCCCTCAGATAAAAGTCCCTCTTTAAGCTGAGACATTTTGCTGGTTACCAGATGAACATTAAGAGGAACATGCTGCCAAATGTTAACTCTAAATTAAGATGTTTGTATATTAAATTATTATCTCTTTAGGCGTATGCCCCCCAATGAATATCTATAGAGAATGTTTTATAAATAATTCTTTCAGAAAATTATAATGATAAAGTGTCATGTAAGGAAGAGAGGACAAGGACTCATTCCCTGTTGAGATGCCTTATTTATTTTGAAGCGTATAAACAAATGGTGCTATAATTAATTCTCTGTCATACCAACACATAACATGCAGATTCTACCTTCAACATACAGATTTGACCAAGATTTTCTTTCTTTCTGTTTATGCTCAGTCAAAATAAAAATCCAGCTAATTCTTCCTGCTTATCTGGAAAAGCCATCACAGTATCATAGTTAAAGCTGTATATGAATGGATAACTTACTGGAGTTTCCAGGGATTGTTTTTTTTTTTTTAATTTTATTCTAAGTTGTCTTTCACATCCTTCTGTGCAAAGCAGAATGCCATGCTGTGGTTGATCTGTCTTGATAAACCACTGCATATTGTGTAATACCTCTGCTTTCTTTGGATCTAAGTCATTAGGCTTTCTGAGAATACCTTGGATTTCGAAGTGAAACATTCACACAGCCTATATATGTGCTACATGTTTTCCTAGGGGTGAAAGTATGGTAGGGTTGTTATCCATTCCTGCAGTCCTCCCAAAACTGGTTCAGTATTTTTTCAGTACCTCATGTCAATGCTGTCAGAGACACCTCCCTTCTGATACAGAAGAGCTATCAAAGGTCTCCTGTCTGACTTCTAACCTGACATATCATGGCCACAAGATTCTGTGATGTGCCATTGCTCTACTTAATTTTCTATAAATAAGTGGGAACATAAAGATGTCCTTGAGATAAAGCTACTTTTTCTAAAAATATCTTAGATGTGCATTCTTAAAGCCCTGTGTTTCTAGAACTGAAGACACAAACCCTCAGAATCCAATTTTAGCTGCATCACTCTAAATTAGAATAATATCTCATATCCTCAGTGTTCTCCAGGTATATATTAAGACCAGAATCTGGTCAGTAGGTTTCAATTTGAAATCTTTAGCCTGGTGACAGTTTAATTGCAAGTAGATAAGCTCTGATTACCCATCAAGCTTCAAGCAGAGATCCACAATTTTCATCACTTTTGCTAAGATATCTGCTGACACTCTGTGTCATTTTCTAGACTCTGTGAACAGTTATAATAGGAATAGCATGTTAATTAATATTGTTTAAAAAAAAGACAAATTTGCTGTCTCAGATGAAAATAATTTAAAGGGCATAAGGGGGCAAAACTGTCATCAAACCTAAATGCATAGATAACCATAACAGTAGTGTTTAGATAACCATAGCTATGAAATTGCAAAGCTAAACGCGGCAGGTTAATGCAATCTACTTAAATGGTAAAATAACGTCATATTTTACACGTATAGTTGATGGTAATGCATGAGTTTTGGCAATTTCCAGAATGCTTTTTACGATCAGAAAATGTGTTTTGCCTGTCTTACTAGTTGCACAAGATGACTTTAAAGTGCTTCTAGTCTGGTGCAATAACATTAGTCCTTTGTGTAGCACAATGTCCTACAGCGAGCGTAATGACAGTGTAGTTATCATAGCTGTTAACAAATGGGCCTTAATGGTTGCTTCAGTCTTTATGACTCAGGCGAGACCCTTTAAAAATTGTACTGTAAACTCATTAGATGTAATTTGAATTTGGAAGTTCTAGAAATAGATGCTAGCAGATAGACTTTGTTGATGGTCATAGAGCAAAACAATTAATCCCTACTTTATACGTCCTGGTGGGTAGGTTTTTTGTTTGTTGATACCTCACTTGTTCGTATTTCTTACTCTGAAGATTGGTTATGGTGTTGTGGGTTTGTTTTGTTGTTTTGTTTGTTTGGGTTTTTTTTTAAGGGAGGCAGCCAAAAATCTACTTTTTTGGTGTCAGTTCAGGTTTGAGGAGTTTAAAACCCGGTTTTCAGTTCTGCTCCCTACATCCCTCAGCTGTCCTGATAAGTTGTGCTCTTTCACAGATGTGAGGCAGACTGGTATAAACAGCTGTCCTCCTAGTGAAAAATCGAAGCATTAGATCAGTGTTGATGTCATTTTTATTTATTTTTTTTTTTCTCTTGAATGCTAGTAAATAGTGGATGAAGTTCATGTGAACAAGGATGTTTAGAACAGTATGTCTTAACTGCCTGACTCTCAACATGAGGCAATGTGTAATTCACATAAACCTTCTGCAGAAGTTTCTGGATCACATACCGAATGAAGTGCTGGCCTTGTAGCACAGAGACCCTGACTGAAGTCCAGCTTGCAGTTCCACACAGACTCTTTTTTTTCCAGGGTAGAGCTCTTTCCGAAATCACAAATAAGTAGTTAGATGATGTTTGACTCATAAGCTGCTCAGCCTTATGATAGAAAAATAGTTCCTTTCCAGCATTCACTGTTCTTCTGAGTGGAGTGTCTCAACAGAGTCACCCAGCTTTGGAAGTAACCAAAAGCATCCCTTGGCCAAGGCCATTATAATGTTTTTTGTGTAGTATCAAGGGTGTCACCAGGATGAGTTGGGTACAGGCACATGAGCCAAGGGCTGGGCATGAGCTACTAACTAGGCAAAACAAAATCAAATGCAGATTTGGAGCACTGTATGGGTGAAAGCCAGCAATGTCTCCTGCTCCAGCAGTGATTTATGACACTTCCTCAAATATGAAACATCTGGGGAGAGAGATCGATACATTCCCTTCGAGAAAGCGCATGCAACAGGATGGCAGAGAAAGGCAGTGCATATAAAAACTGCCAAAATCTTGTGTGAGTTCTTTTTTAGCTCTAAAAAAGCAAACAAATAAATAAATGTTGCTTCCTCTCTCCTTAGCCAAGCATAGGGTAAGGCTCCTGATGGGTATGTTCATTATTTTATTTTTCTCAGATAATGAGTCTCATTTGGGTTAATCCTATGGCAAAGCAACCTGCCAAATTAGAGCCCCAGCTCCTGCCTGTTCTGTTATGTCATTACTTCTTCACACCCATTGTTTTACCACATAGTACATTTTATTTGGTGTAGTGAGCCTTTCTGTTATGATACTTGCTGATATGGAACATATGATATTGTGACTAGTCCACGTTTTCTGTCATATTTCGCTAGCATAACCTTGCAAGTGGTATGAAAAGCTTTTACACCTGTCAGAAAGGCTTACTTAACTCATATGTTAGAGCTACTGCAAAACCGTCTTGCAGAAATGAGCTGCAAATTCAGAGCAGCATATTGAATTTTGTAATTTATTTGTTCACAGCACAGGTCAATTAATTTATTTCACAGTGATGTAATGTTTAATGTTTGAAAAAAGAAATAGATAAAGCATGGGTGAGAAGCTGTTCCCTGTTCAGCTGAGCAAAACAGCAAATGTTTCTCCTGTTTGCAGCAAATACAATGCATGTCATATGCATAATACTATCCAGTGAATAATAGGCATGCTTGCTGAAATGGTTTGGACTGTATTGTTTTTCCTGTCAACAGAAGATTCTTTAACATTCCTTATTAAGAGGCACAGTACAATTAAACAAACAAATAACTCTTTCCCAGACAGGGAAAATAAATAACCTTTCTGGGCCTCCCAAGATGAAATTGTCATGCATATTTTATCCATAGTTGATTGAGACATGAAATATATCTCCTGTTTTGCTTTCTACGAGGCTCTGCAACGTGGGGCCCAAGCGTGGTGCAAGCCTTTCTTCTACAATATAATGCAAATAATCAATGATTATCACAGTGTCCTATTTTTTTTGTCGTTTTTTAAAATAGCACTTGAAGAGGTAGAATTATGTGCTTAGTCGGGTTTGTTTATTCCTGTTCCTCAAGCCTCATATTTTGCCAAACCCAAACACTAAAAAGCAAACCACCACCAAATGAAAAATTATTAGGAAAATAAACTTTTGAGTTTGACTTTTAGATGAGTCACCAATACCAAGAAATCTCAGATGAAAGAACTACCAACAGTAGAAACCCAGGGTTTGTTTTTATAGCAAGAAAAACCCAGAAGTGCTTGTAGGTCCAGTGATATATCCTGTGGAGAATAGACAATAATAGAGTAAGGGCAATAAATACATGTAAAAGATGATGCATTTTAACTGGAATACATCCTGTGATCTTAAATAGTAACTCACTCTTGGAACCCCCTGCCCTGGTCTCAGTGCATTAGCTCTATCAGGATCCACAGATTATCTCTTCCTGAAGAAAAGGAATGCCAAAGGAGAGATACCCTTATTTGTTCCCCAGCTGCCTGGTGGTAGATGGTAAGGCTTTGTTCTTAGCAAATGAACTCGGTATTTTCATCCTGTTTTTAAGATAATTACAGGGACAATTACAACAAATCTATCTTTCAAGGGTATTGTTCTATACCAGTTTGTTAAGGTGAAGAATACATATATTGTAGTCTTAAGTGTTGGATTTGACAGCCAGATTTTGGGTTTGTTTGAATGAGTAAGTGCTTAAAAAGCTTGCTGATAGGTCTTTGTGAATATCCCTCTTAACATGCAAGCCAGTGTCAATATATATGAATTCTGACATGTTTTCTGCTTTACTAATTCATTTGTGATTTGTGGTTTCTGTTAACTTATCATTTGCAGCACCTTGTTTGTGTTCATTACTGGGTATGAAATTTTGAGGCATGTGTGTGATAGTTGAACTGTGACTTGGCTGTTTTGGCATTGAATGCCAAATCTCTGTCTCATGCTAAAAGGGTGCACTGATTTCAGACAGTATCCATTTATCCATTCTTCATGTCACAATCTGTGGCAGTGTCCTGCAGAAGACAAAATACATATTTTGCTCCTGTGCCTCTATTGCTTTGTTTTGATAGCTCATGTTTTGGCTTGTCATTATTTTTAATGGAATCCATGGTATATAAAGATTCAGAGGTGCTACAAGTGAGCAAAATAAGCAACACGCTGGATGATAATAGCGGTGGCCCTGATGTGTGTGTCATTTGTGGCAAAGTCCTGAGAATCTACATTTTATGGTGCTGTAGCCAAGGTGTTAGGATGGGCTGGAAGGTGGACACTGCTGGGGCAGGGCAAAGTGTAAGGTGATTCTTTTCTTTTAAGACCTTAAAAACAAATAGTTTATGCTGTTCTTCTCTGGTGAAAAGAACAACCCAGCCTTGGCCCCCTGTGTCTGCCACAACAAAGGTCTGTTTTGCTTCTGCTCAACCTTCAGATGCCTCTGTTAGTGTTTAAGTGAGCAGTGATGGAGGCTGTCAGATGCCATCAAAAACTGATTAAGTTAATGAGCTTGTTTTGCCACTTGATGTGCTTCTCAGTAACTGTTCTGAAGGTGAAAATGCGGTAGGCACACGATCTTCTGGACTCTGAAATCCAGTCTCCTCTTCTCTTAGATATGCTAATATGGGCCATCTATTTTCCCTGTCACCAATAATCAGACTCATTTAGATCACCTTTGATTTACACTTTTTGTTTTTCTGCCTTTTTATTTTGAGGACATATTTTGGAGAAATTAACATTTGGTTTGACTTGTTTTCTTTCTCATGCTGGTGTCCCTGCTTATGCAGGCTTTCAGATGAGCCTCCCTGGAGCTATTTGCAGCTGTAGCTGCTGCATTGCCTTTCAGTTGTCATATAGACAAAACTGTGTTGTGTCAGTCAATTCCTGAGATCTGATCTAAGGGCACTGAAGCCTGTTCTTCTGGTCAGCGTAGATTTCTCTAGTGGCATCAAATCTTCTGTTGGACCTCCAGCCATCTGCTAGCTATTGCTTTTCCTAAAAGAGTGAGAGCATCAGGTTTTTCCAAGCTAGGTTTGTAGTTTTACCTATCAGGGATTACATTTGTCATGTGGTTAGCTCCTAATATCCTGGGGAGGTGGTGTAATACATGGATACATTTCAGGTTATGTGGTGGTGCTGATTTGGGGGAACAGTTCTCTGGTGATCAGCCTGGTTTTCTACTGAGTAGGCATTGGTTATCAGTGTCTGACTTGCCTGTAGTTTTCTCTACTCAGTTGTCAATATCCCCATTATGCTGAAGTATCCCATTTTCCCTTTCTCTTTTGTGGGAGTTTGCCAATGAAAAAACTGTAGATTTTATCTTTGATCTCATCATCATAGTCATCTTCTAGCTAGTAACATTCTATAAATTGTTATTTTCACTTGTTTTGAAACCTACCTTGGAGCAATCAGTTGCTAATACGTTCCTTCAAGATGAGAAATCTTCTTTTAGAAGTCCTAATTAACGATGCTTCCTGTGTGTGGTAACCATCTTCTCTCTTCGACTAAATTGTGTTTTTATTTTCATTTCTCAGCAGCTGTCTGCTTCTCATTATTAACTATTGCTTATTCCAGGAAGAGTAATTACTCCAGGATGAGATTCTCTTTGTTGACTTTTCTCATAACCTTTATTTTTTTTTTTTACCTTTTTGCTGATGCAACCATGCTCCAAATGTTCCAAACTTCTATTTCAGAAGTTGTTGTACATCCTCACAGATTTTGGTACTTTTCAGCTTTCAACAGGAGTCCATGCTTGCTAGTATAGAATCTGTTGCCTTGGTGTATTCTGTGCCACGCATCCATCTTTCTGTGTCCCTGACCACATAACTTTTCTTAGACAGCCAGAAAGGCCCTTTTAAATTGGAATATATCCCTTAGACCAAAATAATTCAGTTATCTTGAATAGGAATGAAAGCCTAGTGGAGTCTTAGAATCCTTCTGCAACACCAAGACCCAAAACCCAAGGAAAAGATTTCTTTAAATGAAATGTGTATGACATGTGTTATCTATATTTGTATATATATATGTGCATATACTTAGCTGAAACAAACTCTATGCAAATGCGAGGTTTAGAGAGGGGTTTTATTAAGAGAAATTTTGGCTTCAGATACTCTGTGTGTAATTTTAGTGAGGAAAAAACTTTTTTTATTTTCTTGCATTGAGCAGGTTTTTTATTGTGCGTCTGATTAACCAGAGCACCTAAATGCTGGTTTTACACTAAGCATGTGCTTAAGGACTTCTGCTTTTGGGAATCCTGGATCTGTGAAAAGAAGCTGATCAGGCAGTATTTTGAGCCACAAGGAGCTTTCTGTGAAATAAGCTGACAACAGCTCCTTAACCAGTTGAAGACTGGAAGTACAAGTTTGCATAATCAGCAATGGTCCTGCTGCCAATAAGTGAGACTAGATATTCAATCTGCCAGCTGGCATCTTCCCTTTCCCTCTGAATTTTGATTATTTTTACAACAATAACAATAAAATTTTGTGTTACTGTAATGCTTTGCTTCTGAAGAGCTTACAGTGCTTTACACATGCGTGATAACTGGTGAATTGGATTAGTTAATCTAGTTGCCAAAAGGTGAATATAAATGTATTACTCCTATTTTACAGAAGAAGAAATTGATGCAACAAGAGGTTAAGTTACAGGAAGGTCTGCAGACTGTTTAGCACTGGTGTAATAAAGGGAATAAAAAGGATAAGCTCAACTGATAAACAGAAAGGGCGATAAAGTAACATTCCTTCTTTGGTGATCTAGGGCAATCAGTGAGAACTCTGTCTTTCATTTCACTCTTTTGGTTGTAGCTGTGTGAGCTGGACCAACTTGTCCTTCCTTTCTGAGAGGAAAGAGTAACCCCTGCAAAGATAAAACTGAGACAGAACCAAAGAATCATTTAGTGTGGAAAAGACCTTTAAGATCATGGAATCCTACCATTAACACAGCACTTTAAGTATATCACTAAACCATATACGCAAGTGCCACATCTACACAGCTTGCAAGTACCTCCAGGGGTGGTGACTCAACCACTTCCCTGGGCAGCCTGTTCCAATGCCTGACAACCCTTTCAGTGAAGAAAAATTTCCTGATATCCAATCTAAACTTCCCCAGCACAACTGGAGACCATTTCCTCTTGTCCTATCTCTTGTTATTTGGGCAAAGACACCAACATTCACCTCCCTAAATAACTTCCTTTCAGCTAGTTGTAGAGAGTGATAAGATCTTCCCTGAGCCTCCCCCTTTTCGCTAGGCTAAACAACCCCAACTTCATCTGCTCCTCATAAGACTTGAGCTTTAAAAAATTTTTAGCATTATTATTTTTGTTAGGGAGATGGATATAGCCAGTGAAGCTGTGATGTGAGTGCAGCCAAAAAGGATTAAAACCAGTCCTACTAAAGCTGTGGAAGCAGTGAAGGAACCTTCACTGGGCACTTGCTGTGCTAACCTGGGTCAGCACTGACCATTTTCCCTGGCTCCTGCAGCTCTATTGCTTCCAGCAACCAGGCTGGCTTGTTCAGAGCTCTTTCAGGGATCTCTGCACATTTCTATTCTGGGCTTGTACCTCATCAGGCTCAGTTGCACTGAGGGTAGTGGTGACCTCCAGCAGCAAAACAGCAAAGCTGGTGCTGGTTTCTCTGCCTGTATTGCAGTCAGCTGTTATTGATCCCCTGCTCAGAAACAGGCTTTGCACACCTCAACTTACTGTCCTCATCCTTTTCTCAATTTACTGTCCTTGCCTGGCACAGAGAGATTTGGAAATTTCTGTGTGTTGTGTATGAAGCAGGTTATTGTATTTTAGATTAAAAACAGTGGAACTGTCCTTGGAAGGTACTGCCTGGGGAAGTAACAATGAAAATGGGCTTAAATTGTTTTAGTTAAGAAGAGATTAAGAAAAATGCTTTGATCTGCCATGGTAATGATGAACTTCAGCAGATGTACCTGAAGCCTGAAGTAATGCTTTTTTCCACTTACAGTTAAGCCAAAACCCACCACAATCTTGGTTTTTTTCCATTTTTATTTCAAAGAGAATCTCACTGAGAGTGAATGAAATGCTCATTAAATTGATCCAGCTTGGTAGATAGTTATTTCCACTAGCTAGCTAATCTTTTGGGCATCAGCCACAATCAGAGAATGATTATTATTGTAGTCTGTGCCTAGGCAGTGAGTTGTTTGTTCCTTGAGATGTCTGTATCAATCCATGTTTTGATTTGAGTGATAGTGCATGTTTATTATGCAAATTTAGGGGAGCACCTTTATTAAGGTGCTGCATACTTGGAGGGTATGTTGTCCATGTAGTAAATCACACCAAACTTGACCTCTTCTTTTTATTTAAAAGTTATCATACATATAATAATATGCATGCTTGTATGCTCTGCCTACTTTGTAAGGAAAAAGAATTCAAGAAGAAAGGATTCATTGGTTTTAATTTATTCAGCTCCTAAAAAATTATAGATAGTAGCACATTGCTTTAAAATTATATACGACAGCAGAACAATTCGGGGCAAAAGGAAAAAAGATTTAAAAAAATCATGCTTTCCAGCTCAAACTTGCTTTTCATTGTGTCAGCTCACTGTGGTTTGCCTGCATGACCCAGCTGCAATGAATGGAATCAAGCAAGAGCCTTTCGCCTGACTCTTCCCTATGTGCTAACAGGAAGAGGTGGTGCTGACAGTTGTACCCTTCATCATCCCTGGGAGAGAACAGAGAGGGGAGGGAAAGAGAGACCAAGAGCAAATGAGAACAATATTTGGCCCAAATTACTTTTCCTGACCAAACACTTGGTATTTTTGTTCCAAAGGCCTCTGGCTCACAATGAAAATGAGCTAATCCCTACTAGGAAGTCTTTCTGGATTTTGACTGGGAAGTGTTTGGTGTTGAATGAAAAAGCTTTCAGAGAAGCTTTTGTCCATGTTGTGTTCTCATTAGAAGTGTTCTCATTAGTGAAGCCTTGTGATAAAAATGGGTGCATTGCCCTAGTTTTTATTTATTAGAACTAAAATCTAGTGAGCAAGTATCCCTGATTTTTTGTTGTTTCCTTATCCACCTCTGCTATGCCTTGCATGAGTGCCTCGCTACCCTGTCCTTTCCTCTACGTGCAAACCCAGCATGAGAGTCTTCCCCTCCTTTCCCTTCCTTTCTTCTCTCTTGGGCACATGCCATGAGCTGGCAAGACCTTGCCCCACACTGTAAGCTTGATAAAGGCTGGATAGTGGCACTTGCAGAAGGAAATGTCCACTCTACCCAGTTTTAGAAACAAAAGTAAAACTCAGTGTAAAAACTGGTTTTCCTAGAAATATGTATGAACCCTGCAGAGAGATGCTCCTTCAGAGGTGGTTCAGAAATTTAATTTGCCTTTGGGGCTCTGAAATACCCTACAAAGGAGCTGCTCTCCATTTCCTCTTACACATGAGGAATGTGGGGCTCCTGTCTCCTAAATTAGTCAACATTACCTGAGTCTGGGCAAAACTGTGGTTCAAAAGCTGAGCTATCTTCAGTTGTCCTTCAGTGAACAAGTCTTCTCCTGTAGCAAGCCTACTTCGAGAGGCAAAATAATAATCTTCTAATACATGTTCCTTCAATGAAAAAATAGTTATTGAAGTGTGTTCAAAACCTTTCCAAGGCCCCAAGTTCATCTTGAATGTTTTCTAGCTGTGTTTGTAGGACAGAAGCAAGTATCTGGGAAGCAAGTATCTTGCAGCAGGGAATCCCTGCAGCAGGTAACCAAAGGCTGTGGCAGCAGCAGAGTTTTGGCTTTCACAAACTGCCCTAGAAATGTGCTGCAACCTCAAACTGCAGCATCTCTCAAGAGAAGGTTTTGGTTTCTCTGTTCTGCACCCTTTCCTTTCAGCTAGGACCAAAGTGCCCCTTGCATTGCAGGCTGTGGATAACAAAGCCCCTCCTGAGGCAGCTAGACTGAATCTTAAAAAATTGATTACCGTGGTGGGGAATTAAAAATGTAAGTACAGCACTTTGTGGGCCTGGTTTTGTTTGAGACACAGGGCTGCACTCCTTCACGAGAGAAATTTTCCATTCAAATACTTAGAACTTTCTGTTTCTGATTTATCTAGAAACTCTGGCATTTTCTCTGTCTAAAAGTCTCATTACTAGTAAGACTCTCATGATATTTTGGCAAGTCTACTCCCCATTATGGATAAAATACATACAGTGAGTACAGAAACACATTGGACAAGAACATTTTTTTTATAACTGAAAGAAAACTTGAATTCCAAATGAAAACTTGGGTCAGTTTTTCACTTTATTTTCTTCCCTGATTGGTTCCTTTGTTTCACTATCATTTCAAAACAGACCTTTGTGCTTACTTTTCACTTTTTTTTAAAGGCCAGTTTTCCAGTTTCAACTTTAAAAGCTGAGGTGGGTTTTTTAATTATTTTTTTCTTTTTATTGTTTCCTTCTTTTTTCTTTTTATTTTGTTTGGGGTTTTTTGTTTGATTGGTTTGGTTTTGTTTTGTTTTTTTTTTGAGAACAACTCTTTCTATCTTAATTGCTGAAATAGCAAACAAAGGGAATTGGGGGCTGGAGAAGCTAGAAAAACAGGCTAGGAAAGAGAAGATGATGGAAGAAAATTACAGAAATGCATAAAACACAGTAAAGGGAAGATAAAAAACATAGTATGGGAAAAACAGAAATGGGGAGAAAAAGCAAACAGAAAAGGAAAGGAATTGCTCTG
Source organism: Rhipidura dahli (assembly GCA_013399225.1). Taxonomy (NCBI): domain Eukaryota; kingdom Metazoa; phylum Chordata; class Aves; order Passeriformes; family Rhipiduridae; genus Rhipidura; species Rhipidura dahli. The sequence goes on along the minus strand of VXAC01004697.1, from coordinate 2,117,558 downwards.
CTAGAGAATGAGGTCTTCACTCTCTCCTTGCCTGTGTTAGAATGCTTATGTGTTTGCAGGAAGCATACAGGGGTTTATGGAAACATCTTCCTTGTTGTCATCCCTGGATAGAATGATTCCTTTGAAATTACTTACAAGAGTGGAAAAGTCATTAATCAAGCCATCTTCCTAGCCTGTGTGTGAGTCTTTCTCTTTTTAAGTCACCTTAGAGGAGCAGGGAGAGGAGGAAAATGAAGAATAGGAGTGATCATCTCAGGGCTGAAAAGAAAATGGACAAGGCTGTGTGGAAAAAAAAAAAAAACAAAAAGAGAGTCTACAACAGAGCTTCCTGATACCAATGTATTTTTAAAAAAAAGGAGGATATGGTTGTGTGGGATTTGCTGGAGGAGGTAGAGGAAGGTCAATTAAAAAAAAGAAGCTCTTTAAAAAAAACTTTAAAAAATATTGTTTTCTACTTAATATATTTAAAAATAAAGGGAAAGCTTAAATGAAACACTTAATTTTATTTGTGCTTGTTTGGATGGTGTGATGGCCAGGAATTGTTTGTTTCAAGGGGGTCTGCTCCACCTCTTTGTTCCACTATGGGAACAAGTCTCTCATACTGTTTATGTCTCAAGACCCATGCCAGGAGTCTGCAGTTCTTGTCTTCCTGTGCAGAACCGTTTTGCTTGGCTGTGAGCATAAAAGCTCCAGGGAGGCACTGTCTATTAAGGCTAATTCTGTTTCAGCCTTATCCAATACTTTTGTCTTTTGTGTGGCTCTCTCACACTGTGTAGTTTGGCTGTAGTTATAATCTGTGTGCTTCTGGCTTATGGAATGTTGTGCTGGTTCAGTTGCTTTCCAGTGGCCATGTTCCACACACTCTTTCTCAGAAGTTTGCAGAACTTAAATGTATACACTGATCAGTCTGACCTTCTGCCCAGAACCAGCTACAGAACGTTGTGCAGCAGTCCCAGTAAATCCAGGCTGCATCTCAGCACAGCTGGTACTGCCTGGAAGATGGGGCCAGTGGGGATCTCGTAACAAGTCATTCAGGAACTGGGGTTTCCAAAAGCACAGTGCTGTACTGAGTAGACCTGGCCAAACTAGTACTGCAACCAGTGACACAGTGGTTCTCTGCTAGCTCTTTTTATACTTGATGAGAAACAGTCCTAGATATTCTGGGAGGACCGCACTGTTCGGGCACTGCTCTTTGCCACTCAGGCAATACTGCTTTGTTCCATGCTGGTGGGAAGGTCTCTGATGGATGCTGGTGAGATGCAATGTGGATGTGCCTGTTGCATTTCAGGAACAGAAAATCCCACTGACTTCCAGGGGCAGTTCTAGAAACATTGCTGATTCATTAGAGTGTTTCTGGTAATCCCCCTGTAACTGGCTTCTTTTGTGGTCCGCATGGGTTGCTGCTGCTGCCACTGCTGCAGATGGGTGATGAGTGTCACGTGAAGTACTGGAGAACCCAAAGAAATCCAAAGTGCTGTGGTTCTGTAGGATCTTCACACAAATAGCAAAGAGATCTTATTGCAACAGGCATGTTTTTGTGATGTTCTGCAGAGAAGCAACATGTACTGGAGGAATGATCTTACTCAAAATTCTTAAGAGGATACCGTGATGAAGAGCTTTGGTGCTACACGCAGTATCTGGGATAATATCCAAAAAGTCCAGATGTTTAGTCTTCATTTTAAGCTATTAAATGTGGAGTTTATTTTTTGCTTGGAAGCTGACTTTTTCTTAATTTTCCTAGCACACACTAAAATGCTGAGTTTCCTGAGGGAAGCTTCATTCTGCTGGTTGCCCGTTAAACAAGTGCAGTGCACTTGTGCCACATATGTGCATTGGGGTTGGAATCACATGATTTTCTGGATTTTTTTTTTTTTTTTTAGAAAGCTTTTAGATCTTGTTTTCTGGGACAACAATGCCTTGATGCAATAAATGCAGACTTCCTTAGTGACACAATCCCTGACAGGAAGGTGAAATGGGCATGCTAATTAGATGAGGTGTAGACTAAGGGAGGGAAAGGCTGCCTAACACTGTAGTCTGTCTCTCATCATGTCACACCATTGTGCTTTGCATGAGATCCTTCATCTGCTCCATCTGATTGTTTCCTGAAAAAGGCAAGGTAAGGCTACTTCTTTTTCACGTGCAATGTTTGTCCTGCCCATCTGGGAAGAAAAAAAGGGTAAAAAAAAAGAAATACCATGAAATGACAGAATGGTATGGTTTCTAGAAGAATAGGGAGTTTTCTCTTTCCAAATGTCTTCCTTGTCTGTTGCTGGAACCTCATCTTGTCCTTCCATGCAGGAGAAAGCACTAGGGAGGGTGAAGCTGTTGTGCCCCAGGAACAGAAGAGAGTGGCAATCCCCATTTCTTTCAAAGGTTCCAAGCCTGGCATGTGAGAGAATTTGCACCTCAGGTCCATGTTACCGCCCACCCTTGCCCTTGAACAGTGAAAAATATACCTGCTCTCAGGATCATATAGCGCAATATCACTCAGTGTAATAGAAATACCCAGCAGAGGATCTTCTGATTGCATTATGTACAGAAATACATGGACATGACATCTTCTGATTGATGTACCACCTGCCTGAGTCACCTCTGGAAGAAAGAGTCCCAGGTCTGCCCCAGAAATACAAAATGGTGCCTCAGAAGATGTAAGGGTAGAGAAGCAAGTTGATGCCAAAGTTGCTGTCTCTGTGTAACGGGCCTGAGATGGGTTTCCTTTTGTGGGCACTCTTTTGGTCATGGGCCCTGAGTAACTCTGTTTTCATTTTTTCAGCCAGCTAGTAGCTCATCATCTTCCTCCACACACACCCCTCACTGCTTTCAGGGTCTGGTGGTGGTGTGAGAAGGTGCTTTCCTTTGTATTTGCAGGAGCTACAGGCCAGCAATAAAGCAAGCATCAAGTTTTGCAGTACAACATTTATGCTCTTAAGAAAGCACAACCGTGCCTGCCGGATATTTGTCTGGCTAATTCTTGCTGTTGACAGGAAGCAGACATTCAGTCTCAAAACATTTACACATCTCTGCATTGACAACACCAACATGTATTTGGCGTCTGCGTGAGAGATGCGCTGCAGTGCCTGAGTCTGTTCTCTGTCTCGCCTGCTGCAGCAAACGGGGGCCAAGTGACTGACCAAGAACCTGCACACACAACTCTGGGAGGTTCCCCACTGCTTCTTGAAAGACTGAAAAATAATTTCTGGTTGCTGGTTCTTTATTTCCTTAATGTGGTGTGTGAGGGTCCTGCTGGGCATTTCAAATGTCTTTTTCTCTTTTTGTGCATTTTGGCTTCCTAGGCAAAATATGTTTGCTGGGTTTGTGTGTCCCAGCAAAACTCCTTGCTGCTTCCTCTTTCATTTTTATTTATTTGATGTACTATGCTGAAGCACAACCACTCTCTGCTAACTCAGATCCTATTACGCACCTGGGAATCTCAGTAATTTTGTGTATAATTTATAAAAACTGTGATAATTTTAATAATACAATAGCCCTCATTAGTAACAGAATATTATTATATCTGAATTGTCCTCACTTTCATTTTTAAAAAGAATATATTACCATATAAAATCATTTTTCCTCATATTTACCTTTTGTTTTTAAGTTCTGAACTGGCTTGATATGGTGAAAGTTGTTTTCTGTTGTATATTTGGCCTTCCACTGGCAATATATATCAAGGAGTTTGCTTTTTAGTTAAATCCTTAAGGGTCTCTGGACACCCTAGAGTAAACAGCTTTATGTTTAGAGGATGCCTGAGCATTTCAGAGGAGCTACTTCACATAGTCCTTGCTGATATTCTTTTGATCTGGATTCAGGGTAGGACTCAGCAATTGCCACCACCAGCAATGTCCACCCACCCCCTCCTTCTAAGGCATCTACCAGATTTCTCATTTCATCTTCAATGACATTGCTGCCAAAGCTCCCTCAAGATCTGCTTGTTTCACTAAGTTGGGAAGAATTAGGCAATTACATGGAAAGGTAATTAGATGATCCTGAGGACTGGATTTTGAGAAACAGAAAACAAATCCAATAGTGAAATCATTCACTTAGCAGGTAATAGAATAAATTCTGAATGGAAAGTTGGAAAATTATCTATAGGGAAAGTATCAGATCATCTTGTGAGTGACCAAGCCTGAAATGGGCACAGTTGTGAAGGCAACATGTGTGGTAAAAGGATGTATCAGGTGAGATCCTTCCAGTAAGCAAAGGGTAATATTCAAAGAATTATGTAAGTCACTGGTGTAACTCCACGTGGTCATCTAATGTTGGGTTCTCATCATCCACATTCCAGAAAGAGCCAGGATGTCTCTTCCAGTCCCATATTTGTGCCTTTTTTCTCTACAAGCTCTTTGAAGGCTTGTTGTGGCCATGAATTCTAGTGTGCAGGCATTTGTACACAGGGGATTGTCCTCCTGCTGGTTTGGACTCCTGAAGCCTCAGAGTCATCATCCAGGTGGCTTCAGTGAGCATCTTCACCAGACATTTGTGGTGTGTGACCCCCCTGTTCTGTACCAGCAGGGAATGGTACACACAGGCTGGCACTAAAGAGCTGCCTTAAATTCAAGATAGGAAGGAAGGTGTATGCTTCAGATTCATATGTTACATTATTCATTTGATTATTTTTCACGTATTAGAGATTTGTGATTTATAGTGATAGGAAACTTCTACCAGTTCTGAAGTTTGGATTTGTTTAAAATCCTACATTTCACCCACTTTATCCATGTCTTCCACTTCCCTGGATTGCAGAACTATCTCAAATCTGAAAAAAAAAAATGGATTAGAGATCTTGAAAAGAGATTTTCTGATGTGATTTCTTCTCCATTCTTTTTTGGTTTGGGACTTTTTTTGGTGTTTTTTTTTTTGTTTTTTTTTTTTTTTTTTTTTTTTTCTGTTTTTTTGTTGTTATTGTTGTTGGTTTTGGTTTGGTTTGGTTTTTCGTCTCAGCCTGGAAAACTAATAGCCATTTCTGGCTACCATAATAATAGCAGTTTTGAACTTCAGGCTACACAGAAATGTGTTAGATACATGCAAAAAGGCTCAGAAGGTACAGCAAGTATTTAACCACAAAAGAAACAGAACACCCTGGGCAGTGTAGCTATAAAACTATAAGGATGTTTAAATTCTGATTGTCTGAAATATTAAGTCCAAAATCACTGAGCAATAAATGCACACTGTGTCTTTAACATGGATTTTGTTCTCACCTGTGTGTTGTGGCTTATCCTGCTCTGTGTGGCCATCTCTGCTGTGCTTCCCCTCATAGCACAGATGTAATGCTGGTTGTTACCACCACTCCTTTCTTGAAAGCACACTGACCTCTTGCTCAAAGGCCATCAGTGTGTTATCATGATGGTGATGGTGGTATCAGGATCCTTTGCTTAGAATTATGAAATATTCAGAAGGTATTGCTCATCTCTGCCTAAAGCTCCAACACATCATGAGTGTTGATGGGTTGGAACAGGAGCTCTATGCGTGTTATCCAAAATGTTTATCACAGCAAAGGTTGACATGCCAGAATTGGCCAACTGGCATGAAAAAAAAATTCACTTTCTTGGGAAAGTGTTATCACTTTGCTGCCTTTTAGAAACTATAGTTGTTTTCCGAATTACAAGTGGTTTGCATAAAGAACATAAATTGCTGTGCTCTTTATCACTTCTTTTACTGTATGACAAATATACAGTCCAATTTTTCAAGTGCGGTGTCTTGAAAATGAATGTGTATTTGAAATGAAAACCATTTCAGTACTTGAGCATCCTCCCTCTGGAACAGACTGGATAATAACATGTTCATCACCTTGGGTTATTTTAATATTTCCTGAAGCCTGCACGAGATGCTTTCTATTTTCTTGTCAAAACATACTGAAAAGAAAATTATTTTTAATAAAGTACAGTAATCACAGTGTGATCACTGAGCACATCTTCTCTTGTCAGATTGTTTCTTCCTACTTGCAAGGCTTTGCAGTTACTTAATATTAAGATTGCTGAGCAATCCAATGTTGGGAGGCAGAGAATGGAATATTTAATTTCTGACAAAGAGCCCTGGGTGATACACAGCATCCTCCTTTGCGTCCTAGAATAGTATCACTGTTCAAAATGAGTGCTGGAAGAGTTGGCTGCTGAGAGATTTCATTTCCCCCCTCTCAATATTTCACTGCTGTCTTCCATAGGTTTGGTGCACTGGAAGTAAAGTACCCACTGATTCTCTTTTGCCTGTCCATAAATGCCTGTTAGGACACCATGTGAGATACCAACCCCAAGAGATGCAGGATACTGTTGATGTTCATCTCTAACTAGTCCACAGGAGCTGGAATTAACCTCATAGTTTTTTAGGTTATGTGCCTTTTTGTTGAACAGCTGACAGTAACTTGCTTATCTTTGGGTAAACTGAGGTCCACTATTTAGAAGGGAAAATTGGTTGTCTTACCCAGGCACTGGGAGCTTTCAGAAGTAATGGCTGAATTATTTTTTTTTTCCTAAACTGTTTCTCTACACCAGGTTTTTTACTCAAGTCGCTCAGGTCTAAAATAAGTGATGAACAAATCTCAAGAGATTTGGTTTCATATCTTACCCAAACATTATCCAAGCTAAGTAAAGCTCTGGAGTCTGCATAACTGAGCATGAAACCTCAGAAGAACAGACTTTCTCATGAGAGTGTCAGTGTTTCCTGCTGTCTGGAAATACCGAGAAAATAGTCTTTCTTGTGGTATTTTGAAACTTTGGCATCTGGACGTCGCTGTAATCAGAGGAAAAAGAATGTGAAAAATAGTGGCTTAAAAAGCGAACCCTTTTTCAGTCTTGGGTGGAAGGGTTCCTTTTAAATTTTTCAGGGAAGCTATTAATTGATAGTGTAACTCTGTATCTCAAAGCAGGTGATCTAAATATGAAACTGCAATTTCTGGCTATTTTGTTCTGGGCATTGCAAAATATTATCTCTTATGAGTCCCTGAGCATGTCTCCAGTCAAGGAAAGAAACAGCTATTGTATCCTTCCCTCCCTTTTATGTAAATTTGTAACTAAGCACTGCTCTTGGAGTACTTGTTTTTTGGGAAAACATTCTGCTTTCTTCAATCACTACTTCAAGTGTGAAATTTAGCTCAGCTGAAGAGCCACAATGAATGTCACATGCTAAACAAATCTAGTGAAATAACCTTAATGATTATATTATACAACTAATATATTGATAAAAATATTATGGTAGTAAATAACTATAATGTTGGATCATGCATTGGTATATATGACAGTTGCAGATGTGAGCTATCCCTGTATTTAAAAATAGAGTTAATCTTCATTTTGTATTTTGACAGTGGATCAATGGGACTTGCAGAGAGATTTACTTCAAAAGTTAAAGATGGAAAAGTGTGTTTATCTCTTGTCCTTCTGCCACTGCAAAACTTGCAATATGTTTTCGTCTTTATTCAGTCCATATTTAGCAACTTGAGCAATGAATTTTCCATCATTGGCTTTGTGTGATTAATCCAAGTTGTGCTGTTAGCAAATACCAGGAAATATTTCTCAACTTTCCTCTCAGTTTATTTTCACCAAGATTTTCATTCTTTGACAGGTCCTCACAGAGTCTTAGGTCTCTCTGTTTGTGCTGGTCATGTGCTGCAATTAGGGTTGCCCATAAGTACTCACTCACATGTAGGTTTGTTTTTAAGGCCCTAAACATTTGTCATATTATTAGAGATAAACAGAGTTCTGTCATTTGCAAAATCAGGATTTTTGTGGCTATGTTCGTGCTTTTTCTAGAATTTTCTTCAGTTGCCAGTCTTTGGGGTTCTGAAATGCCAGGAATGCAGTGTAAATTGAGAGAGGGTAGTCAAGTGCTATAGTGTTTTCTTGATAGGTGTATTTGCTAAATTCATAACTTCTTATGCCTCTCCCCCTCACTGTTGTTATTGCAACCATCTTTCACAAAGAGCTTTTGTCAGTTTTGAGATCTGCTTCTGTTCCTCCAGAGACTAAGTTTTTGGAAGCATGAACTTCCAGGAAAATAGACATGAATATGCATATACACATAGTTACTTACTTACTTATTGTATCAGTACTTCTTTCCCACATACCAAAATTTTGTATGCTCCTTTGTGCTCTTTCCTTTACTTATCGGAGATTGACAAAAATAATTTAGAAGCAGTTTAGAATACATTAAAAGATCATCATGGGTTCCATACTTCAGTTTTGCATGAAAATATTATCATTAATTACTCAATGCAATTAATAATAACCTGTATTCATACACACTCCGCTTAAATCAAAGTAATTGAATGTTCAAAACAAGAGTGGTTTTGCAAACAGATCTCTAAAAATTCTGTGTTAGTTGGTACCGTTTTTTTCCCCAGTTCTCTTGTTATGAAGGGGATTCAAATAATGCAAGAGGCAAAAGAAATCACTGCAGGAACATAATCAAAGTGACAGTTTTGTGCTGTATTTCCATATCAAGCTAAAGCAAACAACAACAACAAAAAACCCAGCTATATATGCATACTTAACAATGTAGGTGCATCTCTAGGGAGTGATCGGAAATGAAGGGACTATCTTTTCTTTCTTGCATTTAAGACTCTCCACTTCCAATTATTTTTTCTAACTATATATTAGCTGTTTTAATTAAAAGGTGATGATTCACCACTTTCTAGCCACTGAGAACATTTTTATAAAGTAGAGATTTGAAAATAGTAATAATGTAGACTATTTTACTATTACTCCGAGCATTTGGAGCTGTAGGAATATTTTAGCACAATTTGAACAATGAAAGAAAAAGCTGGTTTTGGTAATTTTGTGTTCAAGGGTGATTCAGCCTCTTTGCTTGCTAACTCTAATTTTCCAAGGCTTATAAAACTTTAATTTGATTCTTTATCTGAGCAGAAAACAATGTCTGAAAATTGCATAGTAAATTACTAGATAATCACTTTCTTTTGCAGACTACCTGATTGTCAGAAGAAATACAACCTTTTAAGAGATGCTCTAAATAAATGTTGGGCAAAAGTGAACTTTACAAGTCAAATTAACGTAGGTTTTTGTGGAATTTTAGTGGTTTCTTCTAAGAGTGAAGGAGAAATATCTCTCTGATTGTTATATATTTGCTTAGTTGTGTATTTATACTAGTGTTTGTGTCAAAACTTTCTTCTTGTGTCTTCAAATATATACACGTATATGGAGAGATATGTGTGGAGGTGATATCACAAAGTTAAAATAAGTTATTTGTGATATATTCTATTTCATGGTTTCTTAATTCATCTAGTAATTTTGACTGCTGCCTATTCCCTAAGCTGGTATTCCTCTCTCTCATCACATCTCCTTTTGTGGGTGGTTTTTAATTTCCAGTCTCTTAAGTAATGTTAACACAAACATTGATGAAAAATTACTCTCTTGAAATTACTTTATCCTCCTATTTGTCCAAACAACCTCTACACTACTTGAAGACCCAACCTGTATGATATACTCAGTCTTCTCTGTTCAGGATTTCAGATCTGATATATTGAAGTCTAGATGGTCAGAAACAAGGACTGGGAACTTTCTTACATTAAAAAGGCATTGTGTGCTGGTGGGAAGCACAGTTCCAGATGGTCTGGTACATCAGACCTAGAAAAAAAGTTGAGGTATAATGGAATTGTAATTACACATAAGCAAATTTATGTTCATCTTCAAAACGTTTCTCCACTATTATGTAATATTATGCAAGATTTACACAAATCTTATGCTGCCAGAAGGAGTCATTGGGACCAAGTCAAGCTCTCCAAGGTGGGAAAATTTAAGAGCTGGAGTTCCTGCTTTGCCACAGCTTCCCTTAAATGCCCAAGTCAGCCCCTGGTACAAAGGGCCTGGCAGGAGTGGAGGCTGCCTGGGACAGTCAGCCTTTTCCATCTGTCAGGAAGGAAGCAAAGATGTTAACTTACAGAAACCAAGAATTAACTCTTTTGGTGAAGTGAGTTTGTTGACATCAGTGGAACCTGAAGAGCTCCTCAGTATGTGTGAATTCCCCATCAGTATTTAGGTGCTTTCAAGATTAGTGACCCAGGAGCATGGGCTGAATTAGCACCCAGACTCCATGCCAGACTCCTGGCTGGATGGGTCAGGTCTCCTGGCTGTGTCTGTGTGGATGTGTGGGAGCTGGAAAGCAGAGAGTACTGGTTGACTTGAATTCAAGTGATTTAAAGCAGCACCTGGCCAGAGGTGAGATGTGGTGCTTGGCCTTGTGTCAGGGTCGGGCTGAGAGCTCATCATCCCCAGCTTATCTTCCCTCGTTTGTCATGGCTTCTCCTTTCTCAGCCCCCCGCCAGAGGTTCCTGTCTTTGCAGAAGCAGAGCTCCAGCTCAGCAGTGTGCCAAGACACTCCACTCCTCGCTTCTGGGAAACCACACTTCTCCTGCTCTTTGGTGTTGTTTTTTCCCTTTTATTTTGACCGTGGGTGATCAGGTGGCTGCAGAGCTGTGGCTTGGCTGCACGTTGCCCTTTCAAACCCATGGGTGGTTGAGGGGCCGTGGGCGAGCCGGTTGCGGGGGCAGCGCCAGCAGGAAGGATGGAGCCGCTGTGCGGAGCCCAGGGTGGGCAGGCAGGGCAGGAAGGAGGGCAGAGCAGACTGGGCTGGTGCAGATGAGTTCAGCAGCCGTGGCAGCTCCCTTTCCATGGTGTCAGCAATGACGGCTGCTGACAGAGCTCTTCCATGCAAAAATCACCTTGGTGTGCTAGCTGTGAGCATTAACTGGGGGAGCAAGCTTCCAGGGCACCCTGAAACCTCTCTTCCCATGCACTTTGAGTAACTAATGCTGCTTCCAGCAGCGACTGAGGAGCTGCCTCAATGCTCCAAAAAGGCAGCAGGGCTCTCATTCCTGTCACTACAGCAGTGGCGCTTCCTGGAGGGGAATTGTGAAGCCTGTGTGTGCCAGTGGGAGCTCACCTTTGCTCTGTGCCACCGTCCAGCTCTTCATGGGAATTCTGGGAACCGCGAGTGGCCGGCAGTCCCTTAAATTATTTGGCATTACCCCTAAGTACCCAATCAGTCAGGGCAATTGAGAGTTTGATGTCTAAGAGCTCTACACACCTGCAATTACTTAAATCCACAAAATTGCACCCACAGGTATTTGCAGGCACAAAAACGTTGGCGTAAAATTAGAGGCCATTTCCTAAAACCTGTGCCGAAATTTTGATGATATACTATATGAGGGGTTGTTATTTTGAAATGGATTTGTGGAAAGCAATTGAAAATCTCCAGGCATCCCATCTGTGTTTAAAGTAACAACTATAACAAAACTTTAAATTAGCATAGGAGATTTAAGACATTTCAGGAAAACATTGATTAAATCTGCCAATGAAATGAACGTGTTTGGCGAGTGACCTAATTAGTGTATACTTGGTTCTTTTTCACTGCACTGCTTACCACTAATTGCTGTTCTGCTGGTCTTCTCCTGACAAGTAAGAAAAAACAAGGATGAGGGATTTGTTGAGGAAATAGTGACATTCAGTTTTAATTTATTTGAACCTGCTGCCAAGCTTAATTATGGAACTGAGAAACTGAGACCAGGAGGCCCCCAGCCATATAGGTTATAGGAGACAGAGATATTTAGTGTCTGCGAGTGTATTTGGGTAGCACTTATTGCAGCTAGCTATAAACTTGAGTTTGCTGATGCTTAGCTGTTTTCTTTCCCCCACAGGAAAAAAAAAAAATACTGGTTTTATTTCTTAAATTTAATAATTTAGCCCTAATGGCATCAGGCCTATACAAAATTACAGGCATTGTATTTCTTAAAGGAAAGGTTTAACAATTATTCTAGATAGTCCTGCCCTGGGTTTCTTTGTGTGTGTGCTTGCATGTATGAACTAGTAATATGTCATTCTACAAAAAAGATCTCAGGATCCTGGAGTACTTGTAGCATTGGAGCACCAGAGTCACCCTTAGTGTAAGGACACTTGAAGTGAGGGGCTCACATTAGTGATTAACTTCAATTCCCTTCTCTCAAAGCAGCAACACAGCTTTCCTTATTTGTGTTTGGAGCTCTTAAAGGAAAATGTCAGGGTGCTTCAGGAAAAAAAAGAGGAAATAGTTTTGGTTTTGGTTTCCTGTGGTGGTGACGGATTCTTGTGAGCACAGTCTGAAGGTCCTGGTTTAGAATCTGAGCTCGTTTTTCATGATGTTCTGCATAAAAGCTGGGGGGAAAAAATGTATAATCCATTGACCAGAATGTTTACAAGGCAGTGAACACACAATAAAAATGCAGGGGAAAGAAAAGAAAAAAAAGCTGTGGAATTTGAGTCTAGCGGAGGGACAGTCTGGTGGGGTTTGCGCTTGCTTTTAAAGGAGGGAAAAGAAATGTAGATGTTTTCTTAGAGCAGCGTCTGATTGGCAGACCCTGATCTGAATTCCTCCCAGGGGATGATTCCAACCATTTTCCTACCTTTTCCCAGGAGGAGCCAGGGAGCAGTTATCTGAGCAGGGATAGAGGCTGGAGCAGCCAAACCCAGCCACAGTGCACCTGCCAGGGGCAGCCACAGCAGCCCAGTTCTGCTGGCAGGGAGCACGACCCACTTCAGCCACAGCCTGGGCAAGAGGGAAGAACTCTCAGCACAGGCAGTTTGGAGATTCATTTACACTGTGGAGAACATTGGAGAGGATGTTGCAGGACCCAGTTTTAGCTTTTGTGGGGGCTAAACTTCATCCACCCAGACAAGTATATAAAACAAAACAACAAAATACCCCAACACACAAAACCCCAAAACCCAAACAGAAAACCTGACACTCTTTAGTTAGTGCCCGAGACACAGAAATGAAGTGAGATTATAAACAAATGAAATATGTTGGTGTAGGTCACTAACATAGACTATAAACATCTGCGTGGAGGAACGGAAACTGTACAAAAAGGCAACATGCCTGGTTTTCTGTTATATAGCATTGCAGGGTTCTTGTAAGGATACTTGAATGGTGAAACAGCCTGGGAACTTGGCTTCCCCTGCGGCAGATTGATGTTCTTTGGATGGGTTTTCAGCCATGGAGTGATTTTGTCCTGATGTTCTGTGTGTGGTGGAGAGATGTGTCAGGAGGGGGGAGGGCTAGAAAAAGATACTTGGAATGGAAATGAGCTTGAGGGAAGGAAAAAGAACAGCTTTGCAGTGAGACTGGGAGTAGTAATACTAGAATGCATAATGGACAGCTAAAGATGTTTTTTTTTTGTCTCAAGACTCTCACTGGATCTCTGATATGGTCATATAGCCCCTTGTGCCCACTCCAATAATTCTTAGAAGATATTAATAGTTTTAAATAATATGGACTGATGTTGCTCTTCAATAATTTATTATGCTAGGTATACCTGATATCTGTAATACAACACTGGACTATTCTTACATGTTCTGGTTTATATTTACAAGCAGAACTAACTTAGATGTGAATACCTACTGTGCTGTCTAGAAAGCCATATTAAAAATTATTTCCTTTCTATTGCTTCATACATGAAGTCTGCACTGTACACTGATACTTAATATAAAAATCTAATTCCATTTGTTTCTCATGACAATGTTAAAAGTTACTTTGCACTTTTACCTCCTGGTTGTTGGGCATGGTAATGGTGGGAAATAAAAAATTAGTCTCCTGAGAAGACCACCCCACTGCCCTAAAAAGTAATTCTCTCAGTGTTTGATCTGTGCCATCCCTTGACTTCCCAAGACATTTCAGATCTCCCATTTGGCAGCTCTAGCTTCTTGTAAGGATCTCTCACATAGGAAAATGGAAGTTGAATCTAATTGTATCTCCTTCTTCCTTCCAGAAGTTGCTCTCCCAAAGGGCAAAGGCGTTGGAGAAATCCAGGGAGGACTCTTGCTCTCTTGTAGCATGTGCTTTAGTTCAAAGCAGCATTGGCTTTACTGATGCTCTGCAGTGAGAAGAGAGCTTGGATAGAGCTGCAAAGGAAAATGCAATGCAGAACAAGCTGATTTAAAAATGGCTTGCAGTAAAAAGTGAAAATCAAATGAGGGAATCAGAGAAGGTCAAACACTCTCTTCACATCACCAAGCTGATCAAGCTCTAGTGTTTATTAGATTTATCACAGTGTCCCTCAGTAATACCCTATCAAAAAAAAAAATCTCCCCAGTCCTCCCCACAACAAAAAGCCTCAACCAAACAAACCAAAACAGAAAACTGAGCAAAGAAAAGACCAGAAAAGTTCAGATCTTGACTTTGCTACAAAGTAATGCTTTTCATGCTCCTTAAGTCAGCAGTTTCTTTAATAATTTTGTCTGTTTATTTTTTCTTATATCTTTTCATCTTCTTACAACTTTGTGAATGAGATTTAAGTCAAGAAACAAAAACATCCATGTACACAAAATTCTCTCATGGTTGGACTAACCCCTGCTTTGAGTAATGCATGCATACCAAAATAATAATTATAGTGATATTTGTAATTCGAGGGGCAAGGTGATCACAAGCACACACTCTTATACCTAGATTTGGTGCAGAGAGGACAGCACTGAAGTCTCCCAGGGGTAGGAGGAAAGGCTGGGAAAAGAAATACAAATGGATACAGCAGGAAAGCATATCTGTGGTTGCCTCCTGTAGGATGTGTATTGACCTAGTAAATGGAGATGTCTGCAAAGAAGCTATAAATATGCTTGTGCTAATATTATTAAAGCTTTCAGGCAGTTCAGTTTCATCCATATGGCTTTCCAGGGAGATGCCAAAGATGTGGCCCCTGGCCACAGCTTGTCTGAGCAGCACATGCCTACCTGCACTGTAATTGCTTAATAAGATGTAGGGGTTTTCCCTGGATGGATTGTGAAATATATGCAGCTGCCTAAATAGGTGCTTGGTGAGATTTTTAGATCTTCCTAATTCAGTTGAAATCTTTATGAGCAAGACATTTGAATGTTATTGAAGATCAGAGAGAGCTCACTGCTTTAAAAGTTGTGAAAAGGCCATTCCTTGCCCTCTTACCCTTACTTTATGTCTTAAAGGAAAATAGAAATACTTTCAGCGTGGTTGCTATCCAGTAGGGGCTTAACAGCACTGGGCTTGCTTGAACATAACAGTGTTGCTGGTTAAAGGAAGAAAAACATGGAGAGGGAAGAAGAGAAGATAGGAAGTGACTGACTGATTAATATACTAAACAAATGCAAATACTGGGAGTAAGAAAGCCACTTAAAAGCTGACGATTATCCCTTGCCAATCCCTGAGATCTAATCTCACTAAGCTGCTGTTCAGATGATACCCCAAAGCAATTCCTGGCAGGGATCTGTCCCTTGTTCCAGCACAGAGAGCAATGAGATGAAAGGGATGTGGTTAAACCAAAGCTGAGACACTGCTATCTCACCATCTTCTAGAGCTATCTGGCAGTTGCCTGTAGAGCACACGTTGGGATTTCTCCCTGAATTGGTCCCACCTGCTGGAAGGCTGCTTTCCCTGCCCCTGCACAGATGGCCTTAGCCTGCCATAGAAACTTGCTGCCCTCCTCTTCTGAGGCTTAATCCTTGTATGGGTTCAAGGGACAGGGGAAAGAGTGTTGTTTTCTAATGAAACCAGCCATTGCAAGCTGTAGCTTTGTATGCCAGGAAGGTTCGTACTGTTACCATCTCTTATGGAAGAGATGGGGCAGGACTCCAGAGCACTAGAGTCCCATGAAGTCTCAGGGACCTTTTATCTGTTGGGACAGACAAAGATCTGCCTACACTCCCCCTCTGCTGCGTATCTTCTGGAACTTTGAAGCATCAGGTCACTGCATTCCCTTAAACCCCACTAGGTTCAGGAGAAAAGAAGTGACAAATAGAGGTGTGGTGGCAGTGCTACCGGAAGATTGTGAGACAATGTGAAAGAATGGAAAGATTTTCCTTCTTTTTAAAAATAAAATCTTTATCTGTGATCATACACATGGATAATAGTGAAAATCTGTATTTATCTGTTTATTTTTCAGGTTATGGTTTTGTAGATTTTGACAGTCCCGCAGCAGCACAGAAAGCAGTAGCATCTCTCAAAGCAAATGGCGTGCAGGCACAGATGGCAAAGGTAAGAAGAACCATGTTATTACAGGATTACTTCAGCTGTTGGTTTAAATTTCCAAAGATTTGTTTTTCTCCTGTTTTTTTTAAGGTTTTGGATTGCTTATTCCAAAGATTCTTTCCTTCTTTGGCTCCAGCACCTTGTTCATCCCATGATTGGTCTGTGTTCCTGAGAGCCATCTCATGTAATGGGCTCTGATCCGATTCTCTCTCTGCCCCTCTCTCTGGAGAGGGTTGTAAGACAGAGCACTGGAGTGGAAAATGCTTTTTACTGACTGCTGGGTGAAAGTTGCCTTTTCTTCACGGTGCAGTTGCCTTCATTTGGTTCCTTTGCTTTGGAAAAGTGGCTCTTTTCTGACATGGCTGATAGGCTTCTCTGAAGAAGTGAGTGACTGAACATAAGGAAAATCTGGTTGATCTGCCTAGGTTTGGCTTCTCCTGTTTGTTGGTGGGTTGTTTTTTTTTTTTTTTTTTAA
>VXAC01004697.1:2046488-2101083 GCA_013399225.1 Rhipidura dahli | reverse complement strand
TTTTAATTTTTTTTTTATTTTGAGGACATAAATGGAAATGTAACAGGCTGCTAAAGAATAGTTGCTAAAAGTTGTCTGGAGGTGACTGGCATCTGTTCGGAGAGGCTGTAGGAGCCACAGCAAGTGCAGTGAGCTCAGTCACTCTTGGAATTTTCCTTTGTCCCCAGGCAAACAGGCTGATGGGGAGACAGGGGTTGTAGAAATGACCATCATGTGTTCCAGTTGTTGCCTTTCTGGAGATGGAATAATGTGGTTTTGGGTGCTGGACTGTGTCAGCCAGCAAAAATAGCTGTTGCTTTGTACTTTAAAAATGCCTTACCTGAGAATACCAAAAAGCATTTAATATTGCCTGATTTAGTCTCTGTAGAAATATGCTGTCCTAGAATCTAAAACAGTGAAAGCAAACAGGTAATTACACAAAAAGAATGAAATCAACTAATAAACAATCATCAGCTTTGAAGATTTCCACTTGAAGGAATGCTGGTGATTTAAACCTTTGTTTTTCAATGATGTCCTAGTGAAAACATAGCTTTGTTTTGGTTTGTGTTGTGTTTTTTGTTTTTGTTTTTGTTTTTTTTTTATTTTACAGAGAAAAATCATTGCTGGTAAATGAGGTTCTTTTGCCTTCTACTGAATTACACTCACTGTGCCTGAAAGATACTGGATGACATCCATGTATTTCTGTTTAAGAGTGCCCCACAATGCAAGCTAGGCTGTTTTATTGGCTCTTAGTTTTTATTGACACATGGTGATAAAAAATATTTGCTTCAAATGGGTAAAAGATGGCAAGCTGAAGAATGTGAACTTCTACTAAGGGCTGTGCTATTTTATTTCTCAGATATACGATATCTCCTTGTTAAAATATAGGCAATTTGATGCATTAGTCAAGCTGTGAAAAAGAAACCAAAGACAGGAGATATGTTTTTTCCTAATGATTGATATCAAATAGTCATTTCTAGAGAGGAGTAAATCTATATAAATCTATAAAAAATCTAAATCCATATAAAACTGTACAGTTATAGATTTAAAATTATAGATTTAAAGATAGGATTGAAAGATAAATCTATGCTTGGTGTTGTCATGATTCAGAACAATGAACAATCGCAGGGCTTTTGTTCATGGAAATACCAAAAAGGAAGGTGACTTAAAACATTGTGGTTTGGGTTGTCCAATATTTAGGGACTAAAAGCAAAGCCTGATGTTTTCAGAGTGGGAAGGGCTGTACCAACCCTTGGCTGGTTTGTTTTCTGGGGTGTCTGGGGCAGGAGTAGTTTTTTGCCCTGCAAGATTTTGAGGCGGCTGGTGTGTACACATTTGTTTGCATAAGACTGACTGTATTTTTATTATTTAGCCATGGTGCCTGGAATCTCAGAGAGATTCTTTTTAGTGTGTTTGATAGCTGAAGATAAATATACAACTGACTTTTCTTATCTCTGAAAAAAATCTAAGTATTTAGAAAAATGGGGTTTCAAAGGAAATTGAGATGACTCCACACAAAGTACCTCACATTGCTGAGAAGGCAGGAGCCTGGGAAAGCAAATCTTTCTGGAGAAACATGTTAGTTCTTGCACATGTTGGAAGCCAAGTTGCATAACAGGACTGAAAGACAGTTACCTGCCAGTGTCTGAATTACCAGTGAGGGCTCAGAAGAGGTTTGAGGAAAGGGGCAGAACAATAATTTAGCCTGCATTTCTGCAAGTTTATCCAGAGTAGTTTTATTTCAAGAGCTGTTTTAATTAGAGGTGAATGGTGGCTCTTAAATGAAATCAAAATAAAGAGTAAAGTCCAAAGAAATTCCCCAAACCTTTTTTGTGCCATACTTTCATAGTGTCAGTGTCCTCTATCTTTTATTCTGCATTGCAAAGCAGTGAGACTGCCCTGTGTAGAGGCCAGAGAGAAGACTGTAACCTGTGTTCAGCAAATGTCAAAAATCTCAGTCCAGCTGGGGATGCTTTTGAATAAAGGTGAAAGAGGCATTGGCCAACTTTTGCTATGTGCTGGCCTTCTTTAGTAGTGAGAGAAAGTACGCTGAAGTGTTGGTATTGTCTGTGATGTTTTCCTGGAGAGAAATCTTGCTTGGAAACAGTGGTTCTTTCTCAGTTTTAACACAATATAATTTTTCTCATAGAAATCCAGGAATCTTCTTTGAAAAACAAGAAGCAGAACTGAACCCCCACCCATGCTGGCTAGCAGAAGTATCTTGTGGAGACTTAAGTAAAATATACTCATTTTATTGATGCTAAAATACAGCCACCTCCCTCTTTTTTTATAGCATTTGGACACCATTTTGGCTGATTTTGTTTCAGAGTGCTGCCTCTGGAAGAAGGTTAAACTCTGGTGGATTGATGCTCCAAGTCTCATCAGTGCTGGAAAACTTGTTCTGTCGAGGCTAATACACTCCATAAATCCACAAAAGGAAAAAACCCCAACCATTAAACATGTCTGAATCTCTCTCTGTGTTCTGGTTTGAAGCAGGCAGGAGAGGATTTGGCTGAGGGAGAGGAACAGCAGAGGTAGTGCCTCCAGAGGTAGTGGTGGCAGCTGAGGAGATGAGGTCTCACAGGCCCACTGACAGCTGCCCACTTGGTGGGACAGGGACCCACACAACCTCCCAGCCACAGGAAAATTGTGTGAGGTTCTTGTACACTCACGTGTTGTTGCCTGGCTTCTTTAGCATTTCTCTCTCATGGGTATGTGAAGCAGGAGTCCTGATTATTGCCACTCTCATATGTCCAATAAAGTTCATCTAAGTTGTCCATCTTTTTCAAAAGTGCTTATTAAGAATGTCATTTATTGAGAAGAATTAATGCTATGGAGCTACTGAGGGATGTTTTCCTAGCTGGCCTGGCTTATTTTGCTGTGTGCTTCCTGCATGCCTTTGGACATGCAGATTCATTTGTGTCTTTGTGGTGCCTGCTTGTTCATGCTTGTGGAGTCCAGGTGTTTTTTGGGTTTGTCTTCCTACAAAAAATGGCACAACTGATATGCCTCTGGATAATTTTACAGGAATTATTGATTTGGTTGTCTCTTTATGCTCGGAACTACAGAAACATGACAGAAAAAATATTGCTTGTGTGCATGATTTATATATCATTTTAGGTTTTTCCAGATGCTCCTTTCCTGCATTTCCTAGAAAAATATTATAGACAGAATATGGAAAATTAATAAGGAGAATCTTAGTAATATGGGAGTTGGCTCAGACTAGTAGGCAAGGAAGCCTAGTACACATGAAAAATGTATCAGTGTTCTAATAAAATCTGTAGCCACATCTATTCCTGGGATTTGCAATAGTCCTTCACCTAGAATTACACATTCATGAGGACACTTCTTAATCTACTTTATATGTAAGTTTTAATGATGCCAAGGAGTTTAAATCACCTGAAAAATCAATAGAAGTCTGCTGTCTAAATAAATTTGAACATCTGAGCTTGTGTCAGCCTGCAGTTGAACTGTGCAATCAGTTTATACCTTCACAGACTTTTGGGGTCCTCGCTACCATTTTTTATTGCCAGTTCTAGTCTCCTGTAAGATTACATAATGTGGACGTCCAGGTGAAGGTGGGTTCTTGAAACATATCTTCTTTAATACCTAGCAGCCCATCAAGAGTGCTGAAACAAATGCATTCACAAAGGAAGTGTTTTCAATCCTGCATTTATAAGGATTAAAAATGTATTTGATGATGTGTGTCTTCTCTGGGTTTTCCTTTTGTACGTATAATGCATTTGGACATCCTCAAGATCTGCGTGAAAAATGCAGACGTTGAAGGAATATTTAATTAGCACTGGCAGTTGTCTAAGTCCAAGGAACCATTTCTTGACTCCTCTGCTGCAGTAATTGCCGTCTAGAGAGTGCACTGCAGGAGCTGGTTCTGAAAAAGGGCTGTGCCAGTAGGCTCTGATGTGTTTTCCTCCACAAGGGAATTGAAGAAAGTAATTTTGTTTCTTGCGTGATATTTTTCTCATCTCTCCATCATGCAGAAGCTTAAATGCAGGGAGTAATCACCATCTAGGTGAAAGATAAAAGGGAGCTGTTCCCCACAGAACAGAGCCAAGCACAAGAGCTTCTAAAGAGGAAAAGAGAACTGGTTGCTGTATAGTTAAATAGATTTTCTCCAAGGACCAAGGAAAAGGAAATCCCACAGAAGAATCTTATTTATTTCCCAGACTTTTGTGTAGGTTTTAAGCATTGCTCTGGTATGAGTCAGCTGACCAAATAAGTTCATTCTGTCTGCTTAGTTTTCAGCTTCATTTTCTCTTCTTTTTAAATTACTTCCTTTCTTTTCTCTGTCAGACACCAGTACTCTAAAGGGCTGATCCTTAAAATGGAAAAACTCTGGTGAAAACCCTTCTTTCCAGTATTTTTTTAAATCTGGATTTTTAATGAAAAGTTTTGTTTGTTTTTGTAGTTTAAAAATTCATGAAAATAATAAGAATGCTATCCCTACAAAATATGAAATATGGCCTATACACATGATACACTGGTTTCCTAACTCATGATTTGAATGTCTGCAAATTTTAGCTAATGGAAATTGAGGATACTTGTTGGTTGAGTTTTTGATAATATCTGTGGTTAACGGACTGAGCTACCCTTCCTTTTGAAACCAAAGTGGGCTTCTAGGAGTTTTAGAGCTCAATTCTGAAATTGTCAGGCTTTGTTTTACTCCCATCCTTTAATTGTCGCATCTCCCATCCCAGCAAACTGTTCCATGAAGTCAAACATTTGTGTCGGCGATTTATAAAACACTGTTCTCGTTTGCTGCTAGAGCAGGGGCTGCTGCCTCTGGAAGCCTTGCCGTGCTCAGCAGTGTAGGAGAAGCTGAGAACATGGCTGTGCTGGCCACCTTCCACATGGTTTCTGAATGAATTGCACAGCCAGGCGTGGGCTGCTGCTGCTGCAACAGTTGTTGGAGACGTTTGGCACACACAGCTCATGTATGTGTGTGGAGCACTCTCCAGTGAGCTCTGCTCCTATCTTCCTAAAATGTGCACTGTCTCTCCCTGTGCTTTTGCACAGCACATACTGGCTGACCCATACTGAGATGAGTTGATGACAATCCAGGTTAAATGACGATGGAAAGTTATAGCTGGAAGGAAATGAGAGGTAGTGCAGCGTAGATTTGGAAATTACACATGCGAGTGTGTCTCTCTCCTTTGGTTTCTTTTACCAAGTCTACCATATCAAAGGGGTCCTGCAGGAGCACCAGCTGGAAGTTCCAGGTTTCATGTACTGCTACTTACCAAAGTCATGCTGTCCTCATCCTCTCTTGCCTGCTTACCTGTGCTTTGCATAAACTATCTTTTACTCTTGGAATGGGGAATCATAGTTTCCCAGATGGAGCTGGCCCTTAAGTGCAGGTTTTGTAAATATAGGATTTTTCCATTCCTTAAAGGATAATAATTGACAAAGCAAGAGCATTGACAAATTAAATTATTTGTTTGTATTAGCTTTTATCTCAAAATTTCTTAGAAAATGTGTCTTTCAAAACCTGGAAATTTTTTGTGTGGGTTTTTTTTTTTTTTCCAGATGAAACAAGGTCTAAATTCAGGATTCAAATAACAGATGTGCTAGCAAAGTGCTAACTTTAAATTTCAGAAAAGCTGCAGTAGGAGATGACAGTGTCCTATGAGCATCCTAGGCAAGTCTAAAGCAGTGAGCAGCTTTGCACTAACAGTTATGGATTAGGGTGATAGCAAAGATACATTACATCAATGGAAGGACTTCTGGTCTTATTTAGCCTGGAAAATATCATGCTTCTACCTGAGAACTGTATGGTAGCCAATCTGAAATGATCTTGTGATCCTTTTCCTGCTTTTAGATGTGCATTCATAAGCCCATATAGAATGCATTAGCTTGAGCCAGTCTTTAAAGAACATCCAGTAATCCTGGGGGTATTAAAATCCAGCAATCCTTTCACACTTGCATGTGTTGCTCCCAAAAACATGTAGATCAGCATGAAGGAGGGTATGCACATCAACAGCGTTTGAACCACACCTGCCAAATTTATAAACAAAAATTTCTTTAGGGGTTTTCAGAAGTGCTTGACTTGACATAATTCTGGTCTCTGAAAGTGAATGGAACTTTACTTTTGGCTAATTGAGAGGAATTAGGTCAGTACTATGTTCTTTTGTTCCCAAAAATTGTAGCTCAGCATCTTTCTTAACCGCTAAGTTAGCTTAGGAAATCCTACAGCACATACAATCATGTTTATTCTCTAGCTATCACCTCAGATAGACCTGGCCATGGTATTTTCCTTCCCTTTTCAAGTGCTGCTTTAGTTTCTAGATTTACTTGATTTTTTTTTTCATACTGTAACTTTATCTAACATTAAAACATTCTTCTGCCTTTGAAAATTAAAATACAAACAATCAGTAAATATATCCACCTCCATGCTATTAATGCCTTGCACCACACAACAGATGCTGAAAGTGAAAAATGTAGCCAACTTTTAGGCTGAAGAATAGTGGAATTACTGGGTTCTTTTCGGGTTATGAACTTCAGCCAAACAAGAGTTGGCCTTTTTTCATAAATACACATTGTTCTTGACTTTCCTCTGACTTGGAACACATTTGAATTGGTAATAACACAGCTGAAATCCACAGAGCTTTGGCAGTCTAATCTGGGGAGAAGAATGGGGCTCCCTATCTTTAGCACTCACATAGCTATACATCTTGGAAGCTCTTACACACTCTTTGCAAACCCTTTATGCTTGCAGAACAGGAAATCTGAGTCCTGCAAACGAGTTAAACACTGGAGTCAGATTAATTCTTTTTTGCCTACATACTCAGGAAACTCCAAATGCCCCACGGAGGAGTTATCCAACCATAACTATGCAGCTTGGGAATCCGCAGCTCAGACTGAGCAAAATTATGTTCTAAATTCAGTAAGCACAGCTTTACTCACCAGGAAAAACCCAGCACACTCTGGAATGATCAGAAAGCTGCGGTTTCAGAAAATATTACTGTGGTAGAAAATTGATGTAGCCTTTCTTTCAGTGACATATCATTTAATTATGTTCTTCTGTAGATCAGCCTGAGGACAATGCTTTTGTTAGGTGGGAAACAAAACTTCATTGTATCAAGCATGATGATTCCTATGACCACCAGCAGGAGGATATGTGCATGCTTTTTGGGGTACCACTTAGTCTGGACTGAGACAGAGCTTCAAAGAAGCAATGCAATTTGTGTGAAAACTGGGCCACTTTCAGATCATTTGGTTTGGTTTGGAAAGCAGGTGTGCAAACTTCAGTAGCATTTCTTCTGAGCTGATGTGAGTGCCTGTATAACAGCTCATCAGCCTGGAAATACACAGGTGCACACTCTACCAGTAAACACAAATCTACCAGTAATATGCATAGGTATTCCCTGTGCACCTCTGCATCCCCCTCTGAATATCTAAATGTTACTGTATTAGTGAATACTCTGCTTGTTATTTCTTTATTAATGACTGTCTCCCATTCAACTGACATGTCTGAGTGCTTTGTCTGTAATATAAATAAATTTAGGTTTAGATGCAGTTTTGTTCACTAATGAATGATATCTTTTGTCGCTGTAAAAGGAACCTCTGTTTTTCCTTTGTAAAAAAATATGAAATTAGGCTGTTCTCATGCTACATGCAACTTACTGAGTCATGATGGCAGCTCACTGAATTTTTTAGTCCTTTCCCTGTATATATTTGTGCTCAGAAAGGGAGATTATGATGACATGAATGGTTGAATTCTATTTGTAGTCATGATAAATTAGCTTTGATGTGATCAAAATAAATGTAACCGATATAAGAATGTAAAACTTGCAATGTCAGACCAGAATGAAGTTCCTTCTGATATCAGATTCTCTTTCTGATAATGCACCATAGCAAGTGCCAACAGAGGAGTACAAGAACCAGACAAGCATCTGAGGATACTTCCCCAGAGTAGTCTCAGCCTCTAGCAATTTGCAATTTGGGATTTCTTGAGCTTGTATTGAACAGTCATTTGTAGAACTGCCTCCCCATCCCCAAATAAACAATTTATGCTGCCTGTTTTGCATTTAAAATTTTGGCAGCACAACATCCAGCCGTTAGAAATTTTTCAGTTTAACTTCATGTTCTTCAAAGATCCATCTCCTTTGCTTTGCTCTAGACCTGCAATGTTGATTTCATTGATTGCTTGCTAATTCTTGTATCAGAAGAGACAGAAGGCTCTTGTTCCCTATGAATCTTTTTCATGGCACTTAGGATTCTACAAAATGCAATCATAACTTCCCTTAATCCCTGTTCTGTTTCCAGTTTTAAGAAAGATGTGCCAGGATGTGCATGCGTCAGTAAGGATGTGGTTCTTAGAAGCAAGGAGCAGTTGCTAAGTAATGAACGTGAAGCCTGTTAAAGTGGCTTTGTAATACGAGAGCAGAGCTGACAGGAAGCTTAGAGGGTCATTTTATATCCATATGCTGGGCATGAGGCAAAGATTGCTAATGCTGTGTAGTGCTGCAGCCTGGGAAACAGGAAAATGGACACACAGGGGAAGGGTGCATTTGCCTGTTATCAGGTGCTTTGTAAGGCAGTCCTCATTTTGCACAAGGATAAATGCACATATTTGATTAAACTTAGGAAGATCAATTTTTTAAATAAGAACTGTCAGCTCCAGAAAAATGTACCCCAGAAATAATTGAAGAGTTAAAAAAAAGTAACAGAACTGTTCCTTTAAAGCAGCAAGTGAAGAGAAGCACAACCCCAAGTACAAGGACATATCTTCAGTGTATCAAAAGGAAATATACCGAATTCCCTCCATCCGTGTATAAATAAGGCATTATAAATGCCTGCCTCGAAGTCTCGGATTGTTTGGTCACAGCTTTCCTGAAAAATTAGATCAAAATAGTATCTGTCATATTGCTGAACAATGCCTGAAACTGATGCCTCCAATGGATCAATATCTGGCCAATTCAGTCAGCGGGCTTGAGGAGTTTATCTTTTCCTGGGGCTACTGAAGCCCTGGTGTGCATTTTATCTTGCACCCACTGCTTGGGCATGATGTAACCAGCAGTGCTGCTGCACGTGCCTTTGTATCTAAACCAAGGAAAGGACTGCAGCAGATGTCATGCTGTGCAATGAATCCTTATTTAGGAGCGATGTATATTCATATTCTGCTTTCTCTAGAGTTCGTGGAAGAAAATTACCCTTTTATTCATCATAGCTCAAAATAGAGGGCACGTAGAAGAACCTAGGAGCCCTAAATTGCCAGGTCCTCTCCTGTGTAGGCAGATGGAGCCTTTCTGTGATCCCCAAAGGTATGTACTGAGTACATCTGGGAGGTTTACACCTACCAAAGACACCCCTTACACTGCTTTAATGGAGATGCAATGGTTATTTCCTCTACTGCACCTCATAACTTGGCGGTCTCAAAAACCGTGGAGAACAATGAAAACTTTGATGAAAGCAGATGTAAAGGCATTTTTGTAGTTGGAGCAGTTAGAATATGGATATAGTATTTGGTAGGAGATATATTTTCCCCTTTGTAAAATGGATACAACTTTGTTTATCTGGGTGCCAGTAAGTAACAAAGTGGGGTGTGATCAATGATTGCCACTAGTCAGTCATCTGCTATCATGATATTCTTATCAATATTCAAAAAGGAAAAGAGATCATGAAGAAGGGTGTTCGTTTCTAGTTGAAAACTTTGGAGTTGGAATAATTACGGCTTGGTGCAAGAAAGCTTGGCTTTGAATTCTTCAGAACAAGTGGACATAACCTTTCTCAGATTTGAGACTGAAGTCTGTGTCTCAGACATCATTTCTTCATGCAATTTGATCACTTTTGGGCTATATGGGTAAAGAAAGATAGGACACCCTGAAGAAAGGCTTCCCCATCTTCGAAGATATCTTTGGCACTTTACTACCCCACTTAGTTGATAGATGATGCTGTCCCAGGGCAGTGTCACAGTTCTGTCTGTCTGTCTATGGACACATGGGGTTTTACTCTGAGCATGCCTAGTTGATAAGTATCCAAGAATCTATATTTATATCAATGTAAGCCCACATTCATAGATGATAATTTAGAAATAATCTTGAGAAAATTTTGTAATATAATGAGATTCTCATGAGTAGCAAAAGGTATTACAGTGGTATTTTTGTAATATGTACTGTTGGAGTTTGACTATTTGCTAGTAATACCTCTAAGCACTGAGAATAAAATACTATGCGTTTTTTTTTAGGAATGTGCTGTAGAAATAGGAAGAAAATTGGAGGTAAATTAAATCTTGGTCATAATCAGCCAGTATTTTTCTATCTGTCAGCAAAAACTGGCAAAAAACTCGAAAACAACAACAAAATTGTAAACTCTGAGACGAGATTTAGTGATTTACTGTGTGCTTTAACTGTGCCTATGGCTTGCAGGAGAGCTACACTGCCTCAGGGTTTCCTAGATATTTCCATAACTTATTTGTCCATTTTGCATAAAAGGTTATGATCCCACCATTTATCTAAACATTTCCTAGTCACCTACTCCAATTATAGCTTGTTATGGAAAGCTGGGACTATCATTTATATGTCTGTGTTGCTTTACTACACGGATGCAGCATAAAGCAGCATGTGGAGTCAGTGAAGTGAGGGGTTTTGCAGTGTCTTAGCTTCCAAAAAAAAATCTTTTCCCCTGCTTAAAAACTGTTCATCAGTGAAAGGTCACCACTCCTAATAGCATGACCTAATTCACTTCAGCCTGCCTTCCCACTGCACAGCACATTTCACATGGTAAAGCCATGGGTTTGGTAAAGGAGCCAGAACTGATCCAAACCGGGTTGAAGTCTGGCTGTAATGGGGTCGCAGGGGTCTCGCTGCCTTGCCCTCTCTCCTGGGGCTGCTGAGCCTAGAGTAATGGAAATGCTTCCCTTTCAGAATAAAATTTCATTAGCTGAAATACGTAATTGCTCTCTTTTGTATGATCAGTCTTCTGAGTCTTCTTGAGCTCAGGCTTTCTGTGTTAAAAGGGCGTGTTGGATGCAGACTCTGCTTTGCTTTGCTTGAAGTTTAAATAAATAGTTTAATCTTGTATGATTACACTGTTGCATGCTCTTTACTTCTCTCCAGAACGTAAGTAATTTCCAGATTGGCTTACAGGGGTACCTTGAAGAGACTCAACATTTTATGTCAGTGAGCAATTAGATTAGCTACAGGAGCACCTCTCTGCACTCTTCTAAGTGACTATTGTGCTGGCTCTCTTTGATCCCAAGACATCTGGGAAGCCTGATGCAGACTTATCTAAAGGACATAGTCTGAAAAAGTAGCAACTTAGGCACTTTCCTCCTGGGAGCATCATGTAGTACTTTATGCTCTATACTGTGTTTTACTAAAGGTTTCTCCATTTCTTTGTTGAGAGGTCCTTTGACTGTGTAGTAGTTGAGACCTGAAACGCTTTATACTGTCATGGAAAGCTCCCACAAAACACAGCACTCTCAAGTCACCTGGTCTTAACCGTCCATGGATCAGATCAGGCACTGAATGGTACCTGTAAATACTATTTATTCCCTCTTTGCTGGTGTTTCTTTGATAACCCATTGTGTTGGTCTTTTGCTTAATATTTTGGAAGTTTTCAGTAGCGGTCTTTGCCTTCGCAAATGTTTTTCCTTCAGTAGTGTCCCCCTTTGTTCCCATGTAAGTGGAGTCCTTTCACTTCAGTCTTTTCCACTCTAGTCAATCCACACAAAGCACTGGGAAAACAGAATGATACCACATTTTCATCCTTCATTTTGCTGTTGTAAATATAGCATTTTTTTTTGGGCGTTCCTACACACTTACCACCATCCTGTTGCAGTCTAGGATTTGAGCTGGGTGGATGTTGCATTAGGCAGAGAAAGTCTCTCTTCTAGGAAATTCACAGTTCTTCTTGTGATATTCCACTGACTGATAGTGTTTTCCTATACCTTTTCTATTTACAATCCATCTTTCTTAAATCTGGTTGAGTGGAACTGTATGCAATTTTTCAGAGAGTCTGCAGTGCTGTAACATGTCTGTTTTAGTACCTTTTAGTCAATTGATGAGCACTGCAGAGTTAGCATTAGAAATTCTTGTTTTTAGCAAGTATGTAAACTACATTATTTTGCCTGTTCTGTTGTTAAATGTCATTTTCTCAATTAAATCTCTGAATGCCTTACCAGGTCTAGATCCAAATGCAGTTGTTGTATTTTATAAGCACAAGTTTTAAAATTATGCCACAAGTGTTTGCAAACATTCCCAGCTAAAGATCTGTTCTTCAGCTTGTCTTTAGTGAGTACATCAACTGGTTGGCTATTCAACACCATAAATATGACAGCTCAAGTGTCTTGAGTTGTGCTAGGAGAGACTTAGTGTCCTAGAGCTTAATTTCTAGCTGTGTATAATTCCAAAAATATAGTAAGCTAAACAGGAGATATAGAAAGTAAGTTATATTTATGTGTTTCTAAACTTCATATGCTTTCTGAAATGCTGCATTTCACAAAAAAAAGTGGGTATGAGGAAATAGCAATAGAAGGTAAATGGGTTTCTAACACATTAAATCTTGGAATCTTTTGCCCTCAGGGAACATTTGCTTCAATTATGATAAAAACTGACATTTTAAGAAATGAGGATTGGGTTCCATGAAGTTGGCATTTTTAGATGCCAATTTTAAGATTACTTTTTTTTTTTTTTAATCAGCCTCCACAAACTCTCTGTGATCTATGCAGACTTCACTGCTAAAAGGTTTAACATGAAGACAGAATGGTGAGAAACACGGGCCTAAGTTATAGAGCTGTAAGAAGCAAATGAGTATTTTTCTAGTTCTCCTTTCATATTTTTGGTTGTTTGTGTTGTGGTCTTTTTGTTTTCTTTTTTTTTTTTTTTTTTTTTTTTTTTTGTTTTTTTTTTTTTTTTTTTTTTTTTTTTTTTTTTTTTTGGTCAGAATTACTGTTCTCATAAATATTATGTAGAGGAAAACCTTGAGATGTGCAAAATGTTTGCTAAGAAAATGATCTACTCTGTTCAAATTGGTAGCCTTGAGAGATGCACTCTTGAGATGTATCAGTCTCTAATATTTGTTTTAGAGAACTGTGAAATCTTGCTGTCCCAATATAAATATGCAGATGACAGATAGATGCACAAATACTTTTCAGGGAATCAACTTGGGTTGTTTGAAGGCAGAACTTGATTTTTTTTGAGTAGGAGCACAAATTTGGAAGCTTGCATGACTTAGATGATCCTCAGCCTTGTTGTACTGCCACCTCTAATCATGTTTAAAAATAAGACTGTTCAGAGTCACGTAGAAGTCATTTGTGGTTCTTAAGTTAGTTGGTTTAAAACATAGGCCTATATTTTGGACCCAAAGTTAACATATATGTTCAGCTGGCAATAATAAGTACAAAGTCTTTTGTTAGAAAGACGTGCTGGATTGTTTCAAGATTTTCACAGTCTGGGTCCCTAGCTAATCTTCCACCTATGTAAAATACTTCTCTGTGTCATCTCTGCTTATTATCTTATCTTGCAGAAGGAATGGAATATATTGAAAGTTTTTGTTCAACAAATGATCTCTGTTGATCTTTTAACTTTAATTCCATTCACACTTTTTCTTAGTTTTTTTTAGAAAAAATAATACAAGGTAGTATGTATTTGGCAAAAAAAACCCCTCAAATATTTGTTATTGTTCTGCTCGGTCATCAATAATGTAACTGTCCTTCCTTAACACACTAGTAAAAACAAAAACAACCAAACCCTTTTTCCTTTAGAACAAGCAACAAACTTTGGTTTTCACCCTTACTGGTGTAGTGCAAGTTTTTATTCTGGAAGAATTTTGGAATAGGTTAAAACTCAATTCTCAAATAGATGAAAATATCCATGTTACATCATTCCACAAAACTCTCGTGTCTCTCAGTGTAGGCCCTCTGTACCTACTGTGGATAGTTAGAAGCCTAAAAGCAAAGCTGAGATAACAGAATTTTTCCCAGAGGTCAGCTTGGCCCATCAAGCTGAAACCAAAAT
The DNA here is from genome assembly GCA_013399225.1 of Rhipidura dahli. Classification (NCBI taxonomy): domain Eukaryota; kingdom Metazoa; phylum Chordata; class Aves; order Passeriformes; family Rhipiduridae; genus Rhipidura; species Rhipidura dahli. The sequence goes on along the minus strand of VXAC01004697.1, from coordinate 2,087,128 downwards.
CTAAGCATCTGGCCTTCTGGGCAACTCTCACTTTATCAGCCACAGCCAGTGACGTGTACTTTGACCTGCTGAATCCATGAGCCATCTCCTCCCTCACAAATCTGAAGAGCTGAAAGGAGGTGCAACTGAGGCTTGTTGGGACCTAAGTCATTGGTAAGGTTCCAGCAGTTTCTCTGAAAACCCCTTTCAAAAGAGGATCACAACTGATTTGTATAATCAGTGTACACTGAGGCAAATATTTTAGGTGTTTTAAGACAGCTTAGAATTTTCAAAACCAGTCCTAACAAAGTAAAAATCCACAATTAATCTGCTTTCTAAAAATTAGAAGTCAATAGCTTCTCACATTTTGTGGAATGTAAGAAAGAAGCCTTTGTAACCATAACTTTCCATCCAGTGCCCTGTTACACCATTACAGTTTGCTGTGTCCTGTGTTTTTCAAGCTGGAACTGTAGCATCAAAAGTGTTATTAACTTCTGCTGCTCACTGTATGTGTAAAGATTTTATTTGTAGATGCTGAATAATGGATTGGATCAAGGTCCAACTGTGTAAAACTCTAAAGGTTCTGACACATAAATTACGTCATAGTAATACACTGGTGATTTATCCTTCCTTTACTAAAGGATAAACTAACCTGAAATTGCTACATATATTTTCAGCGAAAAGTATTCATGTAGATGGATTCTGAAAAGTGGTTTATATGTAATAACATCTTCTTGGACCAAAGTCCTGCAATATGCACAGGTCTGTGATGAGAAGGTCACGAACCTGGCTGAATACCATGAATTAGCAAGTAAGTAATTTACTAAATAGGTGGTTTCAATAAAGGTGATGCACTTATTTAACAAATGTGGTTTTTTAAATTTATTGCCTTCCTCTAATTCCATTCAATGCTCATTACCTGAGCACCGACACTGTGCATAGCTCTGTAGACGTTACAAATTAAATCCAGTGCTCAAAGTGAATAAAACACTTAGCAGAGGAGAAACTATGAGGATGTCTTGGGCAGAAGTTGATTTCAGGCATTATCTCTCGTTTGCTGGTGTGCATGTGCACGCCTGCCTGCCTCACGCTCGCATTCAGGGAGGGAGAGATGAAAAGGTCAGCTGCCTGCTTTGGATATGATCTCTGTTCATCTTGCTGTGCTGATGAAGTTTTGTTGATTGAATGTAAATATGACTTAACTCTTCCACAGCGTGTGCATCAAAGAGGACATTATTAGAGCAATGACAGGCATTTGTTGGTACAATGGAAGCAATACTGGCTGTGCAATACTGTTTAGAGGAGGTGTGCAGTGGCATCCAGATATATTTGCATCTAAATGAGATGAGCATTTCTTTTCATACGGCTCTGATTTACCTTGATCGCTACAGGTTTTTATTCCCTCTGGGAGCTGGGGAACTGTATTCCCATTATGCACTCATCTTCCCTTCACATACTGTCTGCCACCTTCAGTCAGTGCCACCAGATAAGTATATATAATAAAGATCTTTTATATCAGATCTGGTTACCATGCTGTCAAGCCAGTTCCTGGAGTCTGGGATTCAGGGGGAGCAATGAGTGATGAGTACAGCATTTATTTAAGTACTGCTTTTTTTGTTGTTCTCATTTTTTTATGTTAAGTATTGGCCGTATCTGAACCTTCTTCAGCATTATTAATGTTTCTCAGAATAATTAGATGATAATGCAGAGTTCCAAAGTTTTTGATTTATAATTGTTTGTAAATAATTGATTTTCCTTTTTGTTCTTTTTGCCTCAGTAGTCCATTAACCATCATCCTAAAGATCTGCGTCAAACTCCCTCACTCAGTGAGTTTGTAGATTGCTGTTGGATGTTTCAGACATGTCAAGATGCTCTATTTGTTCTGTGTGTCACTTTAGAATATGGGTTGGCTTAGCAAAAACATTTCTTGGCGCAGCTCTTCTCTTGGTTGTGCCAAGTTGCATTTAAAATCAAAGTTATAGTAATCAATTTAAATCTCAGTATAGTGGCTGTGTGTCTTACAGGGTAGCCAGAGCTATGGAACTTAGGTATAATAATGTAGAAAAACACTTGGGAAGTAAAACTTGTAAATCAACATACATGGGTGAGCCTCTTGTGTTGAACATGACAAACTTTTCCTTTAAATTAATGCAAGATTTTAAATCCTCCTTTGTATGATATAATCATTCACTGAAGTTTTCTATATTCTGCAAACTCTAAAAAGCTTTTGGAACTATTTCAGCATTGGAAAAAGGGAAACTCTCATTTGCTGGTCGTTGTTGTTTGGATTGCAGTACCTTCCAAGGAGCAATGGGCACTTAGCAGAGACAGAGCAAGGTCCATCCCATGCCCCAAGGACTGTGTGATTTAAAAAGGCAAAGGCAATTACACAAGGTGGTAAGAGAGTAGTGTGTGTACTCTTCTAATGAGAGAATTATCATCTCATTAACAGGACTTATCCTCACTGTCTTCACTTTTTCTGTCCCTTTTCTCATTTCAGTGAGGGATTCCTGGTTTCTTACCTATTTACCCAGGTTTTGTGCGGTCATGTCTTATGATGTTAAGTATATTTCCCTTCAGTGGAGCATCTCCAATATTTCCCTTTTCATTCCCACTCCAAGTCACTGGGGCAGTCCTGTCCTTCTGACATACTTAATGGGATTTGTCAAGTCCTTGGTGTAACCATGTTTTATTTCCATGAGTAATGAGGTACTGTGATAGGGCATCTTGTCCTGCCCTAAACGAGACATGCCAAGCCAAACATGAAATGGAATGCCAAACGCCATGTCCTGTATGTTTGTCAAGTGTGTGATCTATTTTTTAGAGACCCAACTCAGTACACTGAAATATTTTACTACTTGTGAACTTTAGCTTCTGTTAATATGATTGAAGCAAGTGGAAATGGAAATTGTCAGGGCAATTTAACAAAGCGAGCCTGTAAAACTCATTACATCCCAGGTAGTAAAATCACTTTAGAAGGCACATTCTTCAAACTTGAGCTTTATTCAGTAAACTGCATTGGTGCCTGACCTTTTAAGAGCTTTCCCTTGCTTGGGAGGGAGGAGGGGGAAAGGCCCTGTTGTTCAGAGCTACCTATCTTAAATTACAAACAGCAGCCAGACTTGACTCTGTGCTTTAGATCACACAGGATGACAAAGTGTGCAACTGCTCCAAACAGACAGTTAAATGGCCAGCTATTTAGATGAGTTTGATGTGTATTTCATGTAATTGTATACTCCATAAAGCAGTAAAAAACCAATGTTGTGTGCTGGCTGTATTTTAGCACAAGGTAAATCAAAGTACCAATCTCATGTTTGTAATTCAACCTAATCTTTTCAAGACCTGATGCTTTAAAGAAGCTTTAGATTGATACTAGGTAATGAGTGTGTGAGGGTTAAAGATGCTTTGGAGAAAATAATTCCTGTTAGGTCTATATCTAATTTGTGTAGCAAGTTAAATTAGCTTATTGAGAACTCTCCAATACCAAGGCTGGGTTTCTCCTGCACTGCAGTGTAAACATGCCCCCAAGTATGCCTCTCTCTGCACTGTCTCCATGCCTGTCTCCAAACAGATGACAGGCTTTTCTTGCCTAAGTTATGAATGAGCTCAATCCAATCTAGATAACAGATTTGATCTCTATTTTTTTTATATAAAAAATACTTTATTCTTCCAATCATATGCCACAAATTTGGATTAGTAGCATACATGAAAAGCAAATGTGTCAGGGGCTGTGTCTCTACCAGTTCATTATTTTCATTTTCCAGCATCTAAACAATTATGAGCTGTAGGGATTGCATATTGTTGGAGCTATCCTCTGCCAGGCTCATGAGCACAAGGCAGGTTGCTCATTAAGTGAGCCCACACGCTCAGGGTTTAGTCCAGTAACCTTTGAAGTAAATGGAAAGCCTCCCACATATTTATTGGGTGTCAGATCGACATTTAATGCACATTGCGGCATTAAAAGATTTTGTCTGATTACATAATGAGGCTTTTGCCTTATCTGTGTAGTTTGTGAAGTTATGGGAAGCATGTTAGAACTGACTGTGGAAAACTTTGAAGAGAAAGTGTTATCCTTCTTTGCGATTTTCATGTTGTTTCTCGTATTTTTTTGCCATTGGTGCAATGCATTTTTTTTTTCTCCTGGATCTGTCACCATCTTATCTAGAGGTTTCCTGAACATCTTTATAGATATTTGATAAAAGGCATAAGTGGAAATAAAAGATGGTTAAGAAAGGATTGAGAGTGAGGAATAGAAACTTAAAAAAGGAAAGTTTTTGCAAGAAGAACTAAAAAAAGAAAAATATGTTTCTTTTTGGTTTTGTGTGGGCAGAAGGATTTGCAAATGCATGAATGGTAGGTACTGAGTACTACGTGCAGTGAGAATAGTCAGGTCCATAGGTGACAGATAAAAAGCTATGTAAATTCATAGCACTCCTGGTAATAGTCCTCCTTGTGTATGCAATCCCCAAAATGTTTGCCAGCATAAAGAGATGATGGGAGATGATAATACATGTAGGTAATGGAACTCTGTAGTAGCTGTATTTTACCACAGAGAAGTACTCATCTTTGTCTGTGAATTGTTTTACGTCAAGGGGAAGTTGGTGCTAAGCCAGATGTAAAGCCTGTGATGACTCCTCTTTAAAAAATTGGCCTTTTCCTATGCAGAAAAGAAATGCCCCTTGTTTTCCAACAGGAGAAATTTATTGTAAATTGGTAATTTTTCTTCTTCCCTGTTTAAATTCCCTTTCCCAGTGTGTGCCAGTGCCTTAGGTTTGAAGCATCAAAAGGGGAGCAGTGATAGAAAAAACGTTAACTTTTCAGGAGGTGTTAGAATGTTAATGATCCACCATCCTGAGAAACAGGAATGCAGATGAGGCTTTGATTGTAGATATATGTGGCATGCTTTATGGTTTTCTTTCAAAAATGCTCTCTTTTGCAGGAAACAGAAGTAGGGATAGTTGGGAATGTGCTCTGTTCTACTAAACAACCTGCAAACTGTGTGCTGTAACGACACTGCCATAACACCTTTTCTTAATGCCCAAGTGTTATGCCCAGCGTTTTAAAAAACGTCTTTTAAATACAACACAGTGTGGTTACTCTTCATAGCCAGGTGATCTATAGTTGAGGTAAGAAGCAGTTTTGATGGTTTGCATTTCTGGGAGGAAGGTTGATATTTATTAAAGGCATTTACATTCATGGTAAAAGAAAAGTAATTGTTTAAATACTCAGGTTGCCTTCATCTATTAGAGTTGTTTATTTCACATAAAGCAGAATTTTCCAAAATTCTTTCTCTAGAACCAGCTACAAACTACGTGTGGTCTCTGCAGACTCCACTCTGGGGCTCTTAGAAATAATAATGAATTGTCTTGCCTTAGTCAAACATTTTTAACCATATGTATTTTCCCTTTATTTCTGAAATTTCAGATTGTAAGGCAAATTATTCATCTTTGAATATAACAAATAATGCAGCAATCACTTCCTCCCTGCATGCTCCTTTACTTGAAATGCTGGTCAAATGTTGATGAAAAAAGGGGAAAAAAGAAAGAAGAAAATATTGGATTTTGCAAACAGCATTGTGATTGATTAATAAACCTCATTCTCTATTTATGTATCTTGTCACTATTTTCTTAGCTTTTTACAATCCTGTGGTTGCATTTCAATTTTTAGCCTTTTTTAATCCATTTGCATTATTTTATATGTGCTCCCTTTAGTGTCATCATCTTCTTAAGTGCTTTATTGTTGGTAGCAGCTGAATTACAAGTCATTTACATTAACACATTGCACAGCTTTAGCAGGAAAAGCCTTCCCTCTTTTTACCAGACTCTGTGAGATACCAAAAACCAGCCTTAGTTCAGAAAAATATTTTAAAATATAGTGGGATTCTAGTATTGTAATTGAGCATATTATTTTTTGTTCAGAAGATAGCTTAACTATGTTTAAAATTAAATATATGAGCTGCTCAGCCAGTTTTTCTGTCTGCAGCTCAACTCTCTTCTAACCTCAGCTCTCTGATTTTCATTTTGCTCTTAACATGGACAGAATGAGTTCCTGGGGAAATCCCTACAGAGTTACCCTATAAACACAGCCTCCTTGCTAAGGAAAAGAACTGACACTGCCCTTGGAGCACAGGGTCATGTGCGGTGAGCTCACCCAGAGGTTTCCAATAAACTGTCTTTGCTTGTATTGTAGTTTTGATTGGTGACTTTGATGTCACTGTGTGTGAACAAGAGATGGTCAGAGCCCTGCATATGTGTTTAGGCTGACTGTGGTTCCTCCACAACTTGTGTGAGGGAAAATGTGTTGGACTGTATTTCACTTAACTACCTAGAGTAAAAGGGAAAGATACATTTTAAGAAAGATGGTGAGAAAATCACATTTACCCAGGGCTTTTAGTACCCAACATAAAGTAGCAATAATCATAATTATGGGAACATTTTTCCCAGGAATATGGTAGCAATTTTTGAAGACATAAGATTCAGACCTGTTTTTCTTCTTAAAAACTGTTTGTATTGGAAAACAGATGCAGCTGTTTGGTATCTACACCATTTTGCTGGTAATCTGAATCTATCTGTAGCAAAATGAAATAATGCATAAGTTTGTTGTTGAAATGGTGAGTAGTCACAAGGAGAATACCTACAGTGACTCCTTGTTTGTCATAATATCCCCCCCCCAAAAAGACAGATGTAGGCAGCAAGCATGATCCCCTGTTATACCATTTGGGTTTATTAACAAATCACCTGTATTTTTGTTAGTCACTGCAATTATTTCTTTTGTCCTAGTGTTTATTCTTCCAAGTCATAGAATAATTCCAGGATACAAATTATTCCCAGCAATTCTCACCAATTTTAGTGGGATTTGAAAGCTATCAGTTCTTTTCCAGATGTGTAGAGTCAAAATATCTATGCTCTGTATATGCATGTGTATATGGGAGGCTAGAGCTATATTAGATAGTAAACATTATTGAGCATATTATGTACAATTCTATTGAATATAAATCTATTTTCTGCACCACATTTCCTATTTTGAATAGCCTTTCTCTCTTTTTCTTAGTGTTGCTCATAATTTTTTCCTGCAATTAAGGGAAAAAGGTAAGCAGCAGGAAAGGCACATTAGGAAAATATAACTAGGTACATTTCTGCAGGCCTCTGTCTTGTTTTCATGCAATGATGTATTAAGGAATTGTTTAAATTTTAAGCAACACCAAGATGATGAATTTAACACAGAGAAAGGACATTTTGGAATCCTCGTAGCAAACACAGTGACGCCTAGAAGCAATACTAGTGCTTTCTAGGGACTTGGAGAAAAGAAAATATATTTAACTCATTGTAATAGCAAGCTGTGATCCCCTTCTCATTTCCCAGGAAAAAATTGCCAAATTTTCCAAAAAATATGATCAGTTGCAGAGAGAAGGCATGTAAAACATTATCTTTGCTTGATTTTACAATTAATTGATCCAATAACTATTTCTGAAGTAGCAGTATTTTGAAAAAAAATCGGATCAGTATTAAGGCAGCTTAACTGGCTATGTGGTATGTCTGCATTGTGGTTGGTGCTTTCTGATGGAGGTTTCCATCTCTAAAACATTTCTGTTTAAGGATTTGAGTAAGCCAGAGGAGTTTCTGCCTGGTAGGGTATATGTGATACAAACAGACCCTGTGCAAAGCAGGCCTTACTGTAGCAGTGGCTTAAAATATTCAACGTGTTGTATTCTGGGGAAAATTTCCAGTCTGGTAACTGTGTCATATTTTCTCTCAAAACACTATTTGTTTTCTATAGACAAAGAGCAGCTTTTGTATAGGTAGTTGAAAGTACAAAGAGGTCTCTTGGCAAATCATTAATCTTGCTTATAATTGCTAGTCAGCACTGTAGCTCTTTTCCATAAATTAAAAGAGGAGGGTTAGCCAAACATCTTGTGTTTCCTGAGGCAGGGAGCAAGAAGAGCTGATTGTCAGGGGCAAGGACCCCATTTCAAACTTGTATTAATGTGTAATGCCATTCAGTAGGGGAGAAGGGAGGGAAGACGAAGACAGGGAAAGAAGAATTAAATCAGTTTGTTTATTTCATTAGAAAGATGAAAGACAGGCATAACTCATCCTTGGCTTCCACTGTTTAAATGGCTTTCCTTTTGCTCATGAGTAAATAATGTAATTGCCCGTGTTTCCTGCATGTTCTGTTTCTTGTGAGCGTGTTTACACGTGTGTGTCAGCTGAAAAGTGAGTGGCCCTGGTCACACACCCCAGAGTGGACATTCACACCAGGGGCTGGCAGGACAAAGACCATGAGAAGCAAGAGTTTAGCCAGATCCAGAGGACATCTGTAAACATCACCTCTTCCTCCTTAAGGATGTTCATGTAGTTATTATTTTCTCAGGGGCATGGTTGTGTCACCAAGGTATAGCTTATGGTATGGGGTGAAACTGAGGGACCTTCTGAGAGAGGATTCTTCTCATTCCTCCCTGTGTCTGCTGTTCTATTTGTTCAGAGGGAGTGTCTGAGTTTTCCCAGTGTGACAGTCTAGACAGGGAAGGAGTAGGCTGTCACCCTCCTTGCACTGGGTTCTGAGGGGCAGGCTGCTTGCTCATGGGATCAGAGCGGGTACACGGAGACTGCTGGGCTCCCCACACCCTGCTCATGCAGATGAAGGGCTGGGCTTTTCATGTCCCTCTATCCTCCCTTGCTGTACTTCTGTAATTTGCTCCAAACTTTGCACAACAGAAAGCTCTTAATTAGCCTTTTCTAAGCCCGGCTCTGAGTCCGACTCAGCTGCTTACAAAGAGCTCTTTGGGTGAGTCGAGTGTGGGGTGTTCTTCTATTCTGTGTTATAACACAGCTTGTCAGCTCAGGGATTTCACACACTGGTATGGCAAACGCTTTTCTTTGTATGTATCTCAGGACTATTATTGTTACAAAGTGCTTTAAATGTATTAAAACCCCCCGCACACAAGGCAGCATGCTTGTCTGGGAGAGCTTGCACAGCGCTGGTGCTTGTGGATTAAATATGTACAGCGAGAAGCTATACTGCACTAGCAGCTTTTGGTACTGAGCCATTCATCCTTCTCTGATAAAGGCTGGTGTACTGCCCACTTCCTAATATGTTTCTGGATACAGCATAACGATATTGAGGGTGTGACCAAGAAAGCACGCAGCTCCAAACAATCATGCTGGTGCTTCCCATGCCAGGCAATATGGTCTTCTTGACATGGTGTCTTTCCCTTTCCCAACATTTACCTGCCTTGTTTAGACTGAAACCTATTCTGGGAGTTTCGTTATGTTTTATTTTTAAACTGTCTGTCAAATCCCAATGCTAAACTACCATAATAGAAGAACATAAACAGCATCAATTACTCTCAAAAAATAATGGACGTTATACTGAAAGTTGCATGTGCAACTTTATAATATTACTCAGACTTTTTAATACCTTATACAAAATTCTTCTTTAGCAGAGAAAGGCAAAAAGTACTACTGCCTTCTGGGCAGTAGCACCATGAATTCCTGTACAGTAGTTTTGCCCAACCTCCCAACTCTGTTTAAGTGCCTGTACAAAGGTGCATGCCCCATGGGGACTGCAAAACAGTATCACAAAATATCTAAAAGCACAAGAGGCCACATTTTGTATAGGAGCAGAAATGCTAATCATCTCGTCCCCTTGATAACCTCTCAAGGGCCACTAAAATGGCAATCCTCTCTCTCCAGTTTGAAAACTGCTGCTCTCCAGGCAAGGGATTAACCCAAGCTTCCTGGTGCACAAAGTAAAGGTACTATTCATGTTGAATTCTTAGGCAATACAGAAACCTGACTGCATGAAGGTAAGTATAAAGACAATGTTTGTTGGCAGAGGAGTTCTAAATGAGATAATTAGAAACACAAAATGCAGAAAAACATGAACATGGAATGGAGGAGAAGTCAGAGCGAGAAAAAGAGTATTTGCATACAGCTCAGATCCTGTGTTTTTCCTGTTCATGTAGTTCATAAATTCTCTTTCCTGTTTTATACTGTTTAGTTCTTTGGTTACTTTTCTGTTTGAATTTCAATTTGAAGTATGTGAAGAAGGAGCAGATGGTTATACAGTTGGAATTGGTGGCAGAGAGGTAGAAAATGATTTTATAATATGAACAAACCAGGTTCTAGCTGTTTGATCTCAGCATTTTTTTTCCTAGATTGGAAAGCCATCTATTAAATTTCTGTTTCCCATATGGGCACTCATAGGCTGAGATCAAGTCACCTCTAAACCATCTCTTTGATGAGTTGAATAAATTGATCATCTTGCATCTCACACTGTGAAGCAAATGCTTTGATCCTTTCATCATTCTTCCTGCTTTTTCCCCTGAAACTGCTCTAGTTTTTCCAGGTCCTTACTGTGAAAGTGAGAACTTGGCCCTCACAGTTCTTGTACTGCAAGCACTAGGGCCAAGGTGTTGTACTTACTCATTCCATACCCCCCTTTCATCACATCATAGCCTCTTGAAGCAGTGCTGCTCTAAGAACTCATGTTCATCTTCTCATTTAGCCTGACCTCAAGACATTGTCAGAGGCACAGCTCAGGGCTGAGCTCACCACCTAGAAAAATGCTATTTCTTATTCCTAGATGAAAGCCTGTATGCTTTTAAACAGGGCATTGTTTGGATATGTTGATGCATGAGAGGGCACACTGATGTCAGCTTTTGAATCAGTGTGATCTGGAGCTCTAGTGAGAATAAATAGTTTTGCTATTTTCATTGAAAATAGCATGACTGTAAAATGAATGATTGTATATCTGGAAAAAAAGGAAAAGACTTCAAGATGCAGGTGAAATTGGAGAAGGATTATGCATAGGATTGGTTTGGTTTTGTGTGGCATTTTTTAAACCAATCCAGTAATTCTATTAGCCTAATTTGACATGTTAGTTTCAAAAGTCAGAATTTAGGCATTATTTATGATGGTTGTATTGCATTCCCATGTTTATATAAAAGACCTCATGTAACTGAGTATAGAGAGGGAGAAAGAAAATCCTTTGATCCTTCAGCAAAATGTTTTTATGTAAGTAGCCTTCTCGTGGTGAGCTCTGGAAGTCTGGACAGATCTTTGTCCATCTGTTTTTACAACTTTCTGTGATCACCGTCCAGCAAATGCTGTTTAATCTACAGAGAATAAACACTTCCAGAGTTGACAATGTGCTTCCCAGGTGCTGGGGGGGAGGGTCACTCAGCCAGGCCATTTGCTGAAATGTAGCAAAACAATCTTCCAGAGAAAACAAATATCCACAGAGACTATAGGGAAGAATCACATCTCTTTCATTTTCCTCTCCTTCTAGAAACCAGAGACTCTTTTGCAAAGAAATATAAAGGTACTGGTAACTTGTCTTGTGCTGGACGGGTTAGTGCACAAGAAGGAAGAGATGCCAAGATATTTAGAATCAGTAGCTCTTTTTTACAGATTAAAGGAGTGCGAAGGAAACGTGTAATGCTTGTGCAGAAGGCTAATGAAACAAATTCCCATAACTCTGTTTCCATTTGGAGCACTGTTGATTGCTGGAAGAGGGATTGGAGGCCCAGGACTGCAGCGTGAAACGAGCCGCCGTGTCTGGATCGTGTCATGGCAAGGAGGTTTAGCAGCTCTGAGGCGCTGCCCTCATTCATGCTGGAGCTCAACATCCCCTCCAAAATGTCTTGCAGCAGGCAGACAGCCTGCCCAGCCCTCGTTGCTGTTCATCCCAAGGACTCTGCCTGTCCAGGCTATGTTCTGATCAGAGATTCTCTGCTGTTTTTCTCACCCCGAGATAACGTTGCAGGGTTTAGGCTCTCTGGCACAGGATATAAGTGTTGTTCCTGTGTTTTCATGTTATGGTAACAAAAAGACATGTGCCACTGTCAGTGGTGGTGCTGCTCTAACTTCAGCATTGCTAGCTTCTTTTTGTCTCGCTCTCAGCTTTGTGTGCCTTTGTGAATGCTTCTATTTCTATTCACAGGATATTCCTTCAGAGAAATCCAAAGGGCATTACAGAGCAGATACACCAAATTTCCTGTGCTGTAATACCTTGCTTCAAGTACTCTGTGCTTCTGAAATACCCAGAATATTCAGGGTTCTTTCCTTATCTTTCTCAACAGTTCTTCACTCTGAAGTGTACAAGACCCTGTATTCCTGGAGAGTTTATTCCTCAAAATGCTCAGGGTACCTCAGCTCCAGGCCTCTTTTGTGATTCTTTTTTTTTTTTTCATTTGGGTCTCTCTCTCTCTCTCAGTAGGTGGTTAGTCAGAGAGATAATATGTGCATGAACCTATTTGGGGACCTAATTAATTTCCCTGACATCCTTCCATCAGGTGCATCACCTGTGTGTGGCAGGGTTTCAGAAGGGGGAACAGGAGAGGGAAGGAACCAACTTGGCTTTTTGACTACTTCTTCATGAGCTGTTTGGAAGGGGTGTGACAGGGCTTTACTCTTGTTCAGTCCCCAAGTACATAAAAATAAATCTTGTCCAAACACATGCTTTTCTCTAGCTGCAGTGGTTTTAAAAGCAAGTTGCCCTCTGAGCTGGGATTCCTTCTGTGTTCTCTCATCCCAAATTTAAGGCTTGGTGGTTTTAAAATGTAAGTAAATGTTTCCCATCTTTCCCTCTAATCCATTAATATCACATATCATCTAAGCTGCTGAAATTAATAAGTGTAGTGAGGAAACCACATACACACCCCAACTGGCCCTCTTGTGTGGCTGGACTAGGCTGACAGCCCTGCCTGCCAGCAGTATCCATCACTGCCAAATGCGAGGTTACTGGATGTGCAGCAGTAGGTTCATGAAGTATTTTGCCACTACAGGTCAAGCAATTGAATATGAATATTGGCAGGATCACATTGAAAGAGTGTTATTTAATAGAGCTGTTCCTTCTTAGAAAATGTTTTTTTAAGTGGACTGTGGAACTAGCTCAGGACTGAAAGGTCTTGTGTCTAACTGAAAGGCTGTACAAACTAACAGCAGCCAGCCCAAGGTGTAAAGGCTGGGGAAACTCCATGCCCTGGATGTGGCTGAATCAAGTTCAGGGTCAGCACACTTCTGTTCTGAACAGGAAAAGTCCCACCCATTCCTTGCAACCTGGGAACACGAAACAACCGAGGTTATAGTAATTTTGTTTGCTAATCAAACTGGGACTTTTTTGTTTGCCAAGACTTAGGCTACTCCAAACAGCATCAACTGCTTGCATCTTGCTAATTATCTGTAGTAAAGAAGGCCAATGAAAATTTAAGAAAAATTTCTGCTCTCACTTTGTTACCCATAAGTATTTTTCTGGCCTGTCATGTTTTTCTGTTAATCTTTTCACCGCTATGAAGTTTAAAAACAGTAATGAAGAAAAATAAATTGTGGATTACATCATTTCAGAACAGACCTCTGAGGTTTAACTGCAAGGCCAAAGTCACAAGGCACTGGTTTTGACACAAGGTGCTTTATCATCTGCAGAGTTTAAGTTCGGTGGTTCTTTGAAAGCTGGGAGATGCCTGATGAGAACTGGTTTGTGTCAGGTTGACCTTACCAGCAAGAGACACAGTGAGCAAAGATCTTAAGAAAGGGTGTGGATGACACATTTATTTATTTACTTATCTGTCACTGGTGGTACTTTGAGACATAACAGCCTTGCAGAGCCTCCTTAGGTTCATGTAAAGGATAGAATAGGGGAAAATTACTTTGCCTTGTCAGTACATATTAGATTTAAAATCTAAATATGTACATATGTGTGTATATATGTACAACAGAGAGCTCTAAAAGAGAGAGAACTATTTGACCATTGTTTTACTAGATAATTTAAGGTGGCAAAATACTTGCTAGGATTCAGGGCTCTGGCACGGGATATGTTGTCTCCAAAGTACTCTAAAGCGTGACACATAGTACTGATTATAATAACAATATCAGCACCTGCTACTTCAGATTTTGGTTCTTCATTCAGGGCTGCCAGGGCATGGATGATACAGTTGATAATAACAAACCTCAAGATTAAGAGGCAGTAAATTCAGGATAGTGTGGATGCTCTTCCCCACTCTGTTGGTGGTTTACTGTGTGACCCTGGTCAGCTCATTTCCTCTCACCATCTTTGTACTCCCTCTAGCTTTTTTCCTTTTGATACCTGTGGTTCTTGGACACTTTCTTACTTTCTGTCTGTGCAGAACATAGCACAGAGCAGCCCTGTTCTTGTCACTGTAGCATAAATACTAGAGAAAAGAAGGAGGGAAGCATTTCTCTCAGGTTGTTGTTCAGTGTTTCCATTGCACTCTAGGGAATACTGCGGCCAGGTAGACATGAAATTTGGAAATGGATAGTAGGAAAAAGGGCTTTTCTCAAAGTGATCCCCCTGCTCCCTCGGGATGGTGTGGATCCTGTTGTTGGGAAACTGGATGTTTGCTTCCTGTGTGTGATGGAGCTAGTGGCTCTGCTGGTAATGCACCTGCGTAAGTGGTTTCTGCTGGATCACAGCCCGAACAAATTGTGGATTCCTTATCCTCTTGTATCTACATTACTGCATGCTTCAGAGCTGTAGCGAGGCATTTTAGTGTCCAGAGTAACACCTTGTACTTGGCAGCTCTCCTGCTCTCCCCACGTGGTCTCCCGAGTGTCAGCACCTGGGCTGGGGGAGGCTCAGGCTCAGTCCCGGCCGCAAGGCGAGCGGCTGGAGCCCACCTGCGCAGCTGCCTGGTGCCCGGCCCCGCTGCCATCGCCGGGGCACTGCTCCTCCTGCCATCTTCATTTGGAGAGAACGCTTAGGGAGGGCACTGCTGCTGCCCTTTACAATGGACTGCTCTTGCTCCTTGTGTAAAAAGGCTTGGTCAGGGGCCAGAGGCAGGCTGCTGAATTATTCCCATCATCCAGATGGGATGCCTCCTCCGTCCCTGGCCCTATCTTCTCCCTGAAGGTTTCCCTGCCCTTCCCCAAGCCATGCTTCTGTCGGCATCCAAAACTCTCAATCTGCCTGTATGAAGTCCCTGCTTCAGAAGTTTCATGTGGCATGATCTTATTTATTTAGGCTGGTCCCAAATCCACCGTTACAGTTGATCCATTTATGCAGCAGCCCCGTAACTCCTATAGTTTTGACAGTAAGCCCTTGTAGGTAGGTCTACCTCCAGGAAAGCCTTTGAGATGATTTAAATGTAATTAAAAAGTGAAGACCAGATGTTTCTTCCCAGATTATGTTTTCAAGATCACAAGAGTCCTCTCAAAAGGGAGGGGAGAAAAGGGAAACAAGAGAAAACCTCTACTGCTCTGCTTTAGCAAGGGAATTTCCTGAAGTATATACAAGAAAAATCTGGATTTTGTTAATTCTTTTCTTTTTTTTTTTTTTTTCATTCCACACTGAAGTCTGTAAGCAGCTTGAAATGGTAATAAAACAGAGTGGACTTTCCATTCCATTGTGCAAAGCCAGCAGATTTGTTTTTTTCCCAGTGCACCTGCTTTGTTGCTCAGGCTTTCCCGAGGGGAAAAAAAAAAAAGCTGGCTTTTTTTTCTAGAACAGTGCTTTACTAGTATTTTTTTTTTTCTGTAATTTGCCACAATAAAAATGTTTTCTTGGATATACTTTTGAAAATCCTTCATTCCATTCTGTGAAGATAAATAAAGATGTGGAGGAGTTGTAGGAGAAAATCCACATTTATCAAAAGCAAAAGAGAATGTTTGAATAGGTGTAAATCTTTACAGTAAAACTGCCAGGAAACACACAGCATTAATATAATTATGGCATTGAACTGGCAAATTAGAGGAAATATACTCCTGCCATCTTTGAACAAGATACTTCTTATACAGACAGAATGATTATTTGATAGGTTGGGATTTCTTCTAAGTATTTCATTTTATTCTGTGGTCTGTGTATTAAGCTGTCTTTGTACTGTCCTTGACAAGAAAAAGTCCTATCAAAAAAAGAACATATTTTCCCAGGAGAGTACAATGATGCTTTTTGTTTGGTAGACAGCAAATATGCGGGTAAATTTAAGGGTATTTGTTTACTATCTTCATAAAAGGTTAGATACATATATGTTTATTTAACTTAGCAATTTAAGCTGACTTTTAAAATTCAAGTAGTAGTAAATGCCCCACAAACCTGTTCAGGTCATACTAAATCTACTTTATGTCCTGGGAATATGTTTTTCCTTGTTCTAGGCAGCATACATATTTGCCATGACCATGAAAGAAGGAGATCTTGTTTAATGGTCACTAGGTCTACATTGCTTTAAGTTCTGTTGCAAAGTGGGACCTTTTTGTTTTTACCAAGGTTTTGGCACTCTTCGGGATATGTTCATTGTAAGAATTATGTCCTCATTAATCAAACCAAATTTAGTCATTCCTTTTTTTTTATTATTTTTATAAAAAGAAATGAATAGCTATTTCAGTTTCACACTACCACAAGAATGATATTGTAGAATGAATGATACCAGAAGCATTGATAATACTTGAGTAATTTTTATATGAAAGTAGCACTAGTACTCCCACAGAAACCAGGAAGGAGTTTTTTGGTGTTTTCCTAAATTGGTGCTCCCAAGCATTTATCATTTCTGTCCAGACCCAGGGACAGCAGTGGGCAGTCAGCCTTCCTACCCTTAACTAGACTGGGTGAAAGGTGTTACTGTGTGTTACCTTCTTGGCCACTGCTGCTAAGGGTGATGCTGGAGTGACACAAGGGGACCAAAATGGTGTCTGATTCTGAACTCCTCATTCACTTGCTTTATCTTTAGATCAGCATAATCCCAGGTATGCTATTTAACAGAGAGAAAAGTGAGTTTTTGGCTTCCAGTGGGGCAGCTTGCTGAGCTAACCTGAGAGCTGTAGGTCTTTGCCCAAATCCAGTATTCAGGCTGTGTCCTATGGGTTGCTCCTACAGTAAGGAGAAGTGTGGACTAATGGGAGCACATTTAGGGAGACAAATAATGCTGCAGAGCTGACATCCACACTGTGCATTTCACTGAGGTTTCACCTCACACGAGTTCTCATCAGGCTCTGGAGGCAGCAGGTGTGGTCGTGGTGGAAATACACAACAAGAGGAGTCCTGAACTGAACTTCTGAGTAAATTTAATCTAAAAGTACCTGAGTTCCCTGTGTTCCACAACCTCTCTGTAATATGAACTAGCACGTGTCAAGTGGGAATAATTAGGAAATTTGCATAAAAGACACATTCCTGATTCACACTGAAATGCAAATGTAGATGCAACCTCAGTGAGCTTCGTGCCTGTTTATATTTAAGGTACTTGCACCCCTTGGAAAATGTGAAGGAAACAAGTGAGAGTGGATTAGGCTATGGGAATAATGGTAGACTGGCTAAGTGGGAATCAAGGCTAGTAATTGCCTTAATTTAAGTTGTAAATAACTTTATACGGCCATTATTGGAAAAAGAGCCTGACAGAGCAAGTAGATTGCTTTATGAGGGTAGAAAGAAATACTGGATTGTCTTTTGCCCGTATCTGTTCATAACAGTGCAGACTCTGTTTTTTTTAGTTACAAGTTTAGTCCCTTGAGCCTTCATAACAAAATTCCTCCTCAGTATAGAATATTGCAACATGTACTGTCAAGAATAACAGTTATCTAAAAACATGGAGAAGAAAAAAATGCAATGCCTGCTATCATATTTCTTCAAATACAGTCTGGGCTGAGGAGCCACGGAGTTCAGAAGCATATTGTGGTACAGCCTGAGCTTAGGCACTGAGTGCTCACATCGAAGAGGATTGCAGGCTTGGGGACTCAGGCATGCAGGGGCTTTAATATACTTTTACCAGAGGATTGCTGTAAGGGTTTTGTACCTTAGGTTTTCAGGATTTGGGGAGTTTTGTAAAGATGGGTATGTCCAAGTACTCAAAGGTTAGATCATGAAGTGAAATGATGTGACCTGTGCAGTGGTAGAGAAGTAGGTAGAGTTAAGATGCCCTTTTCCTCTGGCCTCTTTTCTTAAGTAGACGAAGTTCTTTTGCAAATTGTAGCTATTTATAAAAGATTTTCATCAGAACTGTCTCTCCTTAGATTTTTATCATGGCAGTCCCCTGGCTCCTAAAACCTTGCTCTAATCAACCTCATTGACACCTCTATAATTAAATGGAGAGACAGGAGGCTGAAGAAGTGGAAAAGAGATGATAAAATAAAAAGGAAGCCTTCAGAACTGTGCTCAGCAGTCTCTGGAGTCACTCCTGACAGAAGATTGGCAATTCCTGAATTTTCAGGATTTAAAAATGAGGAAGAAAAAAAAAGAAGACTGGATATTTGTTTGTTTTATAGTGTTTAGCTGTTACATCTGTTCTTCCCCTGGTATTTTATATCAGTGCTGTAGATTACTGAAGTGGAGAATATCACTGTAGACCTCTGTGTCCTCTGGAGCTTCACAGTCCTATCTTTGAATGTAAAATATTTTGAAATGTGCAAAACCAATCTGAACCTCCTCCCACCCAACTCTGGATGTTTCTGCTCTACCTCCTTATCTCTCTCAGCTTGTTCTTTCCTCTTCAGCCTCTTTGAATGCCAGATGCTAAAATACCTGCTGAATAAATTTTGATTATGGTTTGGAAAAAGAAATGTTTCGTGAAGAGTTGAGGGAGGGGAGAAGGGGTGCCCTTTGTTAAATTTCTGTATGTTTTGAGAAATAACAAGTCCCAGATGCTTAATGAAAAAAAAAGCTGAGAGCTTCCAAATGTCCTCAGAGCCACTGGTTTCACTGTACATGGCAGTGCTGGTGTGTGTGGGAATTTTCAGTCCTCTAGATGTCTTGACCCTGCAGCAGGAAACCGAAAAGAAATCAGAGATGTAAGGAGATCCCTATCAGCCTTAGCAGTAATACCTCATTTATTTGTAGTAGATCCCTCAGAGGGAGGCTCTGGCATCCTCTTTGTACGGAGCATGCTGGGGAAAGGGGCAAAGGGTGTCATGGGAGCGCTGGTGGGTGCAGATCCTCCCCTCTGGTGCTGCTGATGAAGCCCATGGTGTTGCTTTGGCTTCTTGTCTCTTGATTCCCCTGGGTTTGGGGCAGCTGAACCTCCTTTTCCTACATTGCTGTGCAGGAGTTGTGTCTCCAGTGGACCTGCCCATAGGCCAGTGCCTGCTTCATGGCATCTTCAAAATACTTCACTGGTACCATATGGAAAAACAGGATGGTGCCTCACTTTCTGCCCTGATTTGTTTGTTGAACTTTTTTTCTTTTTTAATGCTTTTGCTGCAAATTGCAGAAGCCTTCAGCAGCTCTCCTATGAGAGCTTACCAGAAAAGGGCACAGGTGCATGGATATGGAAGATGCTGCTGAGACTGCCTAGCTTCCCCACTCTGCTCCTGAGAGATTTTTTAGGTGCAACTCCAGCTATTTTTAACTGTGTAGTTTCATAGCTTGTCCTTCTGGGATAGGATGCTGACTTGACCTGCCCAGGCTGGGCTGTGTTTGTCCCTCTCATCCAAAGCCTGCTGAAACTTTGTTTGCATGGATATAGGCACAACCTTCCTATCATTATGTGAAAATTGATAGAGGTATTTAGGACAAGAGAATTTGTTCTCTAATTTTAGAAGCAGGATTTTAATAGTCTGTGCTACAGGTTGACTTTTGTCACTTCCTGCTTTTTCCCAGTGTTTTTCCAGCCTGCAGCATCCTGGCTACTGCCAGTCTTGGGACAGGATTATGTAATTTTCTATATTTTATTTGAATGTCCTGAGCATGAACACGTGTTGGTGATTATCTCAGCAGGTCTAGTTTTAACTCATCATGTGCAGTGCCCTGACCTCTGTGAGCCTCATAAATAGCAACCATCCTAAATGGAAAACCCCTTGCTTACACCCCAGTAGTATTCTCTGAGTACCAAAGCACTGGAGAAAGAACAGATCTAACCAAAAAGTGCATGTACATGTCCTCTCCTTTGTTTTAGGAGAAGGCCAGAACCTGCAGACTTCCTGTTGTCTCTGCCATGTGTAGTCTTGATCAACACCTGAAAATGGCTTTCTGCTTCCTCTCTCCATTCTAACAAAATTTTTTAACCTCTGTTCTCCGTCTTGATCTCTAAACTTTCAGTACTCACTTTTGTGAACTTGTGCTTGCCCTGGAGATGAGATACAGTCCCACAGAGGTGGTCACACTCCACCATGTATCTCATGGTGGCTGGTTTGAACCCTGCCTTGGGTTAAACTTAATCAAGGAAACCAGGAGGTAATTTTCAATCATTTACTCTGATTTTTATGGTCGTCACTGCCCATGTTATGTGTGCTGTTCTCAGCCTTGTTCCTCCATGTCTCTGTGCCCATTGTGGATCCAAGACTTTGCCTCCCAGAGCTGTGTACTAATCAGCAGATTTTTTTTTTTTTTTCTGATGAGACCCACAGAGTGTTGTTTCAGGCTCAGCTGGTGACAAGGTTGGTGATTGCCATCCTGAGAGCTGCTAAAGGAGGTTTGTAAAATGAGCATGACCTAATGAATGTACAGCTCTTCTGCAGCCCATGGTCAGATTTTCGGCTTGCTAAAACACAGAATATTTGTTGTTTATCTTCATGTGCTGTGTTCATATGTATAATATTGATCACAAAGCACTTCACAGGGCTTTCAGAGAAGTGAATTTTGCCAGAACAATGACTCAAAGCTTCAGTCTGCTAAGAAACTTTAATGAGTGGATATTTGTTTACTGTGCTAAATTATTATTCGGTAATGGAAGAAAATAGGAAATGACTCAGGCTGTAATAAAAGTATTTTTTTTCCCCCCAATCACAGCAAATGCATTGCATAGCAGTGTGTGGTTTATAGTAAATAAATAATGAAAGATGCTATTCCAAACAGACCTGCTTTATTTAATGTTGTTTTTAAAATGTCGGTGGATATGCATTAATAGGTAGAAGTAAATGCAGAGACCTTACAGAGGTGAAACACAGGCAAGCTTTGATAATCTCAAATTTTGTTTCTGATTTTTTTTCTTCCTATGCTTTGCAATTTTCCCCTTTCGGTGTTCTTATCCATTCTCCTTGTTTATGAGAGGATTTTTTTTTTGTTGTTGTTGATTCTCTTGTGTTTGCCTGGAAAACATTACCGGTAAACAGAAACTAATTGTCTGCACTGTACAGCTCTCCTGGGACTTTGAGCTCTGTGAGGTTCACTTGGTTATATTGCTGGGTTTCTTTCCATTTTCAGAAAATTTGACTGCGATTGCAAAGGATTTGTGTAGTAGCCATAATGCATTTTATATGACAACAAGAATACTGAGGTCTCAAAGCAATGGAGAAGACTAAATGGTTGCAAAGGACAGTGAATGGCTACTTTCTGAGGTGAACAATATAAGAGTTATGATGAATAGCATATGTTGATGCATTAGCAATTATCTCTGACTTCAGTATAACTGAAGATAATCAGGCTGCTTGATTTATTTTGCAGTGTGTTGTGTGAACAAATTTTCTTTATCCTGATTGTATATATTAAATACCTATGGTGTCACCTGACTAGTTCCTGTGTTCTTTGTATAACTATGTTAAATGAATTTATTTTTCATGAAGGAATTCTATTTATCATAACTCCAAAGATTCTTTGGTGCATTCCTAAAGTCCTTCCAAGTGCAATTTTCTGAATTCAGGGTCAATGAAGCTTCAATTTATGTAGGTTGTTTATCAGTTTTCAGTATTTCTACCTTCTTCCTTCTGGACTAAAAAACTTGTACATCTCACTTCTTTTTGTGTAGAACCTTTCATCATGGGTCTCACTGGACCACTTAACCTCACTTTGCTTTGCCACCTACAATAGTAGATAAATATGATGGTGAAAAAGGCAAGGTCTTTCTTGACCTTACCCCCAGAAGAAGAACACTAAAAGAGCTGCACAAGTTTAATGGTGACGGAATCTCTTTTCTTCGGAACAGTTAATAATTCAGAGCTCAGGGAACTCACTTAAGTTTTGGTGGTTTGGTGTCAGTCCTGAGTCAGTCTGATGTGCAGCAGAGGCTCCAGGGAGGGTCTCTTATGGCTCTAAGGGAGGGTCTTACATGCCAGGTGATTGACCCTCCATCAAATTATTGGCTGTCTTGAAAGAAGACATTCTGATTCTCTCTCATCCAGACCCTTCTCACCTTGTATGAATAATTAAATAATCACTGGGGCAGGGCAAGAGACTAAAGCTATAGCCTGCTAGGTATCAGGGATGTAGGGCCTTGAATCCAAAGCTCTCACATCCTGCTGGAGAAGCCTGGAATCCCTGGGGGGCCCTCATGCTGTCAGATTGTGTGCAGCACTTTAATGTTCTATTTTCTGATTTGGACAAAGGAAGGATAATCCATCAGCTCTTCTGCCTGACCTGCATTCTCCTCACTCCCTCAAAGAGACAATGCAATGTGCTGAGTGGCCATCTCCATATGGGTTTTCCTACTAATATTCCGTGTGTGCTGCAAGACGTACTACTTCATCCATGGAGACACCCTGTTGCTCTCCCAGCTCTCAGGTTTCCTTCTTTTGTACAAAGCAAAAAATACCATTTTCCCGTGGCAAACAATGCTTGTTGTTTATTAGTATCTTTAATTGTCTAAGACTTGTGCAAAAGCCTACCATCAAGCCCATTTTGTTTAAAGCTGAACTTAAGTTCATGTGTTGGTCAGGGATTCTGAGGTTTTGGGTTTTTCGTTTTTTGTACTAACTTAGTGATAATGATAGTAATAATGAGAACTATTATTATTGATCTGTGCCATCCTCACTGAAATGCACTTAACCAGTGTAGAATGCAGATGTGGAGGTTTCAACACGAAAAAGCAGAAATGCTAGAAAGGGAAATCTGTGTTCCAATAATGAAAGGCAGAGGCCCAGTGCAAACTTCTTACTGCTCACCTCACAATATGTTGTGGACCTTCTGGGTTAACTGCTAGCTTCACTAAAGGCAATAGCAAAACTCCCCTGGGTTTTGTTGCTATTTTCAGAAAAACTGTCTCTGCACTAGCTTGTGCCATTTGATCCTGACCATAACAGGGACACTATGGAGAATTTGTTTGTGTTAGAGTCACAATGGATCAGGCCCATGACTCTACTAGAGCCTGAACAAATCAAAAGAGAGAGCAGTCCTCGCCCCATGAGTGGAAGAGATTCAGGTGGAAGACAGCAGCTGATGAAAGATGCAGGATAAATGCTCATAGTGCATTAGAGGGTGGCCATGTGCTTGGATGCTGTGGCATCTCTGTATATAAAGAGAGATAGGGTTACACAAGTCTGAGGCCATGCAAGGTTTAGGCAGGATTTTTTTCCCCCCACCACTTGAGGAAATGTTTTGCCTGGAGGTCATTGCATTCTAAGAAATGAAGCTACTGGAATAGTTTAGTAGGAAGAGAAAATCCTGGATTTTAGGCTTTGTTAACTAGTGCTTTCACAGGGCTGTGGCAAATTACTCAGCAAGAAGCCATGAAAGGAAAATGTCAGTAGTTTGATGCTTATTTACACAGCATGCCTCTGCCAACTCTATTCCTTCCTATACATCCATTAATAAATAAATGCCCCTCAGAGCTGAGAAGATAATAGAGATCAAACCTGTAAGACAAAACCTGCTGATGCCAGCCCATTTTGGTTCTGCTGTGCCATCTCTTTCCAGTAGCTGGCAAGGGCAATTACAACCCAAAATGTAAAATGAGAACGTAAAGGGGGCTGTAAAGAGGCACTGTGAGCTCATACCCACTGCCACACCTCAGCTTGGACATGCACCTAAGTTCACTGTCCGGAAAGATTCGGGTTCCAGCTGGAGGTGGGTCTGAGTGTGGGTGGCTCAGGCTGCCCTACAGCACTTTCCTGAGCCCAGCCCAGCCTGGCCCTCCTGTTTTCACATCAGGACAGCCCCACTATATTCATTTGTTCTTACATTACGGAAAGGGCTATTTATTACCACCAGCTCAGGAAATGACCTAATGTGGCCTTGTAAGGCAGAATTAATTTGCAATGACTCCAGCTGAAAGTTGGCCATCTTTTAACTTAATAACTGCAGAACTGTCAGCTTCCTTTGAAGTTAATAGCAGTTGTGATGTTGAAATAGGAATTTTCATACAGGAAAGCGAACTTGAATTGCAGTATGTAGTGTTTTCCCCAGTGGAATAGCGGGTGAGGGAGAGGAGTGTTCAGCTGTAGAACAAAAAGCATTCCTTTTGCATTTAAAGAGAACTCTTACTATGCTGTGTCTTTTGAATACAAACTTAGCAATGATGTTTTGCAGTGAATGTTCAAGCTGGAAATATTTAAAATGTGAGTGACTCTTGTAAATTGTGTGGTTTTTCGCAGCAGGGACCACACACTGCAAATAAATGCAAACCTACTTTGGCTTTACTGTGTTTCACCCTGGGATGCAATTTCTGCAAAGGTGTATGAACCCCTGTTTTAATTAGTTTTTCCTTAATGATCAGAGGAGCAGCTCAGCTGTAGGATGAATAAAGGATTTATTACTCTAAATGCAGAGGTTGCTGATTATTATTTTTCATCTCTAAGTTATTTAAACTTTAATAAATTGGTCATTTTGGGTTATCAACAAACAGATCATGTATACACATGTGAATGTGCAAAATGTAGCTGTTTCTAATTTAAACTAGAGTTTATTACTGCCACTGGATCTGCTTCATTGCTGCTAATGAGATTTTAGGGGTCCTCATAATGTAACAGCATGAATAACCTTTTGTTAAAAAAGGCCACCCAAAGTATGTGAAGTGGTGGATACTATTCCCATTATTGGTTTGCTGCATTTAGCTCTCAAAAAGGGACTGGATGATAGCCTTTCAAAATGGAGAGCACTCCCTCCCCAGTGCACGTAAGGATGTGATTAAAACCCTCCTCCTCCTCCTACGATACTGGCTTTAATCACAGTCCCGCTTGTTAATAGCCAAAATGCATTTACATCTGATGGTTGTTAGACACCATGAAGGGTGTCAGGGGTTTCTGTTCAGCTCATGTTGGACAGGTGTCCAGGGAAGACCTTCATCATAGTAAGCATAAACACACCTGCTCCTGAACGAGCCTGAGGAGGAAAACCCAGGGAAAAATGGAGTTCCACTGTCGTAACTGCACAGGAAGGTTTCCTTCAACTGGTATTAGCAAAGCAGCCCCAGAGCATGAAGAGCTGTTGTGCAATATAGCAAAAGCAAAGTATTTCAAATATTAGGCAAGGTTTTATAGATGTGTGACTGCATGGACATGTATCTATCCATCTCATAAAGAGCACAGGTGAATAATGTGTTTGTACTTGTGGCAGGATTAACTTTACATTAATCCATCTCTCACAGGTCATTTTCTGCCATTCCAAGTGCCCGAGCAACCTTAAACAAGTGTCATTTTACTTCTGTCAAGTAGCCAAAGACATTTTTCTTTCCCTTACTCAGACAAAGAATTCTTTATTACAAAATGACTCCAATCTCCTCTGTGTATTGATTTTAATCCCAGCCCCATGAGTAGTGATCAGAACACATTTATACCCAGTAGCCCAAAATTATCAGCCCAAGGCTCTGACTCATCAGCAATTTTCTTACGCATGGCTTTTAAAGAAATGCCATAGGTCTGGGATCAAAATGGGTGAGGGTGTGTGATAAATCATGGGTACAAATCACCCTGGCTCCATTGAAACAACTGGAACTTCGAAGTTTTATACCAGTCCTCTGTTAGGCACACAAAGGCCCTAATTGTTGGGAACCTCAGTTTTCTGTGGGAACCTAGTTTTTTTGTAGCATTCAGAAGCCATATGCAAATGTCAAGATTTCTTCAAGGCACTGTGTTGCTAATCTCATTTCTCAAGATAACAATTTAGCATGTATTCATAAATAGATTTAGTTAATATAAATATCCTAGCCTACATTCCCTTTTATTGTACTTTGATGGAGAGGATCTCACAATATTTACTGTTCATCTTAATCTGTGAGATTGTTAAGAGTTAACTTGAACATTTTCGTCAAATTCTAGTTCAAGAAATTCGTTGTAATCCCTTTTCTGCTTTCCTTAGGTAAAGTGTCAGTCACTTCTTATCCCAAGTTGCTATTTGATGTTACTGGGCACTGTAAATCAGCCAGTTCATTTTCTCTCCAAGGTGGTTCTGTTTCAGCCATAAGTGAAAAAGACAAATGATTCTAATCTACTTTTATAAAAAACAGAACCTGTGGGTGGAAAAAGAAGGTTCTCCAGATAAGTATCTCCATCTAGTTAACTTGATTAGTTTTGTTATTCTAACTCTTGTTGTGAGTCCTTGGAACTATTATTCATATCAAATATGATAAACATATATTAGTGTTGTAAATACAACCATATAACAGGGACTTCCTTCTTAATGCTAGCTCATGCTCTTTACATTTATTGTTTACTGTTTTAGCTGCTCATCGACTCCCTACTTCATTCCCATTGTTGTTTATAACTCTACCCCTTCCCCATTTCATTGCAAATAATCTCATACAAAAGTGTAAACAACTTTTGCAGTTTAAAATAAACAAAAAACCCAAAAACCTTCAGAAGGCAGGAAAAAAAAAAAAAAAAAGAAATGCAGGTATAGATTTACACTTTATAATGTTTTTGATATTGTGGCAAACATTATCAGAGATGTTTCACCTTTTCTTTAGCTTCAATCTCCTCTTTCTTGTGCGAACTTCAAAAGATACGTTTTTCGTCACATTGCATAAATTTGCCAGTGTGACCAGGCGAACAGAAAACTTTGCCTTTATTAATTAGCTGTGGAAATACTTCAAATAAGTCACTATTATGTAATTTAAAACAAGAAGAAAAAATACTGGAACGTCAACCTTTGTGCCTTGTTCCAAATAGCAGTCTTCTCCAAGTCTGCAGGAACAGTACAACTGTGGTGCTGTGATAGCTCGTGGGTACCTCGGTGGAGAGAGTTGGTTTGGTTTGGGGACAGGGCTACAATGGGGCAGCAAGACTCCATGTGTTAGGACCCCTTTTTTCCAGGGCTGTTGTTCTGTGCTCTTCAGAACAATGGGAAGCTCAGTACTGTTTTCAGCTGAGTTAAGATACTGGCTCAGGTTTGGCATGTGTCTGTTCTTATCTTTCAGAAGACTTTCCCCACCCTCTGATTACTTCAGGAAGAAACATCAAACTTACTGATCCTCATGATATTTAAATGTGTGGGTTTGAGAATGGTATCATTATTTGTGTATATTGGGAACTGGTAATTGAACTTTCCATTCTGGTCAAATCACAGAGTTCATATCAAGCTCTGTTATGGTCTTCATGGAAGGAAGAGAGAAACCAAATTCCATAAATAAACTGATTATTGTTTTAGCAGCCTGTGGTGCAGTAGCAGTTACCGGAATTTAGGAATATGAGAAACTTTCACTTCCCACATTAAGCAGATGTGGGAGATCCAAATGTACCTGCCAGGTCCTTTCTTGGACTGAACAAATCCCCATTAGGAGTATGTGAACGAGAAACTTGTTTCTCTGTAAGCAGAACTTTGAAATGTTCCTTCTATATCCCCATTAAAGCATAATTTGATTTTGCCCTTCCATTAAGTAATCTGCCAGATGAGTATTCAAAGCCCTGTGATTCCCATTTATCAAGTCAAATTAAATGTTTCTGACCAGGTTCATCAACTAGGTATGTTTTAATCAAATTTAATGACATTTTCAATGAAAAAGTAAGTGCACTGAGCATTTTTCTTTTTGGCTGTGTGGGGGTAGAGGAGGCATTTGCTTCCTTTGAACATGAAGAGACTTGGTGTCAGTCCCTGTTTATTATTGTGAAACATGACAGTTATCTGAAGAAAACCAGCAGGATTTAATCTGACAGCCCAGTAAGGGAAGAGTGCCACCAATCTAATTATCCAGTAATCTAGTCAGAATGGAAGTAATTCTAGGCCTTTCTCAAGTCAGTTAATCACATTTCCCATGCATTAGCAGCTGCACATGCAGAGCTTTTAGGGATGAGCTTCTAGCCCAGTGTAGCCCATGGAAGACACAAGAGAGGCATCATGTCATTGTCTTTGTTGTCAGGTCGCTTTTTCTAAATTATGATAAAGCATTTGTGTTCAGATTTGCTTTCACTCTTTGAGATAAGCTCTTTTGATACTTTCTCAGTTCACCATCAATCATTAACTATGAAAAATACTTATTAATTTTGGATGTCCCAAGATGTAGGAAAAGGGGTATCATCCTGTGGCATTGATAATATTGTCAAAAATCATCATTCCTTAGTCCCTTTTTTCCTTTTTTGTAATGTCCTATGGTAAACTGAGAAGCATAAAAACAACCAAAACCAAACAAAACCTTAGTGCTTAGGCCAACAATTTCAAGATATCTTCAGGCCAAGGTGTTGAACAACAAGACATGTCTATGGTATAGAAAGCGGGTTGGGGGGGATTTTTCATGCTGAAAAATTAATTCTGTTTGTGGCAAAAGTTCAGATGTTTGGGTTTTCTGCTTTTGTTGTTCTTTTTTTATTTAAGAGTGCTTAAGGCTTGATTCTCCTATTTGCTAGTTGTGTGACAGGCACATTTATCCTGCTTGTCATTTCTTCCCTCCCATTTTATTGTCAAGCCAGGGGAGAAATTATTTCATAACTCTGTCCTCAGAGGTATAACTTGCCAGCCTGAAATATCTACTTTGGATTGTAAGTAGTTGGGGCGAAAAATGCTGATCCCTGAATGTTTCATCATTTTTTGCAAGGGCAGCAGACCTCGTGCTGTCATATATTTATTTCTGTAGTCGGACCCACTGTTCTTGTAAGTGGGAAAGATATGTCTTGCTCTTACTTCAGGAGAAGAAGAAAGATATATTCTAAATGTGGGCCTTTCCTTTTCCTTTCCTTTGCATTTAAAACAAGATTCGTATGGGCTGCCAGGAGATATTTAAATGTTTGCTTCTCAACTTTCCCTGTGAAAGCAGTGGGTTTGAACTCACTGAAGGTTCATATATCATCAGGTACCTTTTGCCTTGGTTAACTCCCTGCAACAGGACTGCAATTGTTTGTCTCTGGACAGCATCACTGTACATCAAAAAGTTACCCCTACATAAAGCAGAAATAAATTTCAAGTAGAATAATTAAAAAAGAGAAGGAAAATGCCCATTCTGTTCCCCTTTCTAAGCCTTGCTTAGTTAGAAGAGTGCTGAAGCAGCTTCCCTGCCTGAAAGACTGCTTGTTCTCACATCAGGACAGAACCTCACTTTTACCTGGAAAGACAGGTACTGAGTTTTCTTCTATCTCCAGAAAACAACTGATTAATAAAATATTTGAAGTGTGGTGGTCTTCCTGTTCAGTGTGCTTTAAATTGGGTCTTTGCTCCATCTTGAAACTCCTTGTCTCTTCCTCCGACAGCCACATAGGAAGAACACTTTGGATCCAGATGTTGTAATTCAATTTGATTTCTGCTATATCTAAATTCCTTTCATCTTTCCCACCTTGCTTAGATTAAGGGGGTTGAACTCAGTGAAGACAGCTTGTGCAGCAGCAGTAGAGATTGGTTGTGCATTTTTTCAGCTTTCACTTTGCTTGTGTAACTCTGGGTGTTGTCACTGACAGCAGGAGCTGATTTAAATGGAAGAGCTGGTTGTTTTCCATTCCAGTTTGACAGGGAGATGGTGGAGGTCAGAAACAGAAGAGCTGCCATCAGTGATGTGGATTTCTCAGAAGGGCAAATGGCTCCAATTAAAAATAACAATAATTCCTTAAGAAGATATAGCAATGTCTCCTGTGAAACCCTAGTGACTAGAAGGCACCAAGGAGGCATTGTGCACCAAAAGGGAGAATGGGAAGAAGTGACTCTGTGAGATGAATTGAGCGAGTTCAGCATTTCACTTGCAAATGAGTACCAGATCCGAGCTGATCTTCAAAAATGCATTTGCAAAGTTTGACAGGAAAAGTATGCAAGAGCTGGCTCTGCAAAAACATAGTTCATTTTTAAATTTTGACTTAGTGGAAACAGCAGTTCCAGAGTACTTCTAAGAACTGAAGGTGCTGCCATGCCATACCAGGATCTAGTAGAGTCATGTAAGCAATTGTTAGTATGCCCAATGTAGTTACATCTATATATCAAGTAGCAGTGAACAGCAATGCATTTGATACATAAATATCATTCTTCTAAACACTGTTTTATGTGCAGGAGTGTCAGATCCTCCATTTCTAGTTAATTTTTTTTTTTCCTGGCCAGTAGTGATCTGGAACATTTGGAAATATTGGTGAGATTCTCCTGAAGTTCTTTAGGAATGCTCTCTCATTGTTATTCTTTAACCAAGTACAAATAAATTAAATTTCTACTCTTGGATGTGCTACTTATGTGCACAATTTGCTCATATGATTGACTTTTTGAGACCATGAAACCAGTGTATTGAAACAAGTAGGACTTGTTATTGCATTTAGAGATTTGTCCTTTGTTTTGAGTATTCCTTATGTGGCTAAATAAGATACTCGTACTTTGCTTGGCTTTTTTCTTAAAATAACTTTTTTTACTAAAATTACCTCAGTCTGCAGATAGGGGCCTGTGGAACCAACCTCATTAAGCAGAAAAAACCATCATCAAACTTCTGCTCCAAAAGAGATAGGATAGCTGAAAGGCTTCCTTGTCTTTTGAGGTCCATTTTAATTCATTATTTAAATTGCGATTAATGAGTGAGATGTTGAGTCTCAGAGCATCAGTTCTAATACTCCTGCTGAGCAGGGCAGCAGCAATGCATAGGTATGTACAAATCTAAAAGTCCTTTCACAGCTTTGTGCCGTGGGTCTTGCATTTCTCCAGCGATGTTGAGCTGTTTGTCAGCAGACACTTTGATTTCAGTGTTCAAATTAATATCTGCTGAATGAGCAGTGCTTTGCAGAAGTTGAGCTTTGTGTCTTGTTCATTCTTAACAAGAGAGCCTGCTGCTGTCTAAGGAATTTCCCAGTGACAAGAAGGGCTTTGTGTAGAGAGTGAGGGGGAAAAAAAGACCTTAACTGACGTAAGGGAATTATCAGTCTGCTTTTCTGTACAGGGAAATAACTGTGGACTTTGAACTTTGGATAATGATGACGGAGTTATCATTTCAAATCTTGATGTAATATATAGGGCCTTCAGTTTTTATCCAATTTTTCCCTTGTTTGTTTCACTTTGCTTTCTTCATATTAATAAACTGTGGTCAGGTTCCTGACTGATTTTATCAATGTAGTCACTATAGTCTTTCAATCTCTTTACCCTCATCAGGTGGAAATACACTGGACTGGAAGAACAGCATTTGTATCTAACCAGACCACAAATTCTAGCCTCATCTGAGTTTAGGTTTTGCCAGTCTTGCTTAATCCTACTGCCAGACCATAAATACCAATGCTACCGATACCATCCCTCTGTGTGAAAATGTTCACTTTCCTTCTTCTTCTACACCAGCATTGGACCCTTATTTGGCAGCCTGTGTGTCCCTAAAGTGGAATAGAGTGAGCAGGCAACGTTGAGAGACAAAAGTCTTTGTGGTCTGTGTAGTATTTATAAGACCATAGGAGGAGGAAGAGTCCTGAAGAACTTGAATCACTTGGTTGAGGCCATTATGTCAGAGCTTGGAATTATAACCCATCGTTCTGCTCCGAGAGCAATACTCAGGTCCCACATCAGTCACAGGCTTACACTTTGCTGTATCAATCCTTAAGCTTTCTGTGTCCTAAGAGATGCTGCATATAAAAGTGTTTGTGCCAGACAGCTTTTCAACACCACGCTGAAGCTACCCCAGTAAAGCTCTCAGGTTAGCTCTGAGGGGGAGGTCTTACACCCATGTCCAGAGCCAAAGCTGGAAGTGTTCTGGAGGGTTATTTTTCATGGGATTTCTTTTTGTTCTGTGTGTAGGGGTTTATTTTTACTAGTGCTCTACCTAACTAGACATTAAATCATTGATTCAAAATGTTTAAAGAAAAATATTGAAGTAAAAGAAAATAGTTCAGTCGACAAACCTAAAAGGTCACCACATACCACAGAAAATGCTGTGAGTATTGGAAATGTGTGGCAAAGTCAAACTTATGCAATGAATAAAAAGAATGACCTTTTAAGGGTACCTTTCCTCTCTGCTCCATGTTCTTCATTTTGACATCTTCTCATCTTGAGGCTGTGCCCTGCCTGTGGTTTCCTCTGATATTAGTATTATATTTCATTATTTTAAAAGGATGCTAAATTTCTTTCCATCCTGCTTAATAATACGAGGGTTTTAATCAGTGCTCCATTTATTTTGGGTTTTTCTTCCTTCTTCTTTTCCAATTTTTAATAAATATTTTTCTCCCCGGAGTTTTTAAGTTTCTAAATCTATAATCAACTTTTATCCTTCCCTTCATTTCACTCTATTTCTACCATCTATAAGAATGCTTTTTTCTTTTGTTCTTGTCCTATCCTAACTCATTCTGAATCTAGAAGGAAGGTCGTGCTTAAATTAAAATGCAAATAATGAAAATTTATGAAGTCGAGAGATTGAGAAAATGAATTGGCATCTAAACCCTCCAAAAGTGTATTAATAAAGATTTAGGAATTTAGAAATTCTATACTCATAGACTGGTGGAAAATGACTTTGCTAAATGTACCCATCTGTGCAGTCCTCCTTTATAAGCCTACATATTTTAGTTTGTCAGGTTTTCATTGGTTGTCTACCATTACATTATTTTAAACGTGACAAATATGTGGAGTGTAGAGCTGTCAAATTGTATTTGTGAGGCAAAGTATTTTATCCTGGTCAAAAACTCTGTAAAAGAAGTTAGAAAGTCAGTTTAAAGAAATCTGGTCTCTCAGTGATGTGAAATCCACAACTTCAAAACTTTACAAATGAACAGACCTCAGTAAGAATTCAGTGATGTAAAAATACGTGGTCTTTTGTGAATAATAAACAGAATAACTTACTTAGAAAGGAGAAATATGTTGTTTTTTTTCCTTAAATGTACTGTATTCATTCTTATCCTAATGTGAATCACTCAAATATGCAAAATAATTAATATGAACACAGTTATTAATACTAGTGATTATCACCCCAGGTTAGCTATATTTTGTAAATACCATTTTTAATACAAATTGAGATGAAGGAACAAAATCACACAGTCTGTGTTTTGGGGCAAGTGCTGTTGATGTCAGCCAAGCTTTGCTGGAAGCTCCCTGTGGTCACTTAACCAAAGCTCATGGAACATGTGTTTGGTAGATATGCTTCTTGGGGGGCAGAGTTCTGCCCTGACTATCCCTCTTTCTTACTTTCCTCTCAGTGAGCTTCTTCAGCTTGATTGCAAGAAACTGATGTGATAAGCTGAAGCCTGATTTTCCCATGGGACAGTATTAATAATGTAGCTTGGGAAGAAGAAAGATGGAAACTCTGGTGACCCTTGAGACTGTCCTGAATACATCAGTGGTCAAAATAAATGGAGCATTTCCTATTAAGGACTAAGTGTTGTAAATGTGATGAAAGACTAGACGTGGGTCATAAAGGCAAACAATGACTCTGATCTGACTTAATCATCCTTGTTTTACTAGACAGTCAGTCGCCCGTGCTGCTCCTTGAGCTCCTGGGGCATATGAAACTCCTGGCATTACTCAGTGAATCCAGGCAAGAGGGGAGTGTGTGGACTGTTATTTTGGCTTTTCAGCCATTTATTCATCTGGCAATCCCCAGTAGATTGCTGAAATATCAGAGATCTTTGGGCATCTGTGAATTACGGGGGCAGGGGGGAAAAAAGGAAGGAAGAAAGAAATGTCATGGGTTTGGAAGTCCGTAAGAGACCTTTTTGGCATCCTGCACATGGCAGCCTCAGGGATCAGGTTTGATCCCTTATTGCTCATCGCAAGAGAGCTGGTGCACTGCAGCCCTACACATATTTATGGCAAGCGGTTCCCTTCATCTCCCTTCAGAGGCTTGCCAAATGGGGACAGATCCAGTTTGCATAGTAATGTTCCTTCAAACCATCTCCCTAACCTTGGTTTCTCCTTCAGCTCATCCATGTTGCTTATCCAGCACTTGAAATCAATCTTGTGCCCTACAAAGGACAGTGAGTAAATGTACTTAGCCTTGTGTCATGTTGGTGGCTGGGACATGACCTCTTGAAGACATTGCTGTACCTCTTAGCCTTCCTGCCACTGTTTTCGCATGCTGGCTCATTGCTGGGCATCTCTGAGCTAGCTACAGGGCATGGGGGTGAAAGCTGCCCTTCCACAGCATTCTTTAGTTATAGTCCTTGGCAAAAAAAGTACAAATATTCATTACCAAGCTGGTTTTAATTCAATGTATGTCTGGAATATTGAACGGAATATACTGGACTTCTCCGGATCCTTGTTTAAAACAGAAAAGAGGCTTCTTGATTTCTGTTTGAAAATGTTTATTACTGCATCAGAGAAAGTGTTATCAATCTGTCAAATGCACTCAGTAACAACTTATTTGGATCAGGTACAAATGTTTCTTTTTGCCACAGATTTATATCCAAAGTCAGACTAGGAAAAGAGAGAGACTTTTATTTTTTTTGTGCCATCATTAGCACAGCCTCCTTCAGGACAAATTGATTTAATATGTGGAGCAGTGGGGTTGTTCTCATTTTGGAGCTATTTGTCTGCCTTCAGAGAGCACAGGGCTACCTGAAAACAGGCACAGTGGATCAGTACCTACAAACACGTGCTGTGCCCCCTCTGCACTGCAAGGCAAGCCATTCCTTCCACAGGCAAATGTTTTCTTTACTTGCATGGATGCTGGCTTTTTCTCCTCCTAGGGAGGCACCTCTTGGAACTCATTAGTGCAATGTGTTAGACTACACCATAAATAGAGCTATAGCACACAATCACATCCAACTGATAGTTTCCTTAGGACTAAAGAGAGAGATCTGTGTTTTCAGGCAGAGCACATGAAAATATTCTAAGCCTTGTCAACTCTCCCATCTAATTAAAAAACATACCTCTCTAGGTAGCGGAATTTAAATGCCTTTAATTCTTTCTCTTTTTTCAGTGCCATCAGCATTCAGATAGTAATTTACAGCCCAGTTCTTTCAGCAGATGTCTTTTTCCTGCAGATTTCATTTAAGAAGATGTTCTGCTGGAGGAGATCTAATGGGACCCAGTTCTTATACAAGGATTTAATTTCTCTTGCTTTCAAAGTGATGAGTTGACTGATTAAGTTATGGAGGCTAGATGGGAGAAAATGGAGCACTATTGCCCAGAATTTTAAATTTATTTTAGATATCTAAAGATGCACTTACACTTGCAGGCAGATTTTTTAAAGCAGATAGATACTTAACTCCTAAACATGGAAATTCCATAAAAAAACTAACCCAGAGTGCTTTTTTGGACAGTCCTAGGCTAATGGTATGCTCTGAATATCTTTCTCAGACAATTCATCCTCTCATGGGAGGAAAAGGTGTCCAAAACTACAAGTTTTAGTTGTCTTTCTTGGCTCTGTTCATGAGAGCTGTGGGTGTTTTGTTAGGTTCTTAGCACCCTTAAGAGCAGTATCTAATCTTGTGTAAGATTTATAAGGTACGTATGTACGCTTTCAGGGCCTGTCCAGGCTATCTTTACTGTTGTGGCTTTACAGAGGAATTACTAGCCTGTAATCCAGCCCCAGACTATTGAAAACCAGTTTTTATCTAAGCCTACTGTTATCTGTGTTTAAAATAATTTTCCCAAGAGGGGTCTAAAAGCAAAATTGAAATCCACAGGAGGTATTTTTATACTAAGAGTTTAATATTAATTTGTATGTGTGTTTCAGACACTTTGTCTCAAGTTAGTTATTTATTTAAGAGGTAAGCAGGTTAAATCCAAAAATAGTTTTAATTCATTCAAATTCATTTTTTAATTAAAAAAGTTAGAATAGGAGATGAATTTTTTCAAAGTTAGGTTTGGAATAAGGCTCAGAAACATGGTGGCAGAGCGATGTTAATGGGTTTTGGTTTTTTGGAGCCTT
This sequence comes from Rhipidura dahli, assembly GCA_013399225.1. Classification (NCBI taxonomy): domain Eukaryota; kingdom Metazoa; phylum Chordata; class Aves; order Passeriformes; family Rhipiduridae; genus Rhipidura; species Rhipidura dahli. The sequence goes on along the minus strand of VXAC01004697.1, from coordinate 2,051,400 downwards.
TGAGTGTTATTTCTTTCATCAGTAATTCCTCAGTGGCACTAAGTTTTGGAAGAGGAATATCAGACTAACAGTTTGCAAAGTCTTCTTAACATCTGTAGGGGCATTTAGAATATAACTTCTGGCACAGATGAGCTTTGGGCTGTAAGATGCTTGGGCCAAACTCCCGTCTTACGGTTTCAAGAGAATTGCCTAATGATTCAGAGAAAGAAGGGCAACCTATGATTTACAATTTGATTTTATTAATTATTTAATTTAATTTTATTCTATTTTATTTTATGCTTCAGTCATGCAGAAAGAATACTGTTAGGCTCTGAAGGCAGCACTTGGAAAGGGTCTGGGATGTTCAGCCTCAGAGTAGCGCTGTGGAGTGAGAAACTAAAGGCTTATTGTTTGCATTTCCTCCCTTTCAGCCCCAGTGGGCTTCCACACTTGGCACAATCTAAGCATTGCATTATTTTTCCTGACATGAAGGCACATTGCTCAGCCTTTTTGCCTTTGGTCAGATATCAGCAACACAAAATGATGTCTTTGTGTAGCAGTTTTGTGAGGAGTAGCGGCTCTGGTCAGTATTTCATAGATTCATTTTATTAGTCAAGATCTAAAACCTTCCCTTTTCTCTCCCCATATGAGGGAGGGACACTTGTTCCACAAAAGACTGGTTCTTGCAAGACAGTGGGACATTTATTTAAAAGCCAGATTTGAATCTCTGAGAACTTTTCTTCCTGTCTTGTTTTGTCTGGGACTGGAAACAAAAGGAGCAAAATTACACACCCCCCCAAAAAATAAAAAAATAAAAAAGTACAGAGACTTGGTGGCCATACATCTCTCAAAAACTCTCTACTTCAAACTGCACCTGAGATTTTCCTTACATCCTTGGAAACCTTGCTGTCTTTACATAGATATGAATTAATGTCATTCAGAAAGAATTGGCTCCATGCTGATGTTGTAGAGCCCTTGCACTGGCACAGTGACTTCTTCAGCACTTCACCTTTTTTGGTGAGATTGTTTCACATGTTTCCCATCTGCAACACTTCAGAATTACACCTAGGATAGCTGCTGACCCAACCAATCCAAAGTAGAGTATCAGAAAACTTTTGTGAAGTAGTCTCTTCTCAGCATTTCTGAAATCCGCTTCCAGAAAGTGTGCAATTGTTGTTGTTGGATTTTAAATTCTCTCTGCATATTTGTGCATCTAAATAAATTCCCACCCAGGCAGAATGGTTTTAAAATATTTGGCTAGACCAGCTGTGACTGCAGTAGATAGCATTGGAATAGTTATTCGTAGCTAAAGAATGCTCTGTAAACATTAGAGGGTCTCTAAAAATTTGGAGAGAATAGCAGTTAGTCTTCAGCAGGCCTTTCTCTGGAGTTTTCATAATCCAAGCTAAAATACATATATTTTCTTGGCTGGTCTTAGCAGATTTGTAGGAATTCTGCAGGTTTTGGCTGAAATTAATTTATGAGTTTTCAGAGGTTAACCTGTGGCTCTTTGAATGAAACTTAGAGGATGAATTTCTCCCACACGGAAGCCAAGGGAAGTTTCACCACTAATGTCAAATATGCTTGGCCCACTGGTCTTCATGGATTCCTGTACTGGGATCAATTCTGCTAACACAGTCTTTATAGAGCAAAGGAGAAGAGAGAAGGGTTGAAAGGTGTTACCAGTCATCAGCAATGAAATGACACTAGAAAGGAAGAGAGCTGGGATTATTTTCTTGCCTTTGGGACTTATTTGCAGCATACCTACAGCTCCATCTGCACGTGTGGCTGGGAGAATTGCTGCCTGTGTTCTGGCTGCCAGCCTCTGTGATACCCTGGGGCTCCAAAGTGCATCCACATGGTAGCCAGCTTTCTGTGTAAGCTCTCTTGTACACATGCATTCAGAGTCCTGCTGGGGTCATTACATGATTGACCACTGATTTCTGTTGCCAACATTTTGGCCCTTTAGAGCCATAGTGGGATTAACCACCAGGTGATCTGACTTCATATGTATTCATTTTAAGGGGAGGTGGGGGCTCCTGAGGGAGATGCTGATCAACTTGAGAATTGCTGAAGGAAGGAGTGTTAAGAAACTAAAACTGGGCAGGCTGCTAAAGTGGAAGAAAAGGGTCAATAATATGGTAAAGACCTGAAAGTTTACTTATTACAAGCTTCCTTTAATGCTTCAGACCTCAGATCACTCTGTGCCCGGTCTGACATGGATCTCTGCATGGGTGGCATGCATGTTTCTTTGTACAGGTGTGCCACACAGTTTTCATGGCACAGCAGTGCCACTCAGTGCTTTCAGCACCTTGGAAAACAGTAGTCAGATGTAAGGTGTGCAGGGATCCAAACTACAAAAACTGAAATTTAGCCATGAGATCAGCTTAGCTAGATGTCTGCTTCTCAGAAAATTATCTTTGGAGTATCAGGGGCATGGTATAAACTTGGCTCTACTAGTCTCCATGTTGCACTTGAATCTTCCGAACAGATGGAAAGATAAGACAAGATCACAACCTGGGGCATTCAAAGCTATGTTGTTGGGTTTTTTTCCAAGGCAGACAAGGATCTTAACCTCCCAAGCAACAATAGGGTAGTGATTACAGAAAACAAAGTCCAAAAAGAGTAACTGTGATGTATGAGCAGAAAAGAGGAACAGCACTGAGAGTGTGCAGGCAGCAGGCTTGGCGTGCTGGGGCTGCGCTTAATGCGAGCTGCCTTCCTGGTGGGAATGGTGTGCAGGGACAATGGGAGCCATGGCTTAGTGGAACAAAGATGGAAATGAGCAGGAAATTCCTTTTTAGCACATTTTGCATGCTCAGCCACCTTGCAAGGTAGGACTGCTGGAGACAGTAGCTGGATATTAATAAGTGACATTAAATAATTGTGAAATGTAAATGCAATTGAGTGCTTCTCTCTGCAGCTAAGTGTTCATTATGCCATAAAAAGTAGTTGTTTTTCCACTCCTGTGTGTACAGAAAGAGCTCACAGTAGCAAAATTCAATTTACATGAAAGATGAGAAAAGATGAAATAATCTTTAAGTCATTTTTATTCTGTGTAATTTTATTGTGAACAGATAAACTGTGTATATCTCATTGGTTTTGTCCAAGTTTACACTAGATGTTACATTATTTCAGAAGATGAAAGAGTCAAGGGTAATAATGCAAGTCCCTGTTTATAAATCTGTTTTGTTGAAGTCTCTGACATAAATACATGAAAGTGAAAAATCAGAAAATGAAGAAAACAGCATAGACATTCTCATAATAATTGTGGTTCACATAAAAATTAATCACTGAAGCTTGGTCACTGGCTGCATCCAAAGTTAAGCATAGCCTGTAGCCTGTCTGTAAAAATCAAATACTCTTTTTCAGAGTGTTAATGGAAATCTGTTACTCACGGCTGAGAGTGCACAAGTGATGCTTGTAAATAAGCTTCAGGTTTTCTTCTTTGAGTTGTTTGGGATTTTGAGAAAGCAAAGCATTCATTCCTGTTTGATAATATTCTGCCTCAGTGAGAGGCATCCTTGGGGTCTCAGCAGCAAATTTATTCTGAAAAACAAAGTTGGTGCATAAATTAGCCTGTATCTTAAAAAGGTTTTGATTTTCTGACTGCCGTATGAGATGTGATTTCTGGCTTTACCCAATTCTTCCTTCACGGCAGGTTTTTTTTTCCCCAGCAGCCTATGTCATTAGCTTATCAAAAAAAAAAAAAACTGGGCAGAGGTTATGGGTATTAGCAAAGAATAATGGATACCCTTTGAAGTAACTTTTTATTTCTCTAATGCAGTTTGGTGTGTCCATACGTAATGTTGACAGCTTCTGGGTTTCCAGTGGAATAATTAATTTGGGTCACTGCTTTGCAGCATTTTGCTTCTCCTGTGTCCTAATGCCTGGAAACTTCTGGAGACTTTGACACATACTGTTTCATGTATGCTTTTACTTGAAATCAGATGTTAAGGTCCTGAGCTTAATTGTCTGTCCTCGTCTAAAGTACATTTAATGTATGTCCTGTCTGAAATGGGAGAAGTGTTTTCAGGTGCTTTTGTCTAGAGACTGATATATGGAGCAAGATTCAGTGTAAATGACTGTGTTTGCTTATTTTCCAACAACATAGTAGCTCTGACTACTTTCAGCTTGGTACAAATCGTATTAGGGCTCCATTCATTCTTGCTTCTTTTTTAATTTATTAAACTGAATAAAAGTCTTGTAGAAATTTAGTGGGTTCATCTGGCAGGTGACAGGGAAAACCAAGAGAAAGCTGGACAAAATGGAAGGAAGTACTCAGAGTTAATAACCTCTGATCAGCAATTTAATGAGTCTGGGTACATTTGAGAGTACAAGGCAGAGAACAAGCTGAATATCTCTGCTGTTTGGTACACTGGTTATGTGCATCTCCATTTGCCAGCGTAAATTGTTTTACTCGGTGTGCTGGTGTGGAGCTGAAGAAGAGCATTAGGAGGAAGCTGTTAGTGCAGCAGTGGAGTAGGTGGGCTGGGCATACAGGCTGGGGGGACAATACCTGCTGAGAGCAGGGGTGAGCCATGCCTCCCCACAGGGCTCAGCAGCCCTCATTCCTGCACCAGGGTCTCCCTGCAGAACAGGACTTAAACTGTGAAAAAAACCTCTTCTGGGACAAGGAAGAAGCAGGAAATGGTAACACAGAGAGAGGAGGCTGCGTGAGATGGGCAGAGGTGACAGACATCATCCCACCAACTCCTCAAGCAAAGCTGGAGCACTTGGGTTGGGTTTGCAGCCTTTGGGTGCCTTTGAGTTAGCAACAGTGGGTTTGACAGGAGCTGCTCTCTGTGGAGCACTGGGTCCTCAGAGCCACACAAACTGTCTCACAGATGGAGCCTGTAGGAGGCTGAGTGGGCTCAGAACTGCAGGCTCACTCCCTGCTTTGGTCTGGGCTGCACTCGATAACTTTAATTTA
>VXAC01004697.1:2022428-2046382 GCA_013399225.1 Rhipidura dahli | reverse complement strand
TAATTATTATTATAATTAATATTATAACTTTTTATTTCTCCCCAGAGAAATATTAAAGTAGCCAAGATGGAGAGTCCAACAATACAGAGATTACATTTGACACATTGATTTTGTTGGGTGAGATGATTATCGGGAAAAATTCCATAAACATATTTAAATTAATTAATATCTTGACCTCTGAAAGAAAGTTTCTCAAGGATTCTCAGAAACTGCTGTGTGTCTCTCCAGGCCCTGGCATCTGACTGTATTGCTATCATTTTGGCCTAGTTTTGGAAATGGTAAAGGGCACATAGCAATCAAGTGGCCCATACATTTCCATCACATTGGTAGTATTCTCGTTGATAAGTGGAATTCAAAAATAAAAGATCGAGATAAGTCTGATCCTTTCCAGGGAGGTGTTTTTCAAGGTCAAGCTTGAAGGGCAGTTTAGAACTGATGGGTTATTTTTATTGATTGCTACCTATATTACAGGTGTTCTGCAGTGAGATGAGGTTTGGTCTGGGAGCCACTGCCTGAGCTGGTCTGCCTTGTATGTCACACACGTGGACAGGTCAAGTCTACGGGGGGAAGTTTGCTACCCTATCTCTGCTCTCCGCAGAGGTTTTGTGCTTCTTTGGGGAAAAACCTGAGCTTTATCAGCAGGATAAATTTTAAACTCTTGACAGAGGTGCCATAAGAGATGCCATAGCAGGTCTGATCTGTAAACCAGGGCATTGGGACCAGTGTATCTTCAAAGGGAGAGAGAATTGACAAGACAAGCAGAAGATCCTCACTAAATTCTTTGCTAAGTGGCCTCACAACATGGTTCTGGTTCAAAAAAGTGAACTGTTGAGTTCACATGCCTTTGAGCTTTGTGCAGTCAATTACCCCCACAAGATCCTGGGAGAAGCTCCCCATCCTTCTCTTGGTCTCTGAGGTGGGTAAGAAGGAGGAGGAGGAGGAGAGCTGTTTCACTCCCTCCTTACTTTCTGGCAGAGGGACACAGCAGAGCTGCAGGGACGTGCTGTGCCTTATAATGCTAGCAGGAGCCCTTGCTGGGCCATATTGTCCCCTCTGCCCCATGCAGAGGGAACAGTGCCTTCTGCAGAGGCTCCCCTGCTGCCCTGTGTTCCCTGTGCCTCAGTGCTGCAACACTGAGCTCAGGCTTCCCTCTACCTGCCTCTTTATTATCCAGTTTTCCTTTTATTATCCGGCTTTCTCTTATTTATGTCCCTTGTTAAAAGTCGATTTATTCATTTTAGAGTCCCTGTCTTTTCTTTGTCCCGGTGTTCATTTATTAGTGAGCCTCTTCCATCTTTTTCCTGCCTGACATGAAGTGTTTGTAAAAGCCTTTCTTACTCCCCTTAATCCCTTTGGCTAGCGTGAACTCCCCTTGCTTTTCTGTTACTCTTACTTTCCCTGCAAGTCTTTACTGATCCTCTGTAGTCTTGTGTGGATCCTCTCTGTTTCCAGTATGCCTGCTTTTTTTCTTTAAACCTTCAGAGTAGTCCCTTGTGAAGCCCCACTGGCTGCTCCTTCCTTTTCTTTGAATTTTTCTCTATCACAGGGACTACAACAGACTGTGTTTTCATTAGAGTGCCTGTCAGGATTTTTTTGCTGCCTTTTGCACTCGTGGCTGCTCAGAAAACGGGCTGGATTTTAAGCACCCCTTTGGGAGGAACAAGCTACATCCCTCCTGCCCACAGCTCCCCCTTTCAATTTGCAAATGAAAACTAGTAATAAGGGACAGATTAAACAGCATCATGCCTGGGTGCACTGCTGTGAGAGGCTTCGATGTGCTTGTGTAGTGCTTCTGAGGCATGTAGGGGTATGGTATGCAAACACACACATATTTGGGTGTACCATGTCTTTCTTCCCTGGGTTGGATTGCTTCACACATATGGGATCTTTTTTCTATACTTATCACTTTGTGAATGCACACACATCTAAAACATCCTGTGCCAGTGAGTTGCAAAGCTTTATTAATTCTGTGTAATTGTTTTAGACCTCTGACAGTTTCATATGATGTTCTCTATTCCTTTAGAAAGAAACAGAGCACTACCCTTCTGTAATCACTCTCTCCATGCTGTTTAAGGTTGAATTGAATTTTATCCTAGAGGCCATTCAGTCTGACTATTTTAAATAAACACTTAATATCTTTGAAAAACGCCTGCATGGGGTAGTTTGGTGTACACACATTTTACCTAAGCATTTTTTAAGGTGGGCTAGCAACATTCCTGTCTTTAATTGGTTTCAGACAGATGCGTGTGACATATAATGGAAAGATACATAGATATTATTTTCCTTCTGATGGCAACAGGTATTTTAGAAAAAAGAAGGACATCATCTGTCTCACACTGCAAGTGAAAAACATATTCAGCATTAACTTGGCTCATATCCACACGAATATCTACTGCAAATGAAGTAATAGGTGAATATTTCAGTGACCCTCGGTAATGAGTAATTCAGTATCCACCCAGTAGTGTAGCAATATAGAGGTACGTGAATAAGGCATGAGGTTGTGTCCGTCACTAGAGTGTCTGTAAGCCCTAGAGCAATGCAGAACAACAGTTGGGAAACCAGAAACACCTTCCAAAAAGAACATGTGTCAGGCCCAGGGTCCCAGCCCCAGAGAATGATTCCAGATGACTTTCAAAAATGAGGTTATTGCATAAGTGCATGAAATGGGATGCCTGTGAATGCGTGTGATCACCAGGGCTGTGTGACCAGTCGTTTTGAATCCCTCTCCTGCTAGAGGCAGAGCACCGCTTCTAAAATCCTTTTGCTTCACCGTAATTTTAAGTGGTAGCTAGGCAGAGTCAAGGCACACTCTGGATTCCAATAATAAGGAAGCAAAAGTGTCACAGCCCGTGTTCCCTTTTTATTCCCTCTTGTTCTGAAACCCCTGTGAGTTTATTAGCAGTGCTGTTTTGAAGGGAAAGTGAACACCGGGATCAAAACTGCCTTGTCATGTCCTTGTACGTGGTGGGAGCTGAGCTCTGCTGTGGGCTAGACAGCGAGACCTGCTGAGCTGCACTGGTGCCTGTTAGGCTGCTTGTGTGTTAAGGAATTGGTAGCATCAAGTGGCTTGTTGAAATTCATCCTTTGCTCCACATGAGGTACTCGCTTAGCACTTGAAGGAATAATTCATGCTCAGGAGTTTTTGGCATAGGTATTACTGTCCTGATATTAAGTAAGAGTGAACAGGTCGGTGGAGGCACTGGGGTAATAAAAGACTGTTACAAAAAAAGGAGGAGAAACCGGAATCCTTGCATGGATGTAATTTGTTTAAAGCCCAGAAATACTGTACATGAGATAGCAGTATTAGTGGCATGCAGGGGAGCTGGCTCAAGTGAAAGCAGTGCAGCTACAGTCCTGGTACTATCTGGAAAGGAGGAGAGCATTCTTGTTGAAAAGGAAGTGGCTGAATAAGGATCCACAAACAAAACTGGGAGTACTATGGTGGTCTAACCTTGTGAAAGCACTTCTGGCTGCAAACAGAGTTGAAAATGCTTAGTGGGTAAAATTTTTAAGCATAAATAAAAATAGGCTTACGTTTGGACTTTTAGTAATAATTATATTAAAATGACACAATTCATTAAATAATGCAATACATTCACATCTCTAAATACACAGCAGCTGTTCGCTTCTGTCAAACACGATTCCTTTAGGGACTGAATAGAGAAGAGTAACATGCTGGCATGCATGGTAATGTCCTGATGAGCACTGGGCTGCAGCCTGCCCCCAACACTGATTAACAAAGGTTGTCTCTCTGCCAGCACCAGATCCTGAAGGTGCCCCTCAGGCTGGGCAGGAGGTGCCAGCTGGGCAGAGTAGGGCAGGGAATGAGTGGACACTACACAGGCCTTGGAATTGCCCTTCTCAGGCTTTGTAGAAACTGAGCATTAAAAGATGTTTCAGCCTAGGGCTATAAGCACATGAATTTGGCAGGCTGTGACGTGCTGGAGTTCAAGCTCATAAAAAGATTTTGTTTTAAAATTAAAAAAAAATAATAATAATTAAAAAAAATAGAGCTGTGAAAAAAGCCTGCCTCTTGATGGATAGCTAGTTGAGAGAAGGAATTGTCCAAACCTAGTTTCATCCTTTTCAGGCCTTTGGTTATAGAAGTCCTTGGCCAAGATTCTAATACTAAAAACTGATATAAAAAATGCATTGATGCACCAACTAATTAGCCACTAGTTATATTTTCATTGCTTTCTAAGCAGAGGGTCTTATCTTTGACACCAAAACTAAGGTAAGGTGTAGAAAATAGAAAAGTCTTACCAGCAGATGATAGGCACCTGTGAAGAGCCCAGCTTACAGCAGAATTTGAGTTCCTGTTATTGATGACATCATATGTTTCCTTATCAAAGGTAATGAGCTGCATGTCTCCCTTACACCACCACACTTCATTCAGAGACATCCCTGGGCAGAAGGCCCAGGCTTCCCATCCAGAAGCATAATTCAGACCTTAATTTCTGATCACAGTAAGAAAGTCTTTGCAACTTCTACCAGCCTTTACTAAATTAAGGGATGATACAGAAAAATATCTATTTGCAATAGAATGCTGATTCTGAAGGTATTATATGTGACTTCTATGTTATACCCTTTCAATAGATTTATACCAACATTTTACTTTTACTTCTGCCAAATTTAATTTTCATATTATATTGAATCCAGTATCAGGAGGCTTGTAGTCCCTCATTTATGCAAGAAGATAATTCAGGGTTAAAGTTGGCTCTCTGTGCCAACATCTGTGGAGAAAATGACAATAATCTACAAAATTAGAAGCTCAAAGCTTGTAATTTCCTTGTGAATTACTCTTTCCTTGTTCCTTTCATATCCCTATACTTGTATAAATAGATCATAGTTTATTTTTCTTTCCTGGTGATGGATTTGGAGTGTTTGTCACCTGTGCTCTAATATGATTTGTTGTGATATATTGAAGGTTTTTATCTTGGTAAGGATTTTTCTCTCCTGTGCTTCATTTGGGATTTTCCCCCCTCTTCGTTGTAGTATTTTTCAGGCACTAGGTTTTTATTCAGTATTGTAACAGAAGTTTGATAAGAACCCTCTAGAGAATGAAATTCTGTCATGAGAAGAGGCTTTAAAAAGAAAACCACGATTTTGTTAACTGGTAGACTAAATTGTGTGGCCCAACATTTGAAGTTTTAAAAGGCTTTATGTACTATTGGTGAAATTGAGCATAAGCATAATGATATGGCACTGACAGAATTATTGATGTCTTTATCCACTGCTGCTTTATACTGAACAGGTGAGCTCACCCACTCTCTGTATTCCCTGCATGCCAACAAACCTGTATGCAGAACCTTCACCTTTCAACTTAAATCCCCAAGAGTCAGTCTCTTACCTTTGGGGGCAAGAAAAGGCAGACACAGCATTAATACAGCTTGCCAAGAGTTAGTGTCTCCCCCTTTTAATTCTTAATATAATCTAGGTATTCTTTATTGGTCTTCTCTTTATCTGTTTTCTTTGTGCCTTTACCTCCCACTGAGCCCACAATGTAATGTGATGGTGAAACTGCAATTAATGTGCACCTAAATCAGCTTTTAAATTCTTCTCCTTTATTAACTGTGTAAAGCCAGGCCTCTGGAATGCAGTGGGGAAAAGAAGCAAATCTATCTACAGGTGACTTCTGGCTTAAAGGAAAGGGGGGAAAAAAACAGGGCATGTGCATTGCCTTTGTTTATCCTCTCAGGATCACAGAGGTTGTCTTTTCTGTTTTGGTGAGATTAAGCATTTGCAGGGGTTACAGGAATAGGGATGCTGCAGGTTATGTATTAGCATATTTCCTGTCCAACAGAGAGTTGGCCTTGCAGTAGGACTTTAACTCTTTCTTTTCTAGGGCCACTGGTAAACACTGTGTGAATTTTGAACCTCTATAATTATCAATATCTTCTACGCATTTTAGCAGCAGTAAGCTAGTGGTACAATAATTAAAACTAAATGGTATACATTTTATTATTTCCACCCAGTTTTGCATGTCCTCTAGGGTTTATTTTCATTTCTGTTCTTTCCTGACTCTTTCTGCTCATCCAATTGCTATTGCTTTTCCTGACATCATTTTTGCCCAGAAAACGGCACGGTGCTGCTCTCCATGCTCAGACAGTTCCTCTCTGACTAAGGAGGTACTTTACCTCCTGCTGTCTCATGTCTGTCTTCAAAGATGAAAAAAATTCACCCAAAACCTCCAGGGAATAGCTCAAATTCTGTGATATTTCTTCAATAGGTAATACAATCCTGTGCAGTAAAGGCTAAGCAGCTAAATTCAAGCACCTTTGCGAAAATGTCCATCTAGCATCTTTCCTGCCACAAGAGTGACAGCCCTTCACATTTTCCTCTTAATTTGTACCCTTTGGTTGACTATAATATTGATTTGTGCATTAAGGATGATTTAATCTTTCTTCCACCCTCTTATTAAGAGGGTTTGAAACCCTACCTTGAGTCTTTATTAGCTTTTGACATCACAAAGGGAAATGTCAACACATAATGAGATAAATTTCAACATCACAGAAGACTGGAATACAACTTTCATGAAAGATGGATACGGGCAACACTTACCAGGATAAAAAAAAAGCCCAAAAGAGAGAAACCTTCCTTTTCAGCCTCCATCCATCTTTCTGTTTGTCTGTTGCTGCATTATAGTATTTATTAGAGTTTGTCTTGCTGTACAATGGATTGCCAGAATCATGATTAAGAAGCTTATTCAAATGAATTAAAAATGTTTAAATGAAAAAGACCCGGAGAAGTAATTGCCAAAATTTAATCAAGGATTTAATTTGTAGCACAGACCAGCCAAATGGATTTTGCCGTTTTTCACTGCACTGTTTGTACAAGGAAATTAAAAAGTATAAAGAGTCAAAGACTCAGCAGTGTAACCCTTTAAGAATATTGCAGTATGCTCACTTATTCTCATTAGCTGCATTATATCAAGCTTGCTCCTGAGGGCTTGTAGTTTGCAAAGCCAGACCACAGACGGGGGAAAAAAGATGATAGCATTTTTTCCAATGTCATAAATTACTGCCAGCACACATTAGATGATTTCTCCATGCATTGCTGTAAGCGATGGTAGGTTAAATATCCCCTTTCTTAATGCCACTTAGTAATAAATGCCCTCATTTTAGCATGTCATCTTTAGCTGAACTGAAATAGCTGAGACTAAAGAGCTGTCGGGGTTTGAAACAGAAACATTTCCTTTGCATTTACTGCTGAGAAATACATACATGGCACCATTATGCTGTCTCTGTTTCATTGATGATAATAAGGTATCATCAAGCCTGGCATATCTGTTTGAACATGTTTTGCAGAAGTCTAATCATTAAGTAATATGTATCCCATTTCATCCATCATTTCCACACAAAGAACCATACGGTGCAATTGAGAGAACAATACTTTATGAGCCATGAATAGCTGGAGCAATGATAACTTCCAAGTAGCACATAACAGACCCAGAACTGTGCTCTAAATTGTGGTGCTGAAGAGGTAGGAGGAGAGATGAGAAGTCTCTCCTTGTGAGGAGGAAGCCAAGATCAAGTGTGCATTTCTTTCTGATTAGTTGTGGTTGACACAGACGTTCAGCAGAGTGCTAAATGCTCGGTCTCTTTCACAGGCAGAGAGGGAAGTTGGTGCTGCAGTGCTGCACTGCCTTGCAAAGCTTGAGGCGGCTGGAGGGATGGGGTGAATGGGTTCTGGGTCGTTCAGGAGCTCCGAAGTCCCTTTCCTCCAAAACTGCTGACAAGGATGTCAAAAGAAGCCAAACGAGGAAAATATGCAAACCACAAATCATGAATGGCTTCTAGGTAGCCCAGAAGAGTTCACAGATTCTCTCCTAAGCCTAAAATTACATTAATTATTTTTAAAATGAGAAGAAATAAAAAAGCTTCACGTTTAGTTCGTACCCGGGGTGAATCATACCAGCAGTAATAGCACAGAATGGCAGATCAGTGGGTAGCACTGGGGGCAGGGTGCAGTGCAGTAGGGCTGTTCCCTTGCTGCAGGAGGAAGGATTTGGTGTTTGTTTGCAAGTTTAAAGGAAATGGTCTAAAATCAGTGATTCCCACCCCTGTCTGTCAGAGAGACAAAGATGATGTTTACTATTTCTTCTTTATTTCACTGCTGTAGCACCTGGTGAGTATTAGTTTTACAGCAGAGAGGCTGGCGTAGTCTCCCCAGCAAGAGGTAGTATTGGCCACAATAAGGTATTTCTAAAGGTAAGGAGCCTTTCTATGAGCAGACACAAGAACCAGCTGTGGTTTCCCTGTTTCTCTGCCCCTGCAATCCCTGGGAAGTCCTGCTCCCTTCACGTTTCTTCTGTCCTGTATGTTGGAAAAGGAGGGAGGTAGAGGTTTTGGAAGACTTTCTCCTCTTGAGATCCTTGAGCTCGTGAACTTACTTAGCATGCTTCTTTTCCTAGTCATTTTTGGTCTTCTTGACGTTTTTACACAGTTGCTCTTTTCACAGAACATTTTTAATTTAAGGCATCTCTTGCTTGCTCAGTTAAGTGGTTGTAATTTTATTTGCGCAGCAGAAGAGCTGCTGATAAACAAAGTAAAGACATTGGAAAAGGAAGGAGTCCAAAATTCTGTGGTTGAGTTCCAAATATTTGAATTTTGTTCCTTATCCAGCTTTCTGAGCTTTCTAAAGATTGTGGCAGAGTAAATTATGCAGCTGCTTCTAAGCAGAACTTTAAAAGGTCATTTTGCTACATGAGATCTCAGTCAGATTCATGCATGTTTTTACTTCTTGTGCCCCTTTTAGAGACTTATATTTTTATAAACTGTGGTTGCTACGCCATGTAAAGTTCTTGCCTTTAAAAGAACAACTATATAGTTCTGCAAAATAAGAGCAAAAGCATAGTGATACAAGATAACAGTGACTCTTTTCATTCCACGTGTGCAACATTATTTTCACAATTTATTCTAAAACCAGTTTTATTTGCCATTGAGTTTCACCTATCACAGATCTTAACATTTACATTGCAGAATTGGCTGAATTTTCATATTCTTTCCAGTTTATGGGGCCCAACTCAGTTTAAGTGTTTTCCTTGGTCATAAAGAAAGCAGCCTAGGTCACTTTTAGATTGTACCTAAACCTATACCTTTTAAATTGTATCTAAACCCACATTTTCTTCTAATATTTTACATTCTTTTTTCAGTTGTAGCAGTTGACACCTTTTTTTTTTTCATTCCCGGTGGCTTTTTGGAAATCTCTCCTTTACTGGGATGTTTCAGGAACACAGGTATTTGTCCAGGATTGTTCTGATTGTGTGTATTTGAAAATGAGAATATATAAATGTGTCCCATAGTTCTTCACGGGATTTCTTGAGCAGAAATATCTGTGCATGAGCTATTCAGCTGATATGTTGCAGGTCTGAGACATCAAGGAAAATCTTGGAAAAAGGGTCTTTTTTCTTTTTTTTCCTAGAAAAATATTTTACTGAGAAAAACAGGCAAGTCCTGAGAAAGAGGAATCCATGGTATCTGGTAGTTCTTGTCATTCTGCCCTCAATATGAGAGTCTTTCAAGAAAAGAGTACAGTGACTTCTGTGTGAATTTTGCATCCCCCAAAATATGTTTATTTTAGTCGGCTATTAAAGAGATAAAAAAAATATATATAGCTTTGAAAAAAAAAAAAAAAAAGAGTTGTTGTTATCTGCTTTGGGGTTTTTTTGTTACTGTAATTAGGGTTTGTTTAATTTTGGTTTTTTTTTTATTTCTGGTGACACTGTGGCAGAACAGCATTGTACAAAACCTTCTCAACTATAGCATGGCTTTAGCTTCTCCAGGGGCCCTGCTCAGATTGTTGTTGATTTCCCATCCTTGCCAGTTCCTCAGCAGGAAATAAAACAGGGAGTTGCTGCCTTGATCCAAACAAACTCACACAGTATTTCAACAGGGAAACAGAGCTGAAGAGGAATGTTTAGACTGTTAAGCTTTTAGAAAATATTTCTGGGAGTGCACTTTTTGAACTGGTGACCAGAGACAGTCTGTCTGTGTCGGGCACTTCTCCTCCTCCTTATCATGGAATTTACTATTAAAAAAAAGCTGCCACTACCTCCTTGAGCATGGAGAGAACCTTTCAAAATTCTGTTTCCCAGCAGCTGATACTCCGGAGTCATGCTGGAGGTAGTAAATGAATAAAGCCATTTAAAAAAAAAAAAAAAAGTGAATAAAGCTATAGCATCTCAACTATGTTGGAGAATCAATCATAGGCTTGAGCTCATTTGTTCCACTGGAGCGTAGTCTTATAAGAAGAGAACTGCTTGTTCCAGAAAAAAGTGTGAATAAAACAAAATGAACTGCAGAATATATTCTAGCCAGCAGCCACGAAATTATTCACACTGACAGATATTACAGGTACAGTACATTTTCTCTCTAGAATACCACCTTCTATTTCTCTTAGCATATGCATTATGGTTGCTGTTTTTCTACCTGCTCTGTAGAAGTGCACCCAGCTGTATGCACGTGATTGTGATGCACTTTCTTCTTGTACATCATGCAAAGAAACCATTATCTAGTTAGAGCAAGTGCCCTTCCTTGTACAATTATTCAAAAATGTTCAGCCGTTTTGAAAATTTAAATATTTAGTGTTGAAATAGAAGCATTGTTTCTCTTTGGGTTTTACCTTGAACTGATGCACATAGATGCACATTTATGTCTCAAGAAAGGAGAACAGATCCTTGGACTGAAAGAGTAGATTTGCTACAGTCTGAAGCCACAGTTTTGCTTTGGTAAGGAACTCATGGATTTTTGCCCCATTACTTGAGGTGGTTTCCACTGTGTCCCTGTATATAGCACACATCATAAAATAGATCTAGATAAATAAATCTCTGTATTTCTTTATCCTTATCTTGCATTTCTTAAATTTGTCCTCATAGAGCTATATTAAAGTAGTTTTGCTGATGTCAAATTAGCTTTGTTAGATATGGCAGCCTTTACTACCAACTCATGAGTATTGATGCATGCAAGACTTGCCTAAATTAGGTTGCATCAAATATTAGCAGTGCAGCCCACAATAAAAAGCCAAAAAGTTACCTGGAAGGAGGAGGGACAAGTAGGATTTTGAAAGGAAAACACAGCCTGAAAATGGACAGACCTAGGGGAAGAAGTTAAAGGAGGGGGGAAAGACAAACAGTGATAACACACATCTAACTATTCTTCAGCTTGTGAGTGCTGTTTTTGAAAAATATCATGTTATTTCTACTTCCTTCTCTTACTGTATTTACAACCTGGAAATTCATTCATATGGTTATTTGATATGTGGTAGATATTTTACTGTTGACACAGGGACCTTCAGGCTTTTTTCCTAGTGAGATTTTTTTTGTTCATGTTATGGAAGAAATGAATTACACGTGAACAGATGCTAATCTTTTATGAAAATATGTTTGAAGCCATATATGAAAATTAGGGACTTTTTCTAAACTTATGTTACTTGAACTGATTACATGAGTCTGTTAGAGAAAACATCAGAGAAAACACTGCAAATGGATTTTTATATATTTTTTTTAAACTCATGGACATGATTAATACGAGCCCCCTCAACCAGTGATCAGGTTTGAATGAGTACACATTTATAGGTCAATTCTTTGCTTTTGACCCAGGTGTACTGTGGTGGCAAAATCTTTCAGGATGCTGGGAAAATGGATTTATACCTGTAGTAAGTGGACAAAAGCTCTGTTACATTGATTACACATTTGCAATTTTCCTTTCACTCTTGGAAGTGAACTGGCAGACACTGGTTTCATGTTTCACTCCACAAAATGTTTTGTTTGGGTCTGTTTCCCTTTGAGAGCCTGACTGGGGAAGAATGAGGTCATGCATTTTGAAAGTACATCACTGTGTGAGGATTTTCTTTATGCATAGCTTCTTTCTGAGTCAGAAGCTTATTCTGGCATGAGTAGCTGCTTATGCCATGTCCTATAAACTGTGTCAACTGAGGACACACCTCTGAGTGGTGGAAAACAGAGAGAGTGTAGTAACGAAGGACCGCAGCAGGTTTACCTTAGGGTATGGATAAGCCTCTGTTTAACCTCTGACGCCTTCCAAAACCAAGCAAGTGCCTTAACTCATCCATGCTCTATGTAAAATGAAGATGTCTATGAAAATCAGGTTCTTCAGAGTCACCAGCAGACAGCCAATGTGTGCCACTGACTTTATACCAGCAGTGCCATCCGCACAGCTCCTGCACCATCTTCGTCCTCCCGATCACACAGAGCTGCATGGGAGTTCCCTTCCAAATGGCAAGGTGGTTGACATATTGTGTCTCAATTTAAGCCCCATTACCATTCATTAGACATGCTCCCAGTTAATTATTTTTAAAAATAAATGTAAATAACAAGTGTTAATTATACCCTCGAGGCCATTGATGTGTACCATGTTGGCATTTCATGTTAGAGAGGCTGCCTGAAAATAGAATAAAGAGCAGTATAATGAAGGGAGAGGTTTTGGGACATATTATTGATAACATAATATTTTATAACAGCAATTTCATCAATTCTAAGTCTTAATATTTAAATAATATTTTACTGAGAATCTCTTATGAAAATATTTACGTGATATCTTGGCTGTTATATTTCCCTCTCTATTTGAAAGGTTTATTTCATTAAAAACGGTTTTTAACCAGCTATAACTTCAGTGGTTTTGGGGTGGTCTTTGTACATGTTCATTTGTGGGTTTGTGTCCTGTCGCTTTTGAACTTGACAGCTTTCTAGAGAAATGATATAATGGTGTGCACTTCACCAGTGGTGTCGTTCCTTCTTGCTGTCTGGTCTGTGACTTCACTGTATTCTCAAAAAAGTTTTTTTTAAAAACTCTCAGCAAAAAAAATCTTCTTGGCTCACTGCATAGTCAAATAAAGTGGGTTTTCTATGACAAATGAGTTTGGATTCTTAACCAGGTACCTTATTTTCTGGCATGAAATATCTGAACAAAAAAAAAAAAAAAATCCGAAAGGAAAGCAACCTTAGATGTGCATTTCGGGTCAGTTTGTCTCTCTTAAGGTCCTGCACTATGTGATGTGCATTGTATTTAATTCCTTTCCCTTACAAAAGTGATTTTCTCTATAGGAGTGACCAGTTGTACACTTTCAGATTCCTCTCAATAATTATTTTCTGTGAAATTACATTTAGGACTCTTCTGAGTAAGAGCCAAGGCAGACTTCTCTTGGATGCAAAATTTTGTACGGCAGAAGGACAAAACTCCTCACGTAGCTCTAACTCAAGACCAAAGGAGCGGTGTGGAGTTTGCTCCAAAACTTCTCCTGGTGATAAATATTGGAAACAAGCCCCCAACCAGTTGTTCCTTCCCAGTATTCTTAGGCCATGCTGCCAGTTGTGTTGTCTGTGGCTGTCTCAATACCGAGGCTCCAGCCAGGCAGTCTGTCTCCAGCCAGTTTGCACTGTCAGTAGCTTTTATGGAGTCAGGAGGCAGATATTCACAACTGACTTCTTCCCACAGGGAATCCCAGAAAGTGCTGAGCAGTTGCACTGCTTGTACCCAGAAGTCACTGGCATTGGGCTTTCTGTTTGTGCAAGCTTCTGCTCCTGCCTGCAAGTAAAAGTAAAAGAAAGTGAAAACTAATGTCTGTTCCTAGGACACATTGATGAGAGGGGCAGGGAGAGATGAGTACAGGGAGACAAGGGAAGGGGGGGAAGAAAGAGGAGAAAGAAGGAAAGAAATTAAGCTTCTTTATGTGCTTGCAAGTGGCCATGCACGGTGACTATTTTTGCAGTTTCTGCATCCTCTCCTGGTGGCACACACAGTCCTGCAGCAATATACTGCTGCCTTCTCTTGCTGTCCCTACCTCATGAGAGGGCTTTGACATTGGCCTGTCTACCTTCTAGCTCATGGTACCCTAACAGCTGGGCAGAGTGCACTTCAAATCAGAGTGCATTTTGTGGCTTGTCCTGAATATTGTACCTGATGCTTCCAAGATTTTGGGGATAAATATGAGGTGTCACATTCCCTGCTGATCTTGCTAGCAGCAGCTTCCATTTTGCCAGTGCTGCCAGGCTCCCTGCACAACCTGCCACCTTCCTCCACCTCTTCTTCAGCCTTGTTTTTGCATTCAGACCTGGCAAAAAAAAAACTCAGGAGGAGTTGCAAAGTCATCTTCCATGGTTCAGGAAAGTCTTTTGATTCTTGGGGTGAACGTGAGGGCACCTTTCTCCTAATGACTGCAGATAAAGCATTCTTTATCTCCTGAAGTTATCCTCATCACAATCACAGGCTGTCTTGGCTTCCTTGAGAGGGAAAAAAAAATTAAAAACCAAACCAAACACTCCCCCCCCCAAAAAAAAAAAAACCCAAAAAGAAAACCAACAAACTCAAAACAAACCAACAGCTAAACCCCCAAAAACCCCTTCCCATTTAAATCATGTTGTGCACAGGGCTTCAGTGATGCACCACATCTGTGAGGAAGTAGACATGAACTTTTCCTCTTGCATTTTGTGACCAGGGTAATAACAGGATAAATTGTCGGCTGAGGCACATGTGTCTAAACTAGATGGAAGCCCATTTTTCTAGTCAACTGCTCAGATTTTATATTGCCCTGTGTTCTTTCCATGAAAAATAATCACAGGTCAATTTGTCTGACTCTTGACTGTATTATTGTTTGTCCTATATTCAGTAATAATATAAGGAAATTGCAAGTAATTTTATCTTGTGTTTGTAAGGAAGGGAATGTGGGGGCTGCTCTAGAAACTGGAAGTTTTATATAAACTACTTCAGGCTTTTAAATACATTCCTTTTCCTGCCCTAAAACACCCTAAAATTAACAATTTGAAGAGGGGGCTATTAAGATCTGCTCCCATCATTATTTCTGCTGGTTGTGTGTGTATTAAGGTTGAGATTGAAATTATTTAGTTTTTAAATCTATTTTAAAACATGCACAAATGAACTTATGAGAAAATGTTGCCCTAAGCATAATTTTATGACCCATACATTTTGAATATTTAAAGCAGTACTAATAAAAATAAAGTACTGAATATTCTCAGGGGTTTAATTTTGCTGGTGTGTGTTGATCTGATGGTTTGTGAGTTTTACTACATTTCATTAGGGAAATTTTACCAGAGAAATGGAGTTGAATATACAAAATAGTTTATCCTAAATTGGCAGCATGAATCCTCAGTAGAGCTTGTTTACACGTACTGATTCACTTGAACACTTACTTTATGAAGAGATGTTTTGGAAATAATTTTATTTCATGCAGCACTTAAGCAAGAAACATAGAAAAAGTCTTGCTGAAATAATCTGCTTTTGGATTGGAGTCCTTCAGATCCTTAGAAATGTTCTATACATTTATTTGTGTTGAACATTATTTTCCTATTCATCAATATAGCTTGAGATAAGTTCAGTAAACCTGTTTCAGATAAGTGCCCAAAGTTTTTATTGATATTGAAGTTTGAAATCAAATAAATTCCGTGAAGTCAACAGCACTGAAATTTTACTAGATCTCAGCCTCAAAGAGGAAAATTCTTCCAAGATGAAAAACGTTGGAGGCAAGCATGCTCTTCCCTGCAAAGCTTGAAAGTTTGACCAGACATGCCCCTCCAAAACTAAACCCCTTTAGTATCTATCACCTAACTTTCTGTTGATAATTCTGTAATAGTACTTAGCTAGAGGAAGAGCTCACACACACACGTTCAACATGCTTAAAGACAAATAACAGATAGAGTGTTTTTAAAAGAAAATTGTCATGGTGCTGAAAACCGGAAGGAGGAAAGTGACTGTCTTTTCAAAATCAATTTGCGTTTTCCCTGGATTTGTAATTTATGCTTTCCTTTTTAAAAAAAAAATTGTTTTGATTTTATTTGGAGCTGGTTTTAGTGTTTACTGAATACTTTTTCACCCAACCCTCGCTCTTAAAATTCGGCAGCAAGTTGGATTACTGTTTACTCTCCCTTGGAGAATACTTGCTTCATATTTCCTTTTTAAGATAATGGAGGAACTCTTTGAAGTGAAGCATTTCACTGGAATTAAGTATTCTGTGGGGTGAAAGAATTACTTCAGCCAGTGAGAGGTGAAAAGGAAAAGATATAGTTCTTTTTATTCCAGCAATACATTTTTTTTCCTTGATATTCCCAGTCTTTTTTTTTTTCTTGTTATTTGAAGCCTGACTGCAAACAGGTATTGGAGAAAAACATTTCTGTGCTCACACAAGACTTCTCTTATTGATTCTGAGTCCAAAGATATTTGGATAGACGTTTAAACTCCAGACATTTCAGGGCTGACTTAGCTTTAATACTTCCATCATGTTTCTCTACCTCTTCTGTAGTGTTGACTGGTATTTAAATGGTGTTATTAGAGGATGTTATGCACTGCACCCCAGCAGTCATGTTTTACAAGTTTAATGAGGACCAGGCAGGATATATTTCTAACATGGCCTGTTGTATTAAATGGAAGCTTCAATTTCTCTCTTAGTCCCAACGTAAGATAACTTTACAATGTGCTGAAACTAAGCGGTGCTTGCTGAGGTTGGACCCGCTCCTCACAATGCCCAAGTGAGCTACAAAACAATCCCAGTTTGTCATCCATTACAGCTTTTGCTTTCTCTTTTTTTTAGAGCTTAGTTGCATTGCATTTACAGTATTTTGGAGCTAGTAAAGAGAGAAATTTTCCATTTATTGTTTGATAAATGGATTTTACAAGTAAGAATCAAATAGCATTTAGGTAAAAATTTGGATTCAAATAAACAGGAGATCAGCAACCAGAATTATTTAAACAATTATAATTTGTACAAGTATACCTTAGAGTATAATACCAGTTACCAGTGAAGGGAAGGTTGTCTCTATATGTGTCTCTATATATGTGATGGCAGAATATGACAGCTACTTCTGAAGTTGAATTTATAAGGCAAATAAATGTACAAAAAAAAAAAAAAAAAAGAGTATCGAGTATACCAGCATGTGTACAAGATGAAATTTGGACATTTTGACCAGCATACCCCTCTAGTTCATCTTTCTTGTAATTTATTTTTCAAATTGGAAAGTTTTGAACATCATAAAGCACACATCACTTTAATGATCTGAAAAGGAGAGGGTAATCTTTCTACTGTGATATTATTTCCACTTTAAAAAGCAGGAAAGATTCAGCTTTGGACTGGACAAGGTAAAAGCAGTTGTGCTGAACCTGGCCAAATGCAGTAACTTTCAAGAAGTGGAAGCAACAGGCACAAGCACCGTGAAAGTATAGTGGGATATTTCTCCAAACAGTACAATAATACACTTCCTTAGTAGTTATGAGAGGAATTCATTTCTGTAAAACCAAACTAGAAACACCCAGTATCTCAGTGATCTAATATTTGTTTTTATCCCTGAATGGCTTTAAACTTTTAAATACTTATATTATTGCCAGGGAAAAACAATTTTCTGTAAGACTTGAAAACATCTTCAGTTGTTCCTATTCTCTGTTCTTCTTTTACTGGACACTTTTTAACAAGGAAAGCTTATCCACACAGGAAAACAGAGAGCAATAACAAAGACAGATGATATGATTGTTGGAAACACTAACACATTCCTAAAAGAGTCACCCCCTATTTACGATGCTAAAGTCTACATCCGTGTATTTGCTCCAGATGTGAGGGAAGCACTAAAGGAGAAGGAACATATTAATAAGTACAAAGGATATGTGGGAAGATGTCTTTGTCTGTGAGCAGCTACCTCTCTTCACAGCCGGCCTTTCTGAAAGTACCAAGCATTCATACCATTCATAGACACTGGTGCACCAGATGAATTTTTCCTCAAAACTGACCTTATAACCTCACCTAATTAGTCTGCATTAACCCTGAAACATCTAGCTGGGTGTAGGGTTTGATTTGCCCATGGCAAGTGATGGAAGCAGGGAGAGAGTGTATCAGCAGTGTGCAAAGAAGGGCTGCTAATACCTGCAAGTACGGTCTGAAGCCTAGAAGTCTGTTCCAAAATTTGCATAAAGTCATGGTTTGCATTTTGAGTGTACTTACAGTGAGAACAAATTTGTTTTCCCCCAAGTTTTCATACTGAACTCAAAGCTGTGATCGTTGATGTAGCATCAAAGTGCTTCTGGCACTTTGAGAGGCAGTGCCCTGAAGTTGTCACGTGGGAACCACCATTATGAAGTCAAGCTTTATCAATATGGCCATTGAAACAATGCATCTTTGTAAGCAATAGCTGTGGGAATTTAAGTGAAGTGATAATGTTTCCTTAGGTTTTGAGCTATGGAAATAGTGGCTGTCAATATTCTTTGGAGTGTTTCCCCCCTGCTAACAACAGTGGGTGCTGGGTAAAGGGTGTATTGGACTCCACAGGTCTCAGAGCCCTTAAAATCACACATTGCTCAGCTGTGATGTGCTCATCTTTCAACTTTGTCTTTGGGGGAGTGCTACAAATAAATTCTTCATCTGGTCTTCTGCTGGTGGGATGACCTGTTTGTGCCCTCTTAAGAATGGGCAAATTTAAGGCAGGTGCATTTTCTTTTTAGATAGTACATTAAAAGCAACAATGTTAAGCTCTGAAATTGGGAGGTTTCTGTGGCTTCTCAGAAGACAGTGGGAGCTGCCTGGTGCTACTCTCACTCAGCTGCTGACTTTGTGGAAAGTTTAGGACTTTATTCTACTTTAAGGGAGACAGTACTGCTTTCTTAGAAAAATGTAATATATTGTCCTGGTTTCAGCTATTTGCATTATTCTGTTTTTAATCTTTGAGGGGAAAATCCTCCTATAAACTCTTGTGATAAAGGAGGTGACTAAATAGCACTGATTTTTTTAACTTTGTAGCCAATCCCCGCAACAGTGGTATAATACTGGTGAGCAAGTAGTCTTCTATTCTTCCTAGAAAAATGGATGAAGATGTCCACAGTACTTGAAATAAAAAGAATATGGTTGAAAGAATAAACGTTAATTTTTGGATGGCTGGCTGTATTTATTTTGCTGGGGTTTTGGTCTGTCCTAGTTATATCTAGTTAGTAGAAGACACGATTTAAAGCAAGAAGTGTTCTTTTTTGTTTTAATTAGCTAAAATAATACTGTGTTAAATTATTCTGTATCCTCTTTATAGGAAGTAGAGCTGCATTGCCCATTTCAGATATTAGAAATGTTCTAAACCCTCATTTTGAAACCCAGCAGCCCCAGACACACTAGAAATTTGTCTGGTAACCATTCAAATTTCAACTTGAATTTTGTACTTGGCTTTATATTCTTGGGCAACAGCAGTGCCTTTGCTTTCTTTCTGTTCAAATATGGGGTTTCTGCCTGCTGCCCCATCAGGGGATTTGGAAAAAGCCACTCTAAGTGCCAGAAGTAATAAGACAGGGGAGTGGGAAACGCAGTTGTGATGATGATGATGACTTGAATGTCATCTTCCACCTGAGAACCAGGGCATTTGACTGTGTCAAAAAACAAAGTATAAGTTGAGTGAACAACTGTGAACGAAAAGAGACAGAAGTATTCTAAAATATCCAGAGATTTGTGTAAGCATTTCTTGTATTCTACATGTAAAATATACTTTGTGGCCAAAAGCACTAAGCAAGATGGACCTTTTTTCGGTAAATAAAAATGGAACACCAGGCCAACTTAGAGAACAAAACCATTGCACACTGCATCAAATACAGTGTTGTTCTCAGTGATGTTATTTGTTGTATATATACCATTCAGGCTACTAGACATGAACAACTTCTATTTTCTTAGAAGAACACTCTCAATTCTAATTTTACTGTTCTAGCTTGGTTTTGCACTTCTAATTTATGTAGCCATTATCATAAAGAATGATCCAAAAAAGAGGCCTTTATTTTATTTTTCTGTTTTATAATGAACTTACAGGTTGGTGTAATGTATATATTTGCATAAAATAGCCTTCCTCTGTTCTTCTCTTGCTCTCAAATGAAATACAAAACATGGCCAAGTTTGTTGTAAACACTCTCAAGAAAATAAGAGGGGCCTGAAAGAGGTTTTGGTGGAACATTCAGCAGCAGAAATATCCAAGGAAATTGACCACCATGATGCAATAGAATTTAACAGAAATTCCTTGTTATTGTAACTAGCTGGTGTCCTGAATTCACAGCATGAATTGGCATGCATGTTTTGGTTCCTTCAACACCATCTTTTACTTCTGTTCATTGAAGTCTCAGCCTTTAGGATAGGCCTTCTCTCCCTCTTTCCTCTCTGCTTTACACAAAGGAAGTGCTAATAAATGCGATGGAGGAACCTTTCAAAAATATTCTACTGCCATTTAGCACCTGGCTTTTCAGAAGTGCACAGAGAAGTGCACAGGGAGGTGAGTGTTTTCATTTGGTTTTTTTTTGGAGGGGGGGTTGTTTTTTGTTTTTTGTTCTTCTTTAGCCTATCCTTTAAGGCTGCCCTTAAAAAGAAGCTGATGGCAATGGCAGCCCTCCTGATGAAATCTTCATTAGGGAATGGGTTGAGGCCATCCATCATTTCGCAGGAATAACTGAAATGGTGTCTGGCAGCAACAGCTCTGGCACTCGAGCTGGACTGAAACTGCAGCCTCAGGGAAAAAGATACTCTCATTCTTTTTACCCAACAGCTCCCCCAGCCCCCCAGTTTCCACACAGCTCTATCAAGCAGCCGATTCACACACTGAGGGGAGTGGATGCTTTATATGTAGTTGCACATCAGCTCTCCCAGGGCTCTTAAGCATTTAACTCATTTTTTTCTTTCGGAAGAAAGAAAAGCTCCAGATGTTTTGAGTTTTCTTTTCTGAAATGGGTGCATTGCAGACAGCTCCTGTGCCTCCCTGGGAAACAAGTAACCACCCAAGCAGTCCTCCTGCTCATGCAATGGTTGTCTCTTGATAACCAAGGTACAGAGGGGAGTTGCATAAAAGGATCACCACCCACTTTTTTCCATTAATGTCTTTCTTTTACAAACAGAATTGCCTGGGGGGATTTTCAAGGCTTTTTATTTGGGCAGTATATGAGACCTTTGTTAAGCTCAACTCAACTCCACTTTGACTGCCAACTATCTTAGGGATCCCTGGGGCAGCTCGGTGCACTGTAGCCGTGTCCACAACGTGCAGATGTTGTGCAGTGTGGTTGAAGTCACTGCTCATGCATGCTTTGCTGTGTTGCAATGCACAGTAAATCCAGAGCACTGAGCCATGAATGTGTCACCCAGATGATTTGTGTGAAACAATAATTCCGGCATTTGTCGCGTTGGGATTTGCATGTGGACATTTTGCCTGTAAAGAACATATAGAGTATGATGTTTCTAAATTGAGTTTACCAAATAAGTGTGATAGTCATAGGCATAGACTTCTCTCCAAGAAATTTCTGAATAAAAATTGTATAAGTTCACACAGGAGAATAATTTCATAAGGCATGGGTAGAAAAACTAGTGTGGATGTCATTGATATTTTATACAGGATCAGTGGTTTTTAAAAAAAAAGGTTTAATTTGTGTTATTATTCTTTTCAACAGCAACTCAAAAAGTGGTTGTCTTTCAAGACTAAATAATTGCTCCAGCACCAAAAATTATCAGTAGGTAAAACTGTGCTTCATGGGAAGCGTACTGATTTGGAGTAGACTTTTTTTTTCTGAGAAAGAAGTCACTTGCTGTCATGCATTCTTATACATTGTCTATAATTGCTTTCAGTTGCAGATGTCACATTTTCCACAGCTCAGTGTATTTGATCATACTTGTGGAAGTATTTGAGGTGTTTTCCTCAAAATTAATAACTATTAAAAATGACAAAATAAAATTCCATGCCACTGGAGTTTGTTATGTAGCCCTCTGGAAAGGAAGACACACTCTGGCTTTGCCTGAATCCCTATGAAATTAAACCTCTTTCATTGGGCACAGCAATTACTTTAATTATAGCACTGGGGATTTGGATAGAAGCTGGTCTGCAGGGCTCTGCCTCACACCCAGCACTGTGCTAACTTCAGCTTCAGCTGAGAATCAGCCAGAGAGAAACTCTGCAGCTATAAAGTGACCTTCCTAATGATAATTCTTGTCCTCCCAGAGAAAAGAACTGTGTGGAGGAAGGAGGGAAAGCAAGGAAGACTGGGAAATGTCACTCCATATCTAGCTAAGAAGTAAAGGAGGAGGATTGTGCCTGGTGCTGAGCTATCCCTGTACTTTTCCTTGCTTGGTGGTTTGATAGCTGTCCTTTGCTTCTCCTCCAGCTTGCCTTGCTTCATGCTGCTGAGGTAGCAAGGAGAGCTGCATGACCAGGAGGGAAAGACTGCCATTGCAAAATGGTAATGGTGCCATTGGCATATCATTCAGCTGCCCCCTCTTTCACCATGGTGTAGGTTCCTCTTTCCTCTTCATTTTGACTGGTAAAGGAGGAAAGTGAAGTCTGACTGGTCACTGGCCATGTCTGCTACTCATCCTGACCTTTCTCATGCATGAAAATAGAGAGTGTCAGTACTAGTAAACCAGGAGGCCAAACAGTCCAAGCTGGATACCACTTAGTCATCAGAAATGTTTGTGATTGGCATTCACAATTAAATTTTAGACTAAATTGACTTTTTCTCGGGGCTTTTTTTGTTGTTGGTTTGTTTTTTTTTTTTTTTTTAATTGTAGAGAGGTCTAAAAGCTTTGTTTTTCCTATGAGTTCAAACCTAAATTGGAATGTCTTTTCTTTTTTTTTTTTTTCTTTTAATTATTAGCTTTTCCTAGGAAGAAAGTGCACATTCACTGTGATTTCTGATGAATGCATGCCAGCAGCTCTGCTTGTCTCTGAAAGCAAGGTCCTAATTTTTTGGGGATGTAGGCTTCAGTCGTCCTTTAGAAATGCAGAGCAGGTGGGAGCTGCACAGCCATGTTGTCACCTAGTGAGTTGCCAATTTCCCCCACCACACTGGGTCCCTCCTTGCACTTCAGGGAGGGGGAGAAAGAATGCTTGTTCCTGTGGCCAATTCCGAGTGTGTAAGGCCCCTGGTAGACAATGAGACTGGCAGCCTGGTGTGATAGACTATACTTGAAGTCTGTGGGATTTTATGGGGTGTTCCTGTGTTATAAGGGATCCAGAAAATGGGATATTTGGAGGGTGAATTGCTGTTGTTACTGCTGCTGGCTTCCTGAAGTAGCAGCAGGTGTGTTAGTGTGGACTCTGCCTTCTCCCCCATCATCTGCTGTCCTTTTGATCTGGCTGGTCAGCAGTAGAGAGCTGTGGATGTGCCCAGGACCTGGTAGCATGGCTGCCAGGCTGCCAGCTTGTTGTGACAGCATGATTGTGAGCACGTGCTGCTGTGGCAAGTGGCATCAATTCTGCAGTTTCTGCCACTCAGTGTCAGGAACAAAATTGCATGAAGACCGTAGTATGATTGAAATTGTCAGGAGCATTTAAATTACAGAATCACTGTGCTCCCAGGCTGTAAAATTAAATGTTACTGTTCACTGAAGTAATTGAGTTGAAATGGCTTGCAAGAAAGCACTCCAGTAATTGTCATTTGGATAAAGTGTTGTCTATACTCAAGTTTCCACGTTCATTTTCTGAGTGGGGAAGCCAGCCCAGCGCTTCCACGATGTCCATCAGGAGTGATGCAGCAGCCAGGCTGCAATGCTGGGCCCAACCTCACCTAAGACATGCCACAGTCAGAGGGACAGAGGGATGTGAAGATGAACAAAGATTTCACGTGCTGAAGCCCAGTGTGCAAATGAAGTGAAGCATTTGGCCAGATGGGTTCAGATCAATGGGGATGCCAATACAAAGGTGACTCAGGCAACCTGGAGGTTCCTGCGAGGCAGCCACCCACAGTGCAGGTGTATTGAAGATCAGAGCCATAAAAGGGTGCTGCAGTCATCTGCAGCATCATGGTTAACATATCATTCCCTCAAGACCAGGGCTAAGAAAGCTTGGCTTTCCTGCAGAATTCTGTTGCAAAGTTGTTTGATGGTGGTGTTTCAGAAGTTCACAAGATTAGAGTGGAACTTTTTTTCACAGTAAGGCTTCACTCCTATGTGGGTAATCTGCTGTCCAACAAAATGTGAACACATACTTTTTTTTTTTTTTTTTT
>VXAC01004697.1:1781404-2022392 GCA_013399225.1 Rhipidura dahli | reverse complement strand
TTTTTTTTTTTTTTTTACAGCTGGGGGAACTTTCTTGGTCTCTCAACTTCCTTTATGGCAAAAGACGTAGAACTATAGTTTGTCTTTGAAAACCTTATCTTTCTATTGGGTTTGGCAGCCATTATGTTAAAAAATTAGGAACACAGACAAACAGCAAGTTTGGCCGTGGTACCAAGCCTGCCAGAGTTCAATTATGTGGACAATTCTCTCAGACATGTGGGGTTTTTTTGGGGTTGTCCTGTGCAGGGCCAGGAGCTGGACTTCATGGTTCTTGTGGGTCTCCTCCAACTTAGGATATACTATGATCCTATGTTTGCCTCATTTCCTTAAGAAATTGGATAAAACAGCTACTGTTTACAGATAGGAGATGGGAATGAAGTCTACTTTTGTTTTTTTAGTCATCTTCCAAACATAGCAAGGTAAAATAAGACAATTGAAAGTGAATAAGTGTGTGTCCATGTGTGTGTGTGCACAGGTGGAGTGGAGCACATGTTGACAGGACAGGACACCATTCCCATGGCACTATTCCCCCATTCTCTATGGCATTCAGGTAGAAAAAAAAAAAAAAATCTTGCTCTGAATTGCAGGTTGCCTGAAAAAATGTGGCAATTTGTTAGTTGTGGCTTTTAAGGGAGTAGCCAAACAGGAGCAATTGCTCCATCCACTTGAGCAGGAAGCAATAGTTAGGCGAAAAAAGAACACTGTAGGGCATAGTTAATTGCTCAGCTAATCAGGCTGCAGTTCAGCTCATGAAGAGACACAAGACTGAAAGCAAGGGAAAGAAGCATTGAAGTCACCTTGTGAAGATACCACACTTCCACTTACCTTGCATTAGGTAAGCAGGAGGGGTTTGACAGTGGTATTTTTCTTCCTATTTCATATGCGCCCAAAGTGCTTATCTGTCTTTATCTCTGAGCATTGGTTTCTCTCTGCTCCAAGCCCTAAGTAACAGGGAATCTGCCCATGTAACCTGTGTTGAAGCATTATACTGCAACCTGTCTAAAATCAGGTTTGCAAATGAGGCATACTGTTTCAAACAGTTTTCTCCCACCAGTTACACTGAGGAGACTGAAATGTTCTTGCTAGTCAAAGGAGAGTAAAGTGTAAGAATTCTGCCTCAAAATTGTTTGCAGGTATTTTCTCTGGTACCTTTTATTCCTCTTAACTAGATGCCTCTGTGCTCTCAGTTTAGCAGCAGTCACTGCTGGAGAAAAAAAACCCTTTTCTCTTGTTTTGTAAAGTCCCTTGAAAGATTAGGGGTTAGACTGAAATGCTTGCTGCTTTATGCTGCTCCGGTGATGTAAAGCAGCTGCTAACTCACTGTAACCATTCACCTGAACTGGATTTAAAATGCTTTGCATTGCTGTGATGATGCAAGACAGCTGGAAAAGACCAGTGAATCTGTTCCTTTAAAAGAAATTAAATACTTTGATAATTAAAAGTACAATGCTACTTTTATCTCTTTGATGTTTGCTTTTTCTTCAACTCCCTGTTTATAAAGACCAGATTGTGCTCGTGATTGCCATAATCTGAAACTAAAAGGAATGTTTATGGAAAAGAGTTCTCAAACTGAGGAAGGGCAACAGAATTAAGCCCTGGGAGACATGTTAGGGATAGAAACACTTAAGTGACAAACATGTTTAAATTAGGATGAAAATCTTTTTAACTCTTACCACAGGCCAAGCAGACCAATCTTAAACAGGTATTCTGGTCATGCTGTCTCTTGGCCAGCAGTTGATTGATACCACTTAATATCATTAAAATACCTCTTTTTCCACCAAATCTGTGCAACTCTATCAGCAGCCAGGATGGATCAATCAAGGGCCTAATCCTGCTGAATTTGTTTGGAGCTTATTGCATCTCCTTCATTGGTACAGAGCATTGGGGCTGCATTTGCTTTGAGCCTTCTTGCAGGATCCATCCCCACAGGACAGCAGGGCCTGTCTGGGTTGAACCATGGCTCCCTAAGTCAGGGATACACGTGTATCTCTGTGCATAGCTGCCATAGTGAGAAAGTTCATTCTTCCTTGATTTTTCTTTCCCCCTTTTCTTTTAACTGCTCAGTCTTCCTTGTGAGATAAATGTGCTTTTGGGGAGGTTCGGCATTTGAGGAAGAGCTGAATAAATTTCTCTCCCTTTACTTATACAGCCTGGTTTTTTACTGTAAAAATTGGGGAGACAAGCTAAGGCAGGCCAACATATAATTTTGTATGGCTATGGATGAGTGAAAATATAAATATTTTCTCCTTGATTTAAAAAGAATTCCCAATAATCCTGTTTGCTAGTGAGGCATGGTGATGGTGGAGCACGCACTGAGGACATATCGGGGAAGACAGACCCAAAGTGATCTGCTTTTTAACAGAAAAGCCTAAAAATATGCCAGAAGGGGAGACAGTCATGTCGTGTAGCTGCACAAATGGGTTTGTGTTGAGTTGTTTTGTTTTCCTGCTGGTGAGGTTTTGACTCTTGGTTTGCCTGGAAGGGGAGTTGGAATGCGCCGTGATGGGCTGCCCTCCGCGCTGGCGGCACGGCGCAGGAGTGCCTAGCAGCAGGTCTGGAAAGGGTGATTGATCCTTCCATTTAGGAGGTATAATGCCTTCTGAAGCAACGAGCAGATCAAAGACTTTAATGATTGACAGCGATTTATGCTGCTTTTGTTTTTAATTCCTTGACTCCTGACACTTTAAGATGGGACTTTATAAAAGAAGGAGGCCGTATCCTAGGGTTACGCCTCCTTCCATAACAGGGAAAGCTGAAGGGGCTGTGGAGACTGATATCCAGATTTCAGATATATTAGCTTTTATTTAAATCTGAGGTTCAGAGGTTTGTGGGCATGCTGTTTCTGTTATTAAATCATTATGCACCTACCTGGGGGGAAAAAAGCCAACAATCTTACCAGGAGTGCCTCTATAAACATTTCTTACTCTCCATAGTGTAAGGCTTGTATATTAAAAATTCTTCGAATAGCTGACCTCAACAGGTGTTTTATTTGAGCAAACAAAACAATAAATAGTGATATAATCCCTGTGGAGCTGGCATTAGCCTTTGTGGGAAATGCATAATTTCCTTTACTAAATGTAGGAAGCTGCACAAATTTAATTTCTTCATTTTTGTCATTAATACCAAACCATCCTGGAGCTCATTTCTCCTTGAGGCAGAGGTCCAAAGCTGGTTGCACAGAGCTACACATGGAGGGATTTTCTGCGCTTCGTGCTGTGTTTTTCACTCCTTTGTCAGTGCAGGTGCCCTTGGGGGTATCTGCCAGCCAGGGCACAGTGGGAATGAGAGCATCCCAGCAGCCCCTTTGCCCTGGGAAGGGGCGTTACGCCGTGGTGCTCACAGGAACGGGGAGCCATCTCTCCTCCCAGTGGCGCCAGATGTGCTGCAGCGCTCCGCTCGCGGCCGGCTCTGCTGGCAGTCCCTGCAGTGCACTATAAAGCAATTATTGTACTTTTGGCTTCTTGCTTCTGGAAGGCCTCATAATTTAAGGGCTGGTTTGTTTGTTTGCTAGTTTTAATCTAAACCATATGTAGGCAGCAGTTTTAGTGGCTGTATTTGACATGTTCTGGAAGGATGATGTCAACTTAAAAGATGTGCTTTGCTGAAAACATTTTGTCATTTCTGCATGTGGCAGAAATTGTGGTGTTGTCCTGGGGTCTCCAAAGACAGGGATGGTGGATTTCCTAAACCATTGTCACTGCCCTGACAAGCAATAGGAGGGCCAGTCAGGACCCAGTGTCATGATGTAGTCTTGCAATTTTCTAACACAGCCTTTCACTTTAACGGCAAACAAAGACAAGTCATGAAGAAACTGTACATCTGAAATCTGTCTTAATTTAGGCTATTTTCTATGTAATGCATAAAGCAGTGGTGACTTATATTTTCATTTTCCTGTATATATGAATAAACTCTATTGTTGTGTAAGTAAAAGCTGCTGTTGGTCGTGCATTGTGATGACAAAACTGATGTAAAGGGATGTAACCTCCAGGTTAGGTGGGCCAGCAGCCTCACCCACGATAGCAAATTCTGCCTTTTTATGCTTACCATGAAGCCTGAGGTCCTACCCATTAAGAGATGATGGCTGAACTGTGGAAGTCATTAGAAAAGCCCATCACTACATTTTATCATTCTCATAAAGTTCATGAATTAAGGCCCACATTTTAAACATCATTTACTGTTAACTCCTCTCTTAACTATTTAGGTATCTTCAGAAAGAAAGTGCTCTTGTAGTTCTCAGGGGATTTGAACTGTGCTTAAATTTTAGCTTGCAAACTGTTCAGCTTGGTAGGTACAGAAATCTGTTCCTAGCTTTCAACACATTTCCATGAGAAGATTTCAACTCATTTTGGTCATCTTTGTGTTGGCAAACTAAACAATTTGTTTTAAACAGTGTGAACATGGGAGTTTAGTAGTCCTAGTGTAGCTACAAGTTTGATATGTTAAAAAATGAAAAAAAAACCTAGCATTTCTTTTTAATAGAATGGGCACAAGCATAGAAGAGTCAAAACACAAACCTGAGCACAGAGGATTGCATTTTCAAAAGTAATTCAAGAGAGCATTTGGTACATGCTGATATTGGTTAAGAATCTTCCCTATGTTTAGGTATTTTCCCTTACAAATTTAGTGGTTTTCTTCTTGTTTTTCTCTCACGAGTCTCTCAAAACTTTTCTTGTTTCTGTAGCTTTTCATCCTGGGATTTACAAACAAGTATTGTGCTTTAGCTTGTGCATAACCCATCCCCTTCAGCATAATTTGGTGTTTAACCTGCTTGACCAAATTAAAATTTACTCTCTGTTTATTTTTTGGGGTTTTTTTAAGTGTTGGTTACTCGGGTAATTGACAAACTGCTTCAGTGAAGTTAGCCACTTTGTATCAAAATGCAGAAGTCTTTCACTTCCAGATTTACATGCATAGATTATTTAGAGCAAAATATAAGGAAAGATACTTTCTGATAGCTTAATTTTGGTTCTGTGTTCTGTTGCTGCTAGAGGTTTTCTGATAACTTGTTAGATCAGCAAAATGCTTGGCTGATTATGGCATCGACTTATATACTTGAAACAGCTAAAACATCATTCCTTTTTTATTTGTTTGTCTTGTTTTGTTTCTCTGATGTTGGTTTGATTTTGGTTGGGTGTTTTTTGTGGTTTGATGGTTTTGGAGTTTTTTTCTGCTTACTGTCTGTTTTAGAAATGCAAGTACTGGTGTTCCACGTCTTTTCAGGCCATATTTGCACATTAGGTGTTGTTCATGAAAACGAGCTGTTCATTTGCCCCATTCTGAGCCTTACACTCATCCTATTAATGTCATCTAGCAAGGAAAGGCCAGATGCTCAAAACCACAGGGGATTGCAGGGGATAGTACTGAGATCTGTATGAGGATAAGATCTGAAGGGTGGTACCATTTTCAGCTGCCACAGGCAGCTTCTAGGATCAAGCTGGAGCTCACTTAGGAGTAAAAGCAAACACAACCCGATCTCTTAACCAAAAGTTCTTGGTCTGACTTTGGATACCAAAGTTAAATTAATCAAGTCATTTAGAATGGCTTCTTCCTCTCATTTCCTTCTCTAAAAGGATAATCATAGACAGTGCAAAGAAAAAGCTTTCAAAATCAGACATAGTCCTTGGGCTGGGGTCAGCAGTCCAAACAGTCTTTTCCTGCATGTGAATGTCGGCACCAGGGTCAGGTGCTAAAACAGAGCAGTTTTGGATTACTACTACTGAGATCCCTTATAACGATAGCTTAAGCTAAAACATCTCTTAAATCTCTCTCACATATGCTGGAGGGAAACTGTGTGATGTGGCCCCTACTCCCCACTCCAAAGCCCTTTTCTTTCTAGGTTTGTTGTCAGCAAAAAAGTTGGGACTTGCCAGTGCTGTGTCTGTTGCGGTATTTGACATGGAGGCAGACACCTCCTTTGCCCACAGTGCTTATGGCCATGCACCAGCAGTGGCTGGTGCTTGAGTCTCTGTGGCTAGGAAGCAGCTGAAGAATGTGATCCTGGAGGGGGAATGCAGGGGCTACACCTGTGTGTGCTCCTGTGGCCGTCAGGAGGCGAGTTTTCTTGCTCTCCTCACTTGGCATGTGTTAGGTATCCCCAGCTGAACATATGGAGCCAGAACCACGTGCCAGTGGTGGTGTGTTTTGTCAAGAGCTATAGGGCTGGGGTGGTGATCTTCAGCAAAGCTTTGAAAACTACATTTTTTTGTTGCCGGTAACAAAACCATCTCACTATCAAAGCATCTTTTGCTTTAACCACATGCCTTGTTTTTGTCATACTGTAATCTTCCCTCACAATGTCCCTTTCTGTAATCTTCCCTCATAATGTTGCTTTCTTTGAGTTTGTTTGATGTAGACGGGAACTCCCATGCAGAACCCCCCCCCACACACACACACTTTTTCTGTAATTAATTCTGTGAACTTTATTGTGAATATCTCTTGTTAGATCTTTCAAACCCACTTCTGAAATAGATAATCTTTTCACCAGTTTGGCATTGTACTTTCCTCCATTCCTTTCAAAAGTATTTAGAGGAGAAAAGGGAACAATTTTACCCTCTCAGGGAAACAATCCATTTGTTGCTTTGGGGAATAGTTGAAATAAACATAGAGTTTGCACATAGAATTTAACGAGCTAAATAATAGTCCCAAGACTGTTTCTTTCAGTTTTGTCCAGCACCAAGATTATGATGAATCTTGTGAAATATCTAGAGTAGTCACTGTTCCCATAGATTTTACTCACACTTAATTTTTGGTCGGTTTCTGACTTTTTTTCTTCTATTTTTCAAATACCAAAGGAAGCGCAGTAGGTGGCCCAAAGGAAAGTTACTTAGAAACAAATCCTTCAGCTGAAAAAATCAGGCTGATGCATACTAGTGTTGATAAGACTGGGGTTTCTTTGCCCTGGGGTTGGTGAGACCTGTAGATATGAGAGGTGCAGTTGTGACCCTCCTGGCTGAGGAGGAGGCAGAACATACAGTTCCCAGATCAAAGGGAAGGATTGTTTTAAAGTGCTATTTGCAATCACTTGATGTTTAAAGTGTCTGGCTGGCTGCTGGCTGGGAAGGGTTGGGCACTGGTTACCTCAATGCGGTTGGAGAAAGATGGGATTTTGTTGAATCTCAGAAAGATGCTGTCTTCTGATCATCAGGACCAGCACCATGCATCTGCTGGAGAATGTGTCAGAAACACAAGTCCTGAGGACTTGAGCTGTTTGTTCTGGTACCACTTGGGAGGCACAAAATCCAGCCCCTCAGGATCGGGGCAGAAGGACACTTTTGGCATGCAGGGTGGCCGTATCCAGCGAGTGTTTGTGAAAGCACCCACCAAAATGCTGAATACTGTTCAGAAGTGGGTTCAGAAAAGTGACACCCAAGCAAACAGTCTACTTGGTATAGTTTGGTGGGTGGTTTGAGAGAAAAACATGGATTGTTTTCTGCCTCTGAAGTTGGTTTGTTTCTTGTCGATGGAGAAAATTGAATTACATTCTAACAAAGACGCAGCAATAGCTGAGGTTTTTGTGCTAGGGGAGGGTTAGTACAGTATGCTTGTACATTTTGCTTTTCTGTTCAGAATATTAGTGTTATTGTGGCTTTTTGTTTCTTACTTTCAATGAAAGAGGTTGACGGAGAGGTTAGATACCAGTTCTGCCTCAGTGATTCATTAAAGCAGAGCTGGAGGAACGGAAGTCGCCCTGTTCAAAGGTGTGGGGAGTGTTTTATTGTTCCGCACGGTGCTGTGAATGCCAACGATTTTGCAGCTGTGAAAAGGGCTCTTAATGAGTTTCAGCATTTTAATGTACTTCAAGTTCCCAATTGTACAAATTTAAGAAGCTTAGCAATTCAGTATCTCCTGAATAATAGCATTTATTTTATACTCTAAATACACTTGGGGAAGTCTCAACAATATTGCAGGAAGTCTTGGTAATATTGTGGCTCCTTCCTGATGTAATAGCTTTAGAGGACCTAATTGACTTGAACAGTGGAATTGGTCCTTTAAAAAACATGCACACACAATTTTTGATTAATGAGCCCCATAATAAATCATTAATCTTTTCTGGCTCAGAAATTGTCTGAATAGTTTTCAAAGTAGAAGTTGTGTATGTTTTCCTAAACTGCCTTTGTGATACGGTGCTTGCATTTCAAATCTATCATCTTAAATTTACAAAAAAAAATAATCTAATGTAATTTAATTTTAGAAAAACTAGTCCAAACTCTGAACTACTTGGTTACTAAGAGGCATGTGAAGAAACATCTAGATAGGAGTACTTCCTCTTAGAATAATAAAAGCACTGTAAAATGACCATGTAATAAGTGTCCTTCTTCCTGAAGGATCCTAAAGTGCTTTTACACATTTTCTATAGTCAATGTGGGTTATTCACCCATCACTTGAATGAAACCAGTCTTTACTGACTGTGCTAAACAACACTTTTTATAGGAAGGAAATCACAAATAACTCTTGCATTTGAAACTCTGGGGAGAATTTGAGGTAGGCAGATTGTAATTGCCCAATTTGGAAATGGGCCAGAAGACTGTGATTAATATACCCAGGCTGCACTTTAATTGTCCCAGAGTACTTAGGGCCTTGGTTTCAAGTGGGCTTTGTCTCTGAATAGTATTTCTTTTTCTTCATGTTAATTTTGGAGCTTATAGAATAGATAGCAAGTTTAGCAGAATTGAAAAGTGGGGAAATTTGTCACTTATACGGGCATTAGCAACACTGGGACAGTGCAAAACAATTTTCTAGGTGTATCTCAAGTGGCAGAGGCTGGTTGTGTATTTTGTTTTTTCTTCTTATTTCACTGCATGACTTTTCATTTGGTTGACTCCCTCAAAAT
This sequence comes from Rhipidura dahli, assembly GCA_013399225.1. NCBI lineage: Eukaryota > Metazoa > Chordata > Aves > Passeriformes > Rhipiduridae > Rhipidura > Rhipidura dahli. The sequence continues at coordinate 2,013,562 of VXAC01004697.1, read as the reverse complement.
ATTTTTTCCCATACTTGACTATTTTGAACTCTTTAAATACTGTTATTTAAGGTCTTAAAATTAATAGCACAGCAAATGCAAATAGCTCCGCTTAGCTATTCACTTTCTCTCGGAATTGCTTGATCTTTTGAAACAATGTAATATCTCAAGAACCTATGAAAGGCAGCCTAGCAGGTTAAGTTGATTGATCTTTAAAAATAGGGTAGTGTAACTTGAAACTATTTCCCATAAAAAAACAAACAAGCTGCAGAGGTTGTTGATGCTTTTCTCAGCAGAGCCAGCCTCATCCGCTCCCTGGCGTGGTAAGGCTGGGAAACCTCTGAGTGTCAGATCCCATCCTGAGGCTGCTGGGTGTGCAATCCATCTGTGGCAGTCACCAATCTGCAAGTCCACAACTGAGTCAACATCAGACTGAGACATTACTCAGTGGGATCCAGTGGATATTTATTTTTCTCTTGGAGAACCTGAGAGTTTTTAGGGGTTTTTTTTTTGGTAGATTTGGAGTTTTGTGACCAACTCCATATTTAAAATGTAGATGTGGGGAGGTTTTGTGATTTGGGTTTTTTTTTCTTTTTAAGAGGCCCACAGAATACATATAATGTTAGCTTGATCTGTTGACAAAGTTGAGCTGAGCACAGATTTCTCAGGACTTCATTATATCAGGTTTGGTCCCTTAGGTTTAAAGTGTTTACTCAGCTAGTAAAGAAAGCTCACACATCCACAGCTGTATGTTTTACCATGTGCCACCAGGAACTGTTACAGTCATGACAGGAACTTCACAGTCAGACTCTGGAATTTCACAGGTATCTTTTCAGTCTTACCTCCTTTAGAGACAACTGCATTTTACCTCCCCAAAAAATGGTCAGAGTTGGTTATGGTTTCTATTTATGTCGTCAACTGCTGATATCAGTATTAGCAAGGATAAGCACCGGCACAACAAGTGCACCTCACATAAAGCACTCTTAATTTACATGATAAAATGGCTCTCTCTCATTCTACTTCTTTGCACTAGTGGTGTCATATTAGAGAGCTGAGAGTTTAAGATGTTCCACTTTTAAGCCTTCAGCTTTTCTTTTCACTAAAACTGTTCTAAAAACAAGTTATGAATACAGCACCTGAGAGAGGTAATTGAGAAGCCTAAAGTGTTCAGTAGTTCAAGTTCTCTTCTTTAATGCTGTCTTTTTCATTATAAAAAAGATTCGGAAGCTGGAATAAATTCATAGAATCATAGAATTGTTTGGGTTGGAAGGGACCTTAAAGACCATCTAATTCCAACCCTCCTGCCTGTGGGCAGGGACACCTTTCGCTAGACCCGGTTGCTTGGAACTCCCGCTCAGTTCCCCAGCCTGGACTTGGACACTGCCAGGGATGGGGCATCCAGAACTTCTCTGGGAAATCCAGTGGCTTACCACCCTCACAGTCAAGAATTTCTTCCTGGTATCTAATCAAAACCTACCATCTTTCAGTTTGAGCCCATTCCCCCTTTTCATGATAACTCAGATCATTTAAGGGCCAGCACAAGAACAAGGTTCAGCTTTCAGCATCCTAGGAGGAGACCACACCACTCTCTCTACACCCTGCTCCAGATTCCCCTTTGTCTTTAATTCCCAGCCATCTACTACATCCAAAATGGCCAACTGTAATTCCTTTCCAGTCTGGGATTCACTGAATGCTTGCACATGCACATCTTGTCTCACAGTTTTATTACTGCAGAAATTCTTAGAGTTGCTTATGATTTATAAGTGAGAAAGAGAATAATAACAGCCTTCATTTGCATTGAGATGCAACCATCTCTTTTTATATGAACAGTTTATACACATATACAAGTAAATGTAAAATATGATTACATGCAAATTTATTTAATCACACACAAGCAGACCACCAGCTAAGCACGTGAAGTAACTATGTGTGGGAATACCTACTTTTCATACACAGTCACTCACACATATGATGCTTAATTGCAAATGTGCATCCTTTTTTTGGAAGCCTGGATGTAGTCTTACATGTTTTTACACATAGGCATCTGTTTAGCCAGATCTTCAAAACTGAAAGCATGTGTAAACTGGAATGCACTTTTATATGCATATTTTGTTGTTACATATGTAATATAGCACAATACTTATGTACTTAAACACATTATTCCATCATCAATGCAGAGAGACTATTTACAAGAGCATGTAGTGACAGAACAAGGGAAATGGCTTAAAACTGAGAGAGAGTAGATCTACATGAGATATTACGAAGAAATTTTTCACAGTGAGGGTGAAAGGCAAAGCACTGGAGCATGTTTTCCAGAGAAGTTGTGGATACCCCATCCCTGGGAGTGTTCAAGGCCAGGTTGGATGGAGCTCTGAGTAGCCTGGTCTAGTGGATGGTCCCAGCCCACTGGCAGTGGGGTTGTAACTAGACGACCTCTAAGGTCCCTTCCAACCCAAGCCATTCTATGATTCCCATGTTTGAATTTCAACTTGTAGTATCTTTCAATCTTTTCTGTACTGTCCTCTTGTATCATCTTGTGCCGTCCCTGTACAGTTTGCCTCCTGGTCTCTGGGTTACAAAGGCAATGAACTTCATGAGCTTCATGCAGCAGCACCTCTGATCATGTCCTTGCCCCCAGCAAACAGCCCTGTGCTGCACAGCCCCTGTCCAGCCACCCCCGTGCTGATGCATCTCACCAGCTGACAACTGCATCTGTTATTTCATGTTGGTTGCCAGACATCTTTGCTTAATGGCTTGCTCAAAACTCTTTCTGTCACAAGAGCAGGAGACGTGCCCTTTCACACCAGTTTCTTGAGCAGAGGGAAATTCTTTTTCCTCTCCACACTGGGACCAGGTTATGCTTCCTCATGGCTCAACAAAATTTGCTTTATAACTCAGTCTTGACCTTTCATAGGCGGATGGAACTTGTCCACTTTGCAATACCTATTCTGATTTCAGAGTGTTTTTCTGCTTCCTTCTGCAGATAATTGTTGACTTTGTCTTTTTCTCTGTAAATATACAACTGGAAACATTCATTGGCTTACAAGACTTGAGTCAGCATTCATTGCTCAGAAAACAGCATTCTTCTAGTCAGTATCAAAGGTGGAAGGAAGTAATGAAAGGTTTGTAGGAAAACTCATTAAGAACTTGTGCTTGCCTTGGTTTTGGAAAGTATGAGAGATCATAGACTCCTTTTCGGTTCACTGCTTCCTCCCACTGCCATCTTGCACTATGCTCTTTGCAGATGGAAAAGTACAATAAAATCCCCTTTCCTCTCTGCTTTTATCAAATGGCAAAAGAAGAGCCATGTTTCTCATATTGATCGTGCTATTCTTCCTTTCTCCCCCAGTATTGTAGAGGTATAGTCACCTGACTTTGCTCAAACCTCTATGCATTGAACCACTCAGATCCCTATTGTCTGCCTACACAAAGTATAATATACCCTTAAATAATGCTTACTTCCCCAGTGGTACTTGGTTTCTGTGTCAGGGAAGGTAAGCTTTGACACTTAGCTCATCTTTTTCTCCCAGGCAGGCTATGAGGAACCACAGACACCTGGCCCCTCTTCCCTGGCCATCATGGGTTATTGATTTGTTTCCTGCTATTACTGTGTTTTCCTTGTTCATTAGTTGTAGCCTCTGCAGCTTCCCTGGATCTGGTCACAGCCCCAGGTTAGCTGAGGGCAGAGCAGTGGTCCCACACAACCTAGTGTCCCCTTCAGCCAGCTGCTGTCTAGGCTCTGCTTTTTGACATTGACTGCAGCTGTGGAGCAGTGCACGTCTCTGGCAGAAAAAACCTAGAGGGACAGTGCCAGCACTGCTAAGACTCCAGCCTGGACACCATGGGATCATGCCTGCTTGATTTGGCAAAGAGTCAGGATTTTAACCCCATCATTAACCCTTGGCATGTTTCTTTCATGGTGTTGGCCCCTAATCTCAACTCCATTTACCTGGGCAGTCTCATCACATGGAGCAACACCTGGTCTGATGGGTACTGAGGAAAGCACAGACAGCTCAGCTGCTGTGTGAATCCCATGCAGTGGGATTCAGCAGTGTTAACCACAGCAATTCAACCCTGCCTTTTTGTTCTGTTTTAGTATGCTATGTTTTGAATAAATAAAATTTATTCATTTTCTTCCCTAACTCATAATATCTCCTCATTTTCATCTGTGGGAGTGGAAACTGATTATTTCAAGGCCTTCTTGCTAACCCTCTGCTGGAATGTGCTGACTCAGCTTTGGAAATTCCACAAATAAGGAAAATGTGGTAATGTTGCATCTGTCGTGATTCTGAGTGATAACCATGCCTTGTCACATTTGAAACATGACTTGGTTGCCTTTTTATATCTGATGCATTTAGATATAGTACAAATATTTCTGCAGTGTATATTTTGTGAGCTGAGCCTGATCTTAAATGGAAATGGTGTTTTTGTCTGTGTTAAATACAGATTTCTCAAAATAAAACTGTCAAGGCAGTGTTTTATGATGGATTTTGGTTTCCTTAAGCAGTGTCTATGTAGACTTTTTTTTTCCTCAGGTTTCTGTAGTAGTTAAAAGAATCCAGACTCCCTGAAAATTGATGCATCCTCAAGGACTAGTAGGTTTCTATTTCTGGCATGTGTATCAAGATGAATAACTGTTCTCTAGCAGTTTGTATGGACTCAGGCTAAGTAGGCCTCAACCTTTATCCCAACAGGAATTCCCAGACTAGAAAATTCTGACTTCATTTATGGTTTATAGGAAGTAACATAAAACATGACAAAAGAAAGCCTTCCGTTTTCTTCATAAGCAATCCCATGGGACCCGTGCACTGCTTGAATTCTCCTTTGGGTCAGTAGGTAAAATATTAAAAAACCTTATACTGTCCCAAAAAGTCCTCTTAAAGCTTTTAATGCTGTCCCAGTGCTGATAATTTACTACTGTTAATAGCTATGGTCTTTTTCCAGTCCAAGTGTAGACAGTTAAATGTTAAGCTTTTGAATTTTGCACGAAGAAATCTGAGTTTCCTTAGATTCCTCAGACTGAGCCCCAAATCTAGAGAAGCTTCTCAAGAGAAACAAATCTCCTGCTGATCTACAGGTGGATGCAACATCAATAATAATTTAACCCCCTGTGCAAAGCTGTGTTGTCATTATCTTTCTGGCGGCTTTGAAGCAAAATATTAAAGGCAAGCAATAAATGCATGATAATCATCAGAAGAAATGCATCCACTGGGCTATTTGCATCTTTGTTAATCTGAATGCTGTTCTGAAAATATTTTCCAAGCACAGGTCCTGATGCTACCAACTAAACCAAAGAGAATTTTGCTGTAGCATTCATTTAGAGAAGGACCAGTCCATGACAGAGCAAATACTCTGTCCTTAAGAAGTACAGCTCCTAGAAATACTGGACAGAAAGTCCTAAAGCGACTCAGGCCAAGTACAGGTTATGTGTGCATGAACAAATCTGTAACTGGTGGCTCTGCTGCTCCATTATGCCATCCTATAGCCAGCAGAAGGTCAGACAGCAAAGCCCTCATCTTTGCCATGCTCCTGTAATTTAAGAAGTCCCATTGCATCCTTTGCTGAGGAAGGAGCCTCCAAACTCTGCTCTAACACCTGCTACAGTCCACAAATTACACAGGGGAGGCTAATCCACAGGTTAACCTAAATGCTTTATATCTGCATTTTAAGGAATGCAATTTTGTCCTCTACAATGACACTGCACTCTGACTTCTGCAATGAGCAAGTGGTGTTGTATCCTGGTTCAGATTAGGGGGGAAAGCCATTTGTTTCCCCTGCCATTTGCAATCCTTTTGGTCTAGTGTTACCATCATGAGAACACAGACATTCTGCTCTAAACTTTGAGGTAAGGAAGGAGCACAGCCCAGTCAGCTCCAGGGACCACTCTTGAGAGTTGCCATCTTGACAAATGTAGACTGAAAAAGCAAGATCTAGAAATTCTGTAATAATTTTATCCATTTACTCTAGAATATGCAGTGCTTTGTACACAAATACAGGTTTTGAGTATCTGTTATCATAACTCTCAATATTTCAGCTTATGCAAAGTGAAACTGTAGAATTCTTTAAAGAATTATATCATCTGAGTTCCATCTTGAAATGCTTCATTTTTATGTCAGGTGTTTGGAAATATTATGATTTTAAGTAGAGAAAAAATAACTGTAAATTTCTTTTTCAGCTGTTATTGCAATCAGAATTTCTTTTCAGAGAGAATTTTATATATATGAAAAAAAAGCATTTCAACTAATTAGTGTCACTGGCACTACAGATATTTTCTAAAGAACTGAAGTAAGCAGTGCTACTAAATATTTATTATTTGTTGTATCATGTTTTTCAAAATTACAAATAATTACTAGAATCTATAAAAATGGGATGGTTTAATGCATACTTCTAAGTTATTTTTTTTTTTTTCTAAGAGCACTTTAAATTAAGCTGTTAATTAATGTTATTGTTTTAGTGCATATGGAAGTTTAGGTCAAATTAGTTTTCTTTCCTCCCTTATTAATAATGGTTCATATTCATGCTGTGTCCCCTGCAAAGCAAGTAAGCTTTTCCATGACCTCTTTGTTCTCTGCTGCACATCACAAACTCACCCTTTCTGTTGGACAGTGTCATGTAAAACACAATTCAGGGAGAAAGCGAATAGTAAAGTTAAATTGCAAGATTCATTAACTCTCTGTGGGGGAGAAGGACTTGACTCTTGTCTAAATATCAGTAAGAGGATCCTGCAAAATAGACACCAATCAGCATGTCATTAGCCCAGTACAGCAAAAAGCAAACAAACATACTTGAGGCAATATTTTCTAACGGGCGATGGGAAGCTGTCGTAAGTTCACCAGCACACCGTCAATGACAAATCCAAATAAGTATATAAGGTGTTCAACTAAGGTTGAAGCTCATCTGGCAAACCAGCCTTTTGTTTCCAGAGGTTATAAGTGAGTTTTTGATTTCGGGTTCATGGGTAGGGCTTTTTGTAGCATTTTCAGAAATCACTATAGACAGCCATCAGATCATCTGAGGCAATTAACTGATTCTTATTTAACAGCAATAAAAATAGCGAACCACTCACTAAAAGAGTGTGAAAGAGAATATGGAGACAACTGAACATATTCAAAGCTAGAATGACACAATGATTTTTTTGAGTTGATCTGCCTTTTTGGCTGCACTGTACTGTACAAGTTGGAAACTGGAAAGTTGCTTCTAGGAAGACTAAGAAGTAAGGAATTTTTAAAATCTCATCTTGTAATTGCAAAAGTATGAATAAGAGGTTGTTATAGCAGTCTTTGATGTTTCTGGTTACAACTGTATTTTGTGGAAGTCAAAAGAGGTACCAGGTATCTTATGGAATGCTCTAAAGGCAGCAACCTTTAGCATAGTGACTAAAGCCCATATTTCCCACAGAAGACAAAGGGCAAATCAAATCACCATTGGCAGGTGAATTGCATGATGGAAGGTTCTGCAGCAGCTCTGTGCAGGACAGACCAATAACAATTCAGTTCCAGCAATATTTAGCTTTAGCAAATGCTGTGCTGTCCATGAACAAACTTAATTAAAAGAAAGATGAGTCCAGCTTACACAGCAGACACAGCACTCTGATAGTTTGCACAGAGAGAAAAAAATCCTGGGCATATATAAACTGTGAACTCTTTTAAAGTTCATGGTTTTAATTAAAACAGTACTTATAAATAATACTCCACTGAGCTGATACAGGTATTTGTGACAAATAATTTCCTACAATACCTTTTGTTTTTTCTCTCTTCATAGGTCATGGGGTTTAGGAATTTGCTTGTTTGCAATTTTTGGACAAAATTTGGTTGAGCAAATTTTAGCCTATGCCTTGTTTAAGAAGTAACTGCAAAGAGTGTTTCAGTGATGGCACAGTAATGTTGGGTGCTCAAGCTGTATCTCTCTTTTCTGATTAGATGATTTCAGGAAAAGGTTTTAAAATGGCAGGGGTTCTTTTCTTGGGTCATTGAAAAGTTCAGAAGAGGTTCAATTTACTTTTGCAAATAGCAATAAAATACTTTTGAAAATCATTGGGAAAATGCTTTTCTTCAAAATAGCACTTTGTGAGCATTTTCTGTGTTCATATGCAGAACCATTGTGTCTTTGTAGAAAGTGTCTTCATTGTTAACAGACTTTTGAAATGACTTAGTGACAATGAACTTATACAGAAAATGGGTGCTGCAGGTTTAGTTTTAGCTGTATTTATAATATTTGATGGATTTGGCTTAATTATCACTGTATAGTGGTTGCATTCTGGGGCCAAATCTCCTGCGACCCTTTGGAAACAGCACATTGTTAAGAAATTTTGCACCATTGTAGTGTAAACATCAGGTGGGGCTGGGCACAGAAGAAAGATAATTTATGAAACGTGTAGTCAGCACTAAGTCTAAAAAGGCATGGTGACTACTGTGAAGTCGATCTGTCAGGATGTAAGATTTAACATCTCAGTATGTTAACTCTTTGCATATTGGAGTCTTTGGAAGACCATCAAACAACACAGAGATTCTTTTGAAGGTACCTAAAACAAAATAAGCTGCTTTGAATAACCAAATGTCCTCTGTTCTTCAGTGTTTTCCCTGTGAGACCATCCATGTTTTGACAGTCTTGGTTGAGGAGATAGCTCGTGCTTCCAACAACGCCTAATGCAAAAAAAATTTAAAGTGGAAAAGGAATAAAACCAGGCTCGGTAGAGATAAGCCTGGGGGCATCATGCCAATGTTTGAGGGGCAGTGTGCTGGAGAGATCTGCTGTCTCAGTGGAGATGGGGTGGAGATCCATGCAGTAGCAAGAACGCAGGTTATTGACGTGTTAGAAACCTCAGAAGTACCTGAGAATGGTCATGTAATAATTAGGGCTTCTTCCCCAGAAAACATTTTGGGACTGATAACCCAGCTAGAAGTTAATCTGCGGGTGTTGTCTGTCACGACAACCCCACTGAACACTGCAGACTTGTGGAAGAGCAGCTGGAAAGCTGCCTGGTGGAAAAGGACCTGGGGGTGCTGGCTGACAGTGGCTGAACATGGGCCAGTGTGTGCCCAGGTGGCCAAGAAGGCTACCTGGCTTGTATCAGAAATAGTGTGGCCAGGCAGTGATTGTCCCCCTGTGCTCAGCACTGGTGATGCCACACCTCAAATCCTGTGTTCAGTTTTGGGGCAAAAAGAACACTGAGGTGCTGGAGTGAGTCCAGAGAAGGGCAGTAAAGCTGGTGAAGGGTCTGGAGCACAAATCCTGTGCACAGCTCCTTCAGTTACTGGGGTTATTTAGCCAGGAACAAAGGAGGGTCAGCAGAGACCGTATCAGTATCTACAACTGCCTGAAAGAAGGTTGTAGCCAGGTAGGGGTCGTATCTCCCAGATAACAAGTGGTAAGACAAGAGAAAATTTCCTCAAGTTGCGAGAGGGGAGGTTTAGGTTGGATATTAGGAAAAATAATTTCACTATAAGGATTGTCAGGCATTGGAACAGGCTGCCCAGGGAAGTGGTGGAGTCTCCATCTCTGGAGGGATTTAAAAGACAAGTACATGTGGCAGGTAGGGACATGGTTTAATGATGGACTTTGCAGTGCTGGGTTAAGGGATGGACTCAATAATCATAAAGGTCTTTTCCAACCTAAAAATTTATATTATTCTATGAAAGAGCTTTGGAAATTCTCTTGACAAGGAGGCCAGCATTACTTTTAGCAGTTGCCTTCAACTGTATCCATTGTATTATTAATACATAGTGCACTAATAAAATCCATGTAAAGTATAGGTTTTCTATACAGTATTATAAGCCTTTTGGTGCTCAACAAGAGAGTGAAACCAGCCAGGAATCAATGTTAACTGGCCATTGATTTAGCTGTCTACATTCTTAAAAATGTGCCCACACAAAGGAAAGCAAATAAGCAAGGAAATAGTCAAAGGAAACCCTGGCAGCTGCACTTCATTCATTTTGTTCACCTCGTATTACTGCAATGATGGCTCCAAATAATGTCCCTGACAAATCTGGAAGGCTGCATCGTGTGGACCATTGCTATAGCAAAGGTTTCATGAGAGTTTGTTAGTTTGTTCCTTCTTTTTATAAAACAAGTATGTAATGTAAAAAATCTTTGAAAGCAGGACTGCTATCACTTAACTCATATCAGTGTATCTTCATTGATTGGAAGGCACCACATGGACCTTCACAGGCAAAATCTCCATCCCCAACCACTATACCATACCCTTCCCTCCCGTTCTCACTGAGAAAGAGGAAAAGGCCTTCCTGCCCTCACTTCTCTGATACCAGGGGTTTGTGGAGTTTGGGATGACTTTCTTTTAACTTTCTCATTACTAGCCTGTATTCATCCCATCCAAGAGTGATTAAGAAAGGGGCATCTGGCCATGCCTGGATAGGTCAGTGAAGACAGAACCTCTCTAAATGTTACTTGAAGACATTATGTATTAGAGCTGAAGTTAAACACCAGTATTATAAGTTCAGTACCTTACTCTGTCTGAAAACCAGGCATCTTTTTCACATGTGAGAAAATATGCCACATTAATATGGAAAAGCAGCAGAAATAAATGGAGTAACAGCAGAAAATTGGGGAAAGTCTTTTCATTCAGAATTTCAGTGTGTGAATCCAACTAAATGCACATAAAATCAGCTTTTAAATAAATGTGTGTTTCAGATGTCCTGAAAAGTTTTCATGATCTGCAGTACTAAAAACATGAATATTACAAAATAAAACAACAAGAAGAGTTATTGAATGTGAATCTAGTGAGAGAAAGTATTACATGTTTCCTCTAAATTTCACTTAAGCTTAGTGGCTATAAAGAATCCAGTTTAGAAAGATGAGACTGATGCTACCATACAACTGCAATTTTCAAAACAGGTAGCAAACACTGGAAAATTTATGAAATGGCACATAAATGTTTCCATATAAATGATCTGGTTTCATATATATGATTCCACATAAGTGGCTTTTTCTATAAAAAACGTGGCTATTTTTATCTTGAGGGGAGACAGAAGTTTAACCTAGATCTTTAAAGGAGACAAGGAGTTCAATGCATAGGCTGAAGATCTGGGCAGTAGCCATAAGACAGAGATGAACTAATTTGGGGAAAATACTTATTGAGGGTATTTTGAACCTGGGTCTAAAATGTTCAGAAAGACAGAACTGTGTTTCTAAAGGTGAGCTGTAATATTGACCTGTGTCAAAGTTAATATTATGAAGTCTCAATTTATTAAAGACAAGAAAAGCATATATTAGTGTTAGATCTATTAGTATAAATATTGATTATATCTTTCAAAAGAGAAGTTCAGAATCTCATATTGATCCACATACAAAGCTATATTCCCAGAATAAGTTTGGAAGATGGAAAAAGAAATCATTTGAACTCATAATCAGTGCTTAGTTTCCTAGAGCAAGCTGCTCTAAGGAGAAATAAATTAGGTTCAATAAAGGAATTGGTACATAAGGTTTCCAGATAAACCAAACACACTCAGTTTCCAGTCCTACTGAGATCACAGATTAGAAGAGGTTTGAGTTCCTTTTGGGAAAAAAATAACATCTCCAAAAGCTGCCTGCCCCTCCCTACACGTGTCTTTAAAGAATGCATTACTAAATGTACTTTACTGCGTAAAGAGGCTCGGCCTCAGCTCACACAAGCAGGAATTGTTCTTTCAGCTTTCCACGCATTGCTTCCAAAGATTATCTCAAGATGGGAGGGAAAATCCCATCTGAACATTGTCCTTCCTTTCAAAAGTGTCTGGGAGGGCCCAGCAAAGCAAACAGCAAACCTGAAGTTGCAGCATGCCCTCCACTAGGGTTTGTTTTTGGGGTTTTTTTTCTGTTTGAAATGCTATTGGTGTAGTACATTTCAAGTCCTCAGCAGTATAAACTTCTTTAGCTTCCTTGGCACAAGCCTTGGGAGCTAAGTGCCTGGCCCAGTTCTTGCTAAAAGGCAGTGACAAAATTTCTGGCTGTTTCCCCAGTACAACTACTCCCGACTGCTGAACTCCAGGGCCTTGCAGCAGGACGCCTGCTCCTGACCACTGGACTTGGTCTGAGCTAATGAAAAACATGGGCTTGACCTACTGTTCATTTGCAGTATTCACAGTTTTAAACCTTCCTATTTTAAAATAGGATTTTTTTTTTTCCATTGGAATGAAAAAAATCTTAAACCTTCACAATTTTAAGCCTTCCTAAGTGTGGTTTTGATCACTTTGTGAGTGTCTATAATACACATCCTCAGCCAGAATGGCCCAACTGCAACATATGCATCAGCTAAAGCCCCTGGAGCCCAAGGGCCAGAGGAGGTGAGGTATTTGGACTCATACAATGATGGTGAAACAGGCTGCAGTGGGAGCAAAGGGAGTTGCAAAAAGCCATGCACTTCTCCAGAGAGGAGCTTAAATTGACTTAATTCCTTTCTTTTTTGTTTTTCTCTGGCACTCAGTGTACTCACAGACTGGCACACACCAGGATCCCAGAATGCGCTTAGCCTGAGGTGTGAGGCTGTGCCAGGATTTCACAGGTTTGGGACTGACTGGATAAGTTCATCCCCGCTTCTCTGGGGCTGCAGTGCAAGTGCAAACTGTACGTGCAAAATCCTTGGGCTGTCAAATGGGAGATCTGGCCTAAATTGAACATCAGTGAGGATAGCCAGGAGCAGCCTTTTGATCATGCCTTGAGACTGAGCTTGCAAGTTTGCATGTCTTGAGCATGGTGCTTCTGCAGCTGGCACACACAGCAGGCTCCACAGCTGCTTCACCACTCTCTTCACAAAGCAGAAACTTGGCCTGGTGTTGTACCCATGATTTATCCATGTTTGGCACGGGGCCTGGGAAAGGCAGAGGAACTGTGCTGCCACACTGCAGAGAGCCCTCCACTGCTCCCAGCAGCCCCCTGCTCCTGTGAACCTCCAGGACAGCGGCCAGCTGCAGTGGCTGGCCCTGGTCCCCCTGGGGAGGCTCTTCTCACTCATGGGGGATTAGATCCAAGGGACAGGTGTGTTTTGGGAAGACTGTAACAACAGGTGTGTCACTCCCCTGCAGTGCAGGGCCAGCATGGTGTCTCTTGTGTGCTCTGGAGGGGTAAATATCTTCGCTGAAAGGGTGGTCAAGGATTGGAACAGGCGGCCCAGGGAGGTGGTAGAATCACCATCCCTGGAAGCTTTTAAGAAATATGTAGATATGTGGTGCTTAGAGACATGGTTTAGTGGTGGACCTGGCAGTGTTAGGTTAGTGGTTGAACTTGATCTTGGAGGTCCCTTCCAACCTTAGTGATTTTGGGGTTCTATGAAATCACTAGCAGAGCCCAGTCTCTGCTTGGCTGGTGGCCCCACTGGGCTGGCTCCAAGTCTCCAGCTGTGGGGCATCCAAGGCACGGTGCTACTGGAGTTGTTTGTGGTGAACGTGTGGCTTTCTGCCTCCCCACCCCTTCAGTTCCTGCCCAGACTTCTGAATTGACCTTCAGTATCAAACAAAAGACTTTCAGGTCTCTCAGTGATGACTGGCCAATCAGGGTAGTTTTTATTTAACAATAAATGAGATTTTAGCATCCTAAGGTGGAAAGGAGCATTTTTTAATATCTAGTAAAAAGTCTTAGAAAGAATTAAATGAACCAGAGGCAGCCTTATCCAGACACTAACATCACCATCAGTTCTGCAACCCTGGGAGCAGTTCCTTCACTGAAGGCAGAAACTGAGGTCTCAACTGTTGGGATTAGGAAAGACAAGTAGTTCATGGGGTGCTCGGATCTATGGTTCTGGTTAGGCTTATCTTGTCAACAAACAGGCACATTTTGAACAGCAGGACACTTACTTTTGACAGTGAAAAGTTCATCAGTGGCACTGGGATGAGGAAGAGAATATCTCATGCAGGAACTTGGGGAATCTGTGAAGGAAAGGGCTTGGGCAAAATAAGAGGTATGCGTCAGCACCTCCATGCTGAACACCAGAGATCTCTGCACAACTGAAAAAGATCACAGGGAGCCTCAGTGCCACATGCTGGAAGTGGGACCAAGCCTGAGAAACAGGGACTTGTGAGGGTAGGTTGCAGTGGGGTCTGTTTACACAGTGATAGGGCAGCGGGGTTTCACATCACTCCTGTAAAGCCTGCTCAGCTCCAGGCTGCATTACTGTGAAGGCATTTCATCTTGTTTCAGCTGGTTGTGTGATATATGGCTTCTGTGGGGTGATATTTCTCTTTAAGGGAAAGGGGTATTTCTCTAAATGTTATATTTGTATAGTAAGGAAAAATAATGGGAATTTTTTCCTTTCTTAGAAAACACTGTTGTGTTGTGGAGGTAGCATGAGTGGCCTCATCTGTCTCTCTCTGTTTGCAGCATTTATTTATCACATTGATAAAAGATAGGCTTGGCAAATCCCTGTGAAAGAATGACTATGGTCTGCTTAGTCTTTCATTCATCCTCAGAGTGTAGCTAACTTTCCATGGATATTTAAAACAACGACATTTAATGTCTGGCACGGTTAAAAGGCTTATGTGTTCCTGGTTCAGAAGTGAGACACGTTGGCAATTATTTATTTTATTTGTTTGCCCCAGCTTGAAAACTGCATAGTCAAAGGAAGAGTTCTCATTTTAATGTGCTGTGGGACTGAGTTGCTTCAGTGAAAGCAGAGGCTGTTGAGAAGTTACTGATGCATAACTCCACTTTTCCACATTAGTCTGGTCTTTGGCTACAGGGATGTCATCAGCATATTTTTTTCTAAGTATTAGCAAGGGGTGCTAGTCCTTTAGCATTGATTGGTGGATTAATCAAAGTCCTTAACCAATCAATAAGTAGAGGTTTGCATAATAATAGAATTATTTCTGAAGAGCCGTGCCAATTGGAATTGCAAACCTTTCTGCTTCGATTTGTTTCTTGAATGCCCCTGCTTTACCTGCCTCTATTGCTCACACTTTCAAAGTACTTCATAACAATGAAGATACTTCCAAATTCCTACATATTTCATTTTTTTGTGTGGCTTCTGGGTGTGGAGGGTGGATGAGGGGGGAAGTAGCAATCAATAAAACTTAAATAGTTTGCATTTAGAAAAGGTGAAAAATGTAAAAAAAAAAAAAAAAAAAAAGCAAGAAAGTTGTTTTCATTCTTGTCTCCTGGCTTTTTCCAAAGCTAAAAGTGTGATCTGAAGCTCATATTCCTTTTGTTTTCCTGTCTAGCTTCTCTCCAGGACTTTTTGCATGATTTTCCTTCCATTGTCTGTATGGTAGCAGTTCTGACCCCTCACTAGCATCTTATGGTTACTGGAGAGGAACTAGCTTTGGATCTGTATAAATGTAAATTGATGTGAGAGGAGGGAAGATGACTGCAGGGAAAGATAATTGGAAAGGGAAAGAAGGTTTTTCTAGATTTGAGGTTTGTAACTTCTGTTGAATTTGCAGTTAAGTTCAGTGTTGATGTGTGTGGTGTTCCTCGCCTCTACCCTTCACAGTAAGACATGGTAATAACTGGGTCTATTTTTATGGACAGCAGCTTGAAAACATGTCTACTTTGTTCTTTTATTTATGTTTGGTAAAATAGTGGAGAATTCATCGTGCATGGTAATGTGTTGTTTCATGGGGTAGTGAGTCTGGCGATGCCAAGCTAGGATGCAATGGTCATTAGGCAGTGTGTCCAAAGAGAAGCATCCACAGCTCTTAGATCAGAATCCAAATTAAGCAGTACAGCAGTATTACATTCCCTCTGATTTTGGACCTTTTGGGGTATCCATTTGCAGATTTTTTATCACCCAAAAGGGCTAAAATTTTCCCTGAGGCCAGGGCAAGAGAAGCTAAAAACTTTCTTCAGTTTCTCATTCTGGTGTTTAGCTACATTAGATTTGGCTTAGTCATTCTTGTCCCTGCCAAGATGGGCTCTGTGAATCACAGCTTGAAGCAATTTCTCTTTCCAATAGTGAGGCCTGGAATGTACAAGGCAGTGATGGAGCAGACATCTTGGTTCTGTCCTGTCTTCATAAGTCTTCTAGAAACAGAAGGCATGATTGTGTTTGACAAGGCACATCCTCACTGATTTTAATGGAGTGTAATTTGAAACTAGTTTAGTTAAACCAGGGCAGATGGCTGCAGGACTGTGTGTAATTTCGTAACAGAGCAAGGTTGCAGTGCTGCTGCAAGATTATTAATCTGATTTTAGGACAACTCAGCAAAAAAAGGGTGTTACTGTTGTCAACTCAGTGTTGAAAACATAAAAATCAATTTTGCCCATTAAAATGTATAATAAAAAGAATTAAAAACTCTGTCTCAGAAAATTTTCTCAGATAAGGTGTTGTCTGGATTATTGCACAGTATAATGATTGCATCTTATATTTTTGGTTATTTAACATTAGCTGAAATTATGTAGTAATGCTTGATCCCAGTCAGGCTTGTACTGGCAGGTGATCAGATATTATGTAAAGCTTGTATCAATGAAAATGGATAGAGCCATGAAAATTTGCAAGGGCATAACTATATTGATTTATTGCAATCAAGACCTGGTTGTCTGTAGACAAGGGCTTTTTTTACTGCTTTAATATGTTTATTTTACATATGGCATCTATGTCTCTTTCATGTTTCTTTGCAGTAGTTCAGCAAGCAAGAATAGGATTTGGAGTGGTTACCGAAATGGAAAGTTTAGCCTAAAGATCTGAAATAGAGCAAGAAATCTGCTTTCAATTTTTTTTTTTTCAATTATTCATGCTACAGGCTTTGTTTTATGAGATTTTTTAATTCAGTCTCAGAATAAACATGTGACCTGTCTCACCAGGACCATAGGTCGAACTGCAGAACGCCCCCTCCTGCCCCGGGCCCAGTTAGATCTTGTTGCTTATTGTTAAGAAAGACATTTTTGATGGGGAAAAAAAAAGGGAAAAAATATTATGAAAAGTGTTCTGTGTTTCAAACAACGTTGTTCATGATGAACAGGCTGAATGGGAAGTCTTCAGGCTGGAAAGCACATCTGCTTAAAATATGTGTTGAATTTTTGTTCTTTATCTATGTTAACATTAGCACATTTGTGGAAATCACGTTTTCTTCACAATCTCTTTGCTAAATTAGGACACAAATCCAAGAACACTTGTGCATGAGAGTAATTTTCTATAAATGAGTAGTGTCACTGAGTTCAATAAGAGCAATCACGCACAGAATTAAGCACATGCATGAGAGTTTGCAGAAATTTGGCAAATATGTTGCTGTCATGAAAAGACAGCCTTTCTTTAATGCAGCTATGAATTCTTGGCTTGGTCCTGTTTTGGGTAACCCTTACTGTAAGAGCCATAAGCTATTCTATTGTGCTAAGCCTAACTGAGGATGTTTCTCTTGTTTTTTTTGTAGCAACAAGAGCAAGACCCCACAAATCTATACATCTCAAATTTACCTGTGTCCATGGATGAGCAGGAACTGGAGAATATGCTGAAACCCTTTGGACATGTCATTTCCACCAGAATATTAAGAGATGCGAATGGAGTCAGCAGAGGAGTCGGCTTTGCCAGGTGAAACCTTTGCTCTTATTTTGATTCAAGCACATTTTTTTTGCCTTTGGTCCTTCGCAAATGCTGTCTGTTCTGTAGCTCTGAAGTCTCACAGCTGTGGAAGATGCAGAGTGGCACCTTTTATCAGATGGTATCTGTTCTTTCCACCAAGAAATGGCAGTGCAGAAGGATGTTTATTCCATTGCTCTAAAATCTGGTTCAGTCTATGTAGGTATATGCAAATAAAAATTGCTAGGAATAGTGAGCTATCTGTGCAGGATCAAGCTCAGGTAATACTAATGTGCTTTTTGTCCTACAGCAAAAAGCACACACTTGGTAAAGAAACCGAGGCCTGTGCTTAGGGGGTCCTGGGGTGAACTTATTGAGGTCCTTCAGGACCTGAAGGGGTCATGTAAGAAATCTGGCGAGAGGATAGGTGGTCTTTAAGGTCCCTTTCAACCCAAACTATTCCATGAAACTGTTTAAATATTTAGCGAAGATTTTGCAACAGGCGAAAGTAAACTTAGCAGCTGGAAGAGCAAAGGGTAGGAACTGTAACTGAAGAAACATGTCTTCCTTGAAAGCTGCAGCTTCCTTGAACTGTGACTACAAAAAGAAATATTTGCATAGAAGAAGCCCTGATGGAGTAGTCAGATATTTTAGACAGAGTGGGCAACGTATTATTACCATGTACTTCATTGTTAGTACAGATAGATAGGGTTCCATGTTTACTCTCAGGGAATATTTAAATAGATTCTCTTCAGCTTGAATCATTCTCAAATCAAATAGTTTTCTTTTGAAAAGCCAAGCAATAGTGTGCTATATATAGAATGGTATTGAAAAAACAAATAAGAAGAGAAATTTGCAATTCTGCTGAAAATCAGTCTTCTGCTTCAAAAGAAAAGGAAAAAACAAAACCAGATCATTGTTTCTATAGAATATTCATAACACTGTGCTTTGTAGAGGAGGCAAAATGACTTCTTCATCTTGCAGATTTCTCTGAAATCCATCATGTCTTGGTATAGCAGGGCACTTCTGTTAGTGTCATAACACGACTGAATGAAATGAGGTACTGTAAGATGAAAAGTTAGCTTTCAAGAAAGGTGCCATTGTAGTGTTACCTCTGCTCTTGATGTGAAAGATGATCATGCACAAAAAATGTTAATATTGTCTGAATTCAAATGGAAAAAGGCAAAACATCTATGCTGAAAGATGGCACGCTGCTCCTTACGCATTCTTGCAGATAATAACATTAATTTTTCTAGCTCTCTAAATATAAATTTGTCTATATCATGGATAAACTTTCATTTTTAAAAATTGACTTACTTTGTGAAAATGTATTTAATTATGGAACATCTTTCAGGAACCCTTTAATGGACTAATTTGTAGGTTGTGTAATTCACCATGCAAACAACAGTGGGCTAAAACCTTCACTCCATCAAAGTATACAGCAGATCTCCCACTGATGTGAGTGAGGCTGAAGTTAATCCAGGAATTTAGAACCCTAGCTGAATGCTAACTCTTGTCTTTGCAGAATTAGCAATACAATATTTAATTACATGACCAGCTGACTTTCTTTTTGCAATGAAGTGTTGTTTGGTATCTTTTTCCTGCATGTCAAACCAAATAGACTTTTAATTTCTTTAGCTTTGCTTGTAGTTATAAAGGTTTCATTCTAATGTACCTGTAGTGTGAGGACATGCTGAGTGGGTACCAGTGCAGTACAGGTAGGGGACAGGAGCTGGATTTCCAGTCAAGATAAGATTTTAGAAGTTCAAACCAGCACCTCAGGTAAGGATCCTGGCTATTCTGACCAGGGACCTTTTATCACAGAATGTCTTGCCTGACTGTGGAATGTGCCATGGTGCTTAGCATAGCTCCCAACAGAGCCACAGAATCACCAGAGAAAAAGTTAAATTTGCATATGCTGAAATGATGCAGAATCCAACAATTTTGAAATTTGATGTTTCAAAGTCATTAATTACATTTCATGATGATTAAAAGTCACTTTCTGAGTCTGCCCAATTATGGAAATAGTCAATCTCAAAATAGTGTATTAATTCAAAAAGCAATCAGAAGTAAAGTCTGAAGGTAGGCAGCTGTTGTCAGATTTTTCTTTTAAATGGCATGATTAGCAGTTTTATAGTTCTGCAGGTGGCTACTTAATCATTTATAACCTGGGCAACTACAAATGTTCTGGAATCAAAATTATTGTAGTAATGTCTGGTGACACTAACAGCCTCCCTTAAAGTACGTGTGTGTACAGAACGAGCTCTGAGTGAAAGTTAAGCTGTGAAACTATTTCCTCTCTTTTGCATCCCTCAAAAGGAACTGATTTCCTGAATCTTTCCAGAGCATTTCACTGTGGCCTGAGCCTGTCTGGGTACTCCTCAGGGGAGATTCTGGGGAGGAGAGTTATGAGCAAGGGGCCAGAGAAAGGAAACTTTAGACTTCAACTGTGGCTTCATAAAAGCCTGTCCATGCTGTAACCTCTGCACATCTGCCTCTGCCTCGCCCCTGGCTCATGCTTTGTACTTCAGGGCCATTTTAGCTGCCTTCAGGCTCTCCGTGGGAGCTGGCATTCCACAGGGCTCGTACTGCTGTGGTCTCTTGGCAGGGGTGTTTCTGTTGGCACCAGCAAGCAGAAGCTAAGACTAAACACAGCCTATCCTAGAGCAGAGAGGGAAATGAGAAGAAATAGGAGGGCACAAAATACTTACTAGAAGTAGGATATTGTAAAAAAGGAGGCACTTCTTTGGATGTAAAGCTTTGAGTTCAGTCTGTTGTAAGATTGCCTGTCGAAAAAGGGAGTGACACCGTGTTACCCTTGCACAGAATTTCATCACAGGACTTAATTTTGTAGGTGTTTCTCTTAAATCCCTGTTGCCAGGAGTCATCTAATAACTTCAGCATCTGAGAGTTCATTTTAAAAATGTAAGTGTATTCTTTAGAGCATAGAACGAAATCATACTCCTTCATCCTCAAAAAAAAATCAGCAAGATGAAACAGAACAAAACAGCACAAAAAAAAACCCAACAAAAAACAAAAATAAAAAAAAAAAAACCAAAAACAAAACAAAACAAAAAAAAAAACCAACCAAAAAAACCTGAAAAAATCTAAATGGAAAGAAATCCAGAGAAACTGGAAGACTTATTTCAAGATATAATTTTAAAACTGGCATCTTATGAGTTTGGCAAACAGAACATTAGTAGTGTTGTTGGTGGTACAAGTAAAAAGCAGATCAGAGATAGTAAGAGGGTCTTTGAGGGGAAGGTATTGAGAGCATGGAGGGAACTATTTATCTTCATTCTGAAGAAGTGTTGCCATTTATAAAGAGGTAACTGGATGTGTTGGAAGACCTGGCTTTCCACAGGCCCACAAAGGATGAGTTCCAGATGTTAAGGTGGGTGAGGATAAAAGAATAACAAAATATCCAGCACTGCTTTGCCACCACTGTTTTGCTAAATGAAAGGAGGAATATTTAGAGGGAGATTTCTGAGGATCAGTTGTGTTGCTGTTTGGGGGACATAGAAGTGTCAGCAGCACCAGGGGATAAAGAACATCCAGGCAATTTAGGGATGCATTTGTGAAGAGGAAAAGTGCTTTCCTTATTCAAGGGTTTAATTGAAGGTGCTTGAAAAGGTGCTATAAATTTAGCTTGAATAAATCCATCATCTGGGACGGTAGTACAGGCTTGGATATTATGAGGATCATTCCTACTTCCAGTCAGAACAGTGATCTGTAACATACTACCTCTTGCCCAGGAAATTGTTTTATAATTGAATATCTCAGGTGAAACTGGAAATCCCAAACATGCTCCAAAGACTCAGTGTGATATCTATAAAATATTCCAGTGCCTGTGGGGAGACGTTTCCCATGAAAGACCTCCCTGGGAAAACCTTAGAGCAACACTGCAGGGTTGTGGGGACAGCAGTGTGAGGATGTATCTCTGGGACCCTCGCATTTCCATCTGGTGTTGCAACCTGGACAAATTCTGGTGGGCTTTGTATGTCCCTAAGACAATTGAGAGGCATGAAGCTGTACGTCCAGGGATAAGCAAGCTCCAGAGAAGGATAGGTGAATCTGGATCTCTAGACAAATATCAATGGGCCTCCATAAGGTGAAAATAAATATGAAGCTCTGAAAGGTGATGAGGGAGGAAGTTGGAAAGTTGGGAGCCATCAGATAATTTGGCTGAGCAATTTGCATAATCCAAGCCTGAGGTACTACCCGTTTAATTGAAGAACTCCTTGAGCCCTGGAAAAGGGAGCAAGGAGACATTGGTATATACCTTGGGGAGGGACTTAACTGGTACCACTGAATCAATGAAATAAAAACTGCTTTTTATAACACTACAATAAAATACCATTCAAGTATTATTTAAGTATCTTCCCTAAAGAGATAGTAATATTAATAAAACCATACACAGGTTTGTCACACTCAGCTGAGCAGCAGAACAAGCATTTTATAGGTCCTTTTAGATGATAAAGTGCAAAGAAAGAGTTAGAAACCACTAACTTTTTTATTTTGTTTGCTGTCTTGTAACTTAAAACGACCTTGCAAGATTCCTCCCCCAAGCAACATTTTACAACGAAGTCATAAGCTTCTGAAAACAGAAATTTATGATGGAAATGCTGACAGTGAGACAGTCAAGTATTGCACTGCTGGCGGGCACCAGTATAATACTTAACCTGAGACTGTGAAGACAGTAGCATAAATCAGGCTTGGTCTAGGTGGAAATGACTGTGTGTTCACACTATTCCTTTCCAGTAGCACAAGAAAACTTGTCCAACACACACTGTCATAAAAAAATGTTTGGGTTCTGTTCCCAGCAAATAACCAAAGTTGAGATTCTCAATTAGCTGTCACCTCAGAGCAAAGGTACACATCAAGGAGACATTTCCATCCCTTTGTGACCTAGCTGGGGGGTCTGTACTGAGCCATTTGAACACTCTGCTGTTGGGAGTTGGGGCTTCATCCTCATCTTTTCCCTACATTATTCTTCTTCCAATGGGTTGCTTTTCTTTGCCTGCCTATCTTCTTTACTGTACTTATCTCCTACTTGTCCGCATTTTACATGTCTTAAATTTAGTCTTTGGAAACAGTATTCAACTCAGCAACTGAAAGGGAGCAACAAAAACCTGGGAAACAAGATTTTGAGCTGTCACAGGATCATTATTCTATTTATAGAAGATTTGCATGGGTTTCAGTAGAAATGGTTATGCTCCAGTTTCCACTGAAGTAAAACAAGAGAGATGAGTCTTTAATTTCTATCAGTTCTTTTCCTTAAAGGAAGCTTTGCATCTTTCAGAGTTTTTCAGGATAATGTAGGGGTAATAAAGTTATTTCTTCTGACCCAAAGAAGTTCCTCCATGGAGAGCATTCTAAATGCAGATACTGTAGTGCAGAGATACTGGGGCAGCCCAAAACAATCACCTTGGTATAATGGGAGATGCTGCAAGGGATAGAATGAACTGTATCTTGAGAAAAGAAGAGTGGTTTCTGTAGATTTTGTATATTTATCTGAGAAAGTAAACAACCTCCTGTTGTTCAAGCAGACAGTTGAAGAATATACAGGCAAGACATGTTGGGAAAAGATATAATTTGTGAGCAATGAAGAGAACTTGTCAAAATAAATGTCTTCCTAGGCTGTGAGTGGCAAAGGGAATAGCTTTTTTCTAACATAAACCAGCAAGTACAAACATCTTGAAGCAATCTTACCGACTGAAAAGCTGGAGATAAGATACCTAAATCTGTTACAGGAAAGGAAGAAATCACAGGTTGCAGCCATATCAGTATCTTAGAATGCCTGGAATTAAATTAGCAAAATAAATTAAAAGAACTAGTGAGTGTGTTTCCATGGAAGGATGAAGAACATAAGGAGGTGCTAGGAAGCCTCATGCTGATCAATACTATCTTGTAGCTTTAGAATATTTGAGACCTGGAGACTGCTTTGCCTCACATCTTTTACATCATAGGCAGTTGAAATACTCCCAGTTACCTACTATTGAGATAATGCTTGTGTTTTACTAAAATAATACTTTCAGAAGTGATTTGAAGACATCAAACAGAAAAAAAGGACCACCTCTTTTCTATCTAATGTTTGCCAGTGGATTATCTTCCTTGCAGTTAAATGTTTCTGCTTAATTTCTCTTTTGAATTTATCTGGACTTGTCACAACTTTCTCAGGAAGGGTAAAGAAGTCCTTACTCCCTGGTTTATTGTCCCCACAAATCTACTTATGCAGTGCTATCAGACTGCCCCTCTAGTCATCTTTTTGATATGCTAAAGAAATTGGGTTCTCTGGTGTGTATTCTAACTGTGGGCTCCATTCTTTGGACTCCCTCACTGTTAAATACTGTTACTACCTACCTGCTTCCATCTTTGCAAAATGCCTTAAATAGTAAGGAATCATTGTTCTTCAAGATTTATTATTCCCACTCTTGTAAATGTAAACAATATTCATATGTTGATCATAGCACAAATGTGGTAGTAACAATTTCATCTTTAAACATTTACTCTGGATATTAAAAAAAATACAGTCCTGATTTGCATTATTATTATTAAGCTAAGTGACTGTAAGGTATATGTAAACCAAACCCACTTTTTTCCACTAACTGGTAATTACATGGTACTGAATATTTCTCAGGTAATAATTATGTAATCATCATGTTATTCCTTATATAAAAATTTTATTAAGTTGTTTCTTGACACTGCATCAATCTTTATAATAAGCATGTATAAGAGCTTTAGGGGTGTTTTAAAATAAGTCTTCTCTTCTCTTCTCTTCTCTTCTCTTCTCTTCTCTTCTCTTCTCTTCTCTTCTCTTCTCTTCTCTTTTTTTTTCATGGTAAATGCTCGCTATTACTTCTAATAACACATAATGACTACTTTGGTGCCACTGTGGTCTGTAGAGATATATATAATATAAATTTCATTTTATAAAATAAATTATTTTTAATATTATTATTTTTAGTACAAATAATATAAAATTTTTAAATGATCTAAAGTAAATGTTTAATAGCAAGATGTGAACATCAAATTATTTGGTACTGATACTTCAGTCTAATCATCCAGTGGTTTTGGTTTGGGTTTTTTTTTTCTTTTCATACTGAAGTATCTTTAGTTTACAAACTATAGCTAGAAAAACAAAGATCATAAAACATTCTTCAGATTTTTTAAAACTTACTTCTTTTCAAATGGGATAGAATATAGACAGTCTCATTACTTATTTTGTATTTGGGAACCTTAGAGCTTAGTTTCCAGAACTGGGAGATATATAGACACAAGTAAAAATAGGTAATCGTGGTTTTATTAGTTCCTTTGGGTTTATATCATTATCTGGACCTTGTAAAAAATTATAAAAGGCTATGGCTTTGGTAATTATTTCTTTTTTTTCTGCAGGGCATTTTCTGGTTCAAAATAATACTCAGATGCATTATAGTTATCCCTAAATTGCATTTAAACATGGCTTATAACCTCAGATCCTCTTAGGATCAACACCAAAAATATATAGTTGAAAGGAATTTGAAAATGATACTTCACAAATGATCAAATCAAAACCAAATTCCTATTATCATGTGTTTCCTTACCTTTCCAGCAAGAGTGTTGAATATCTGTATCTTTCAGTGGAAGGTTTTGAAGCATCTGAGCTCTTTGCCTTTTATCCAGAATATTATACTTTTTTCATATTTTTGTTCTGTCAATTATGAAAGGAACACCAATATTTAAAAAAATGTATTTAAATGAGTTCTTCTACCACATTTACCTGTGCTCAGCTGACATTCTTTTATAGAAAACATTTTAACGTGTAATGATTTCATTAGTGATATTCTTATTCAACAATAGTCTCAAGCATCATTTTGAAGCATTGCTAGATCATATGAGAAGAATAATTCAAAGCACATTCTAAAACAGAGAAGTGCCACAGCTTTCTGAAGTAAAAGTAGGAGGAATTCATAAATGTAGACCTAAAAAAAAATGTGGTTTGAGGGCCTCTGCCCAGATACAGATCATTTTTATGGATAAAACGAGAGAAGGAGTAATGGGTGAATCAATGTTTCCAGATAGGTTCAGCTCATGTGTGGGTGTCTGCCATAGGTATTGCCACCCAAGTGGTTGATATTGATCAGAATTTTGGCTAAACTAAAACTAGGGTCTTGTTATGGCACAAATCAGACAATTTTTCTAACATACCTGGTTTCTCTATGCCCCTATTTTCTCCCAATCAGTCCGTCAGCTAACCATCCTGAAGAACTCAATTTGGAAGGGTTATTCCTGAGACAAAGGGTATTGTGGACAAGTGTAAATTAGAATCCATGTTTTGGTGGCCATGGGATAGATGCCTTCCTGCTTAGCGAGTGGCTGCCCAGCCAGCCACAGCCCAGCTGGGAGGAAAGGCCACCCCAACAGGCACATGGTGCAGAAAACCCAGCAGGGCTCAGGTGGGCTGGGCAGAGGATGGATGCAGTTGTTACTCAGCAACACGTCTGAGGGGAACATGTATAGAAGGCTTTGTCTCTTGTGCTGCCTGTTCAGGCTGAGTCGGTAATGCCAGTGTCGGTTTCAAGCGAAGCGTGTGCCAGATTACAGATAGCCAGCAATGGCATTTGAGAGCCCTTAATTGTGAAACTTGAGAGGAAAATGTGCACATTCTTTTCCAGAGTGCTATTCGAATGATGGCCTTTTTGTCCCAGAGCACTGTGGGTTTCACTTTTATTCTCTTCCCACATAAAACCCATGAAGTGCACCGAGTCTCTTTCATTTGGCAGCTTATATATTGCATTCTTTGCAGGGACTGCTTTGGCTTGTTAAAATGTACCCCATGTATTAAAATGAAATTGTCACTGCTGTGTGGTGCAACATAACATGGTTTGACACCAAGTGCCTGCAGCTACAGAAAACAGACTTCTATTGCATTTATTCTTTCAGATACAAGAGTCTCTAAAGGCTCAGCGCAGACATTCGCTTAGTTAAATCTGAATGAAACCAAAGTGAACAATTTAAGTCGCTGTCTTTGTGCTTGTAGAAATAGCCCAGCCCACATGATACATGGTGATACAACCTGGGAGGGGAAATTTTAATGCCTCCACCTGAAACAACTGGACAATAGAGTGACTTCCTCAAAGAATTAAATGGGCAAGCAGGATTTTTTAATTTTGTTTTTTTTGGTGGAGTGGTGTGGTGTGGTCCTTTGTGCTCTGGCAAAATTGTATCCTGGGAGACAAACTGCTGCTGTATGTGAACCACTCTTTCCCCAAACTCTCTGATAGGAAGGGTAGTGGATAAATTCATTTTAAAACGATACAGACTGGTGAGAAGTAAGCAATATATATGTCAGAGGAGTTATTTTTGTGGAGAATACCTGGAGTTAGGTACTGGCGTACTGAAGGAACACTGAGCATGGTTTTTAAACACAACTTTTCTAGGAAATTACTAGCTTTCCATTTCTCTCTTTCCTCTTTTCAAAGTTTCTAAACCCCCTCTGTAGCAAAGTTAACTCTTTTTCTGGACTTACATGCAGTTAATTTAGAAGATCTGAACCAATGCTGAGTTCCCAGGTGTGCTATAACCATGGTTTGGGATTTGACTAGTAACTTTGTATTCCTAACATTTCTTCAAAAATACACATACGAATTACTGCCCTGTTGCTGCTTTAATGTCTCAATGTTAGGATAATGAAAGTTATCCTAAACTCATAGAAGATGAACAGTAAGGCATTTCCCTTGCTGGTATTACATGTAAATTACTGTCTTCACCCAGAATTTGGCTTTATGTTGCCATAGGCATATATGCACTGGTTTTGGTTTTACTGTAAAGTCTGTCTTTGCAGGTTGTTTTTTTAACACAGTAATCCTTAATAATTGCTGTTTAATCCTTCATGTTCTTCTCCAAATCCTGTATTTCATTTCTTTAAGCCACTTGAAGTTATTTTGGGTGCACAAGGAACCTAGAAACACGTCCTTTGCATTTCCGAGCGGCACACGAGAGCATGAAGAGTGTCCTTGTTGGGGGTGATGCCCTGGAGCCAAAAGGGGACTGTTCAGTGACAGGGCTGCAGCTCAAACACAGCCAGGAGTGCAGCTGCAGGCAGGGAGGGTGGCAGGTCCTCCTCATGAGCCACACTCTGTCCCAATGGGCTCCACCAGTTTCTCTGCAGAAATCAGCAAGAATAGCTTTGAAGGTTTCTCTCAGCATCTGTGCTTGTCCTTTTTTTCTCCTTCTGCTTTTAGTTTTTTTGCTGACTGAGTGCTTCCATAACAGTCTAGTAACATATATTGCCTCTACCCATATACCACTCTCTTCTCTTTTCCAGAATGGAGTCTACAGAAAAATGTGAAGTAGTAATTCAACATTTTAATGGCAAATATCTGAAAACCCCACCCGGTCTACCAGGTAAGTCAAGCTGCCATCGTTATGAAATTTAAAATTCACTGAAGAGTTTAGAATACAGAAATACTGGAATTTATCTTGAGAGTGGCTTATATTACTGCCCCTGCTAAGACGGCATGTAACTTCCCGGGTTGAAGCCTATCCTTTACGATCCACAGCAACTTTTTCTTACCCAGATTTGTATGTTTTAAGCATTTATGCCTGACAGCAGCAAATTTAAGAACATATGAAAGTCAAGTCATGTTGTCTTACTGCGGTTTTTTTCCTTTTAAATGTTGGTTTGTTTGTTTTTTTTTTTTTAGTTAGACTAGAGGCTGCATAACTAAATGCCAATAATTTTCAAACTAACTACTAGGAATATCAGCTAAAATAGCAGCTTCATTATAGAATATAAAATATCCAGGATGTCAAGTTGCAGAAGCTTTATATTCCTTACAGTTACAGTGTTCCTAGTTACTGTTGCCAGCATTAACTGTAGTAGCTGTTAATACTGAGGGTATTTCAAATATGAAATTATTTTATATCATTTTTGCTTGCTCTAACTTAATGAAATCCTGACACTTTCTTATGGTACCCATAGAACACATTCATTGGTGTGTCTGTGCCGCATTGAAAGCCAAGTTCCAGCTATTATTTTGCTTTTCAATTGTTTAGCTGTCGTCTGTGCATCCATCAGCTTTGCAAAGTTTTGTGATCAGATGTTTGATACTTACTGCTTGACAAGACCTCTCCAAGGCCACAGATCTGCAAATATTTCTCCTCTGGGTTTTCTTAGGGGCAGCATTAAATGAACCAGGAAATACTTGCAAGAATTGTGTCCTAAGCTGTTACCTCCCTTTTTTTTTTTTTTTTTTTTTTTTTTCTCCACCTTTCTTTTNTTTTTTTTTTTTTTTTTTGTCCCCTAGCTTCCTTTAAACTATTTCCTTTTTTGGTTACTTTCATTAAATTTCTTCCTATTCATTGCCTGGTTCTTTATGCAGAAGATGTACTAAATACTCTAATTAAAAGAAAGCCATCTGCACAGCTACAGTGTACAGTAATTGAATGCTGAAATGTACATATAAATTTTAGTCAGATTACCTTCATGAAAGAATAGAAAGCTTTTAGTACAAGCTGCAAGACTCCATTTAAAGATTTCTTTTTCAAAAGTCGTCATTGACAATTTTTCTCAGCACCTGCCTAATGAATTACAGCACCAACTTTG
Source organism: Rhipidura dahli (assembly GCA_013399225.1). Taxonomy (NCBI): domain Eukaryota; kingdom Metazoa; phylum Chordata; class Aves; order Passeriformes; family Rhipiduridae; genus Rhipidura; species Rhipidura dahli. The sequence goes on along the minus strand of VXAC01004697.1, from coordinate 1,984,559 downwards.
TGAAGTACAAGAAACTTGGGCCGCGTAGAACAATGGGCTGAGCAACATAGGCAGAGAACTTTAACCTTTGGCTTGCCCTTCTGTATGCACACTTTGGGTCCCAGTAGTAATCTATTTAATATCATAGCAACACCCAATGGAAACAGTGTGAATAGCAAGGAATCAGTAAGCCTGGCTTTGTCATTATAAGCCTGTGTACTCCATGGTCATACTTCCAGTTGTCTCAGAGAGGACACATCATTAGATCCAGCAATAAAGTAGCATATTCTTACAGAACCTTCTTGAGACAGAAAGCTATGGTACATGGTAGAGAATGAAAGCTATAAAATGAAAATCATTTTCTTTTTTTTTTCTTTTTTAAATTTTTTAATTAATCAGGAAGGTATTGGTAAATGCCAGACATCAAAATAGGAGTCTTGATAAGACAGCATAGTTATTTACTTCTGTTCCAAGAGGTACACTGAAATTGGATTTTAATGGCTATAACTTTTGATGCTTTCTTAAAGGACATGGATTAGGTCTTGAAGAAATTATTAGTTTCTTGAAGAACAGATGTCCATGTGTAAAGATTGTCTACTATGTTTCTCTCATTATTGTTGTTATCAGATGGCATTTAGTCCCAAGGATTATTTGGGAAGTGGCTATATTAAGGGTTTTAATTTACCTGAGTACTGTTCAGATGCAGATAGAGCATAATGTGGCTTGGGACAAAGTCACTGAACCATTGACTGAACTCAGTCAACTATGCACGAGGTATCTGTAAGATCCCATTTTGTCCGCAAGTTTTGGGAGACAGATTTTGTATCTCCAAATACAGATAATTAGAACTTGTCATAGGGTATTTGGTCCACATAAAAGAGGTTGTTTGTGCCTCGTTATTAGAGTAGGGCACTCTTTAAATCCATAATTAAAAGATTTGTTGTATTCATTCCTTCTCTTGAGAGGCCAGGGCACAAACATAATCACCTTAGCAGTGGGGTTGATTCAAGGGATCATTTACATTTTATCCAGTGCAAAAAATTATTCACTCCTAATTTCTTCTTTTTGTAACCTTTTCTGTTAAGGTTTGTACTCAGTTTCTACATCTGTGCGATGAACCTGTATTTAGCCTCTCGACAAAGATAGAAGTGTCTTGCATGAAGTAGGAAGGAAAATCAAGTCTCTTAATGTACTTGGAAAATCACAATTATAGTCTGAAAAGGATCCTCCCAGCATCTCAGTAATTGGTATAGAAGGAGAATCATCTCTAGTTTATTGGTGTGACCTCTTTATGGATATTAGTTAAAAAATGAAGAACCGGAGAACATTAGCGGAAATACACAACACTATCTGCTATTAACCTCTGCTGCTCAGAGGGCAGGTCTTATTGAGAGACAAAATGGATCAATCCTTTTAGGGTTAAAGTACATTGATTCTGGATTTTCAGATGGATTTCTTTCAGGGGTAGCAGTGAACTGAAAGGGTTTTGCATTTTTGTCCACAACTCTCATCCAAGCTCTAATGTTCTGGTTCAGGTTTGCCAACTAATAGAAGGTTGCATGAGGCCCATTAGGAAAGAAATCAGCTTGGCTGCTGGCCATGTACTACTGGCCTGAGGCAGTGGGATTATGGACCAGACAAATCATTTTGGCAGCTCTCCTTCATCCGTGCTGTCTTCCCCAGCTGGGTTCCCTGAGATGAGAGCCTGGTGATGTGTCACCATACATCCATGGCCATGACTTAGTTGTATCTTCCCAAAAGGTTATCTCAAACATTAATTTTGAATTCAGAACTCTTCCCCAGCTAGCTTTTTCTTGGTAAATGAGATGAAAATTTTGAGTCTAGCCCAGAGTCATACATCTAAGCTGGCCCAGGACAGCAGTGCAGCAGGAAAGCAGTGTTACAACTGCAAGGAAAGGAGGGCCCACAGGGCACTTTGGAGGCTCTGTACTCTGTACCTTCTGAAAGCAAGAACACATCCATCCTTCCTGGACTTTATAACCTCAGTTACTGTTTGTTGTTTCTTAAAAATTGTAGAACTGAGCCCTTGCAGCTCCAGACCCCTCTGCTTCAACCCAGTCACAATGTGAAGGTTATTTTCTGTCTCTTACAACATTTTGCTGCCCAGTTGTGTAGTGCCCGGGTAAATTGAGCATCGCTGTGTCTGTGTTAGTGAATTATTCTCATTAAGGGGCCTTCTCCATCCAACTCATTGGCTTCATTCCATTCCAAAAGGAGTTGCTCCACTATCATGCTTGCTCAACTAATAAGCATTTCATGATGTTCAGACTTAGATTTACTGTACAAAATAATTGGTTGTCCCATAAATAATTAGTTAATATCTTTGCATTTCTTTCAGACTGAGAAAGCATCTCCAGAAATCTGCAAAATCTCAATGCTTGGCAGATTCTGTGTCAGCTTCATAAATATTCTGAGTAGCTTTGGGTGATTATTATTTTAGTGGGTTTTATTTGTGAAGGTTTTTTTGTTTTCCCTTTATTAGCACTGCCTTTCTGAGATGAATAGACCTACAGGGCCTACTGGGTGTATTTTCATCCTGTAGAGAGTTCAGCCCCATGTGAAACTAATTGTATGGGTCTCGTAGAGCCACACTGAAAGTCAGTAAGTGAATTCTGTAGTGCTCCACCTCTCCATCGAGATGTGAAGAGTGCTACTAATAATGAAGGTAGCTCAGCCTCAGCCTTTCAGTACTGCATCTATTTTTGTTGGTGAATAGGAGACTTCACGTGAAATCTGGCTCATCTATGACATTTTGCAATCACTGAATTCAATTAAAACTTCCTAGCTCATCTCTCAGTAACAAATTGGCTTCTGTTTGGATGGGCAAGTTCAGGATACGATATTTACACAGAGATTTTGTTTATCTCCCAGTATCCTGGGATGTTTTTAGATAACTTTATTTTCTCTTTCTGAATAAATGCAAAAAATTAACAAGTTCTTACTTTTTTCTCTGGAATTTCACAGGAACACATCTCAGTTGTGGTAATTATCCTCTGCTGATATGTCCATTATGCTCCCTCACAGCATTTAATAGTACTTCCTAAATAGTACTTCCTAAATTTAATTTGCTTTGTAAATACTTTGAGTTGTCAGAGGACATTGGGCCTGTTCCTGTCTCAGAGAAAATTTAAAGGAAGTGGGACACATGAATGCTTGCATTACATGGTCAAGAATCTTCTTTATCTTATTGCTAATTTAATTACAGATATCTGACAAAAAGAAAGAGGAGGGCATTATTTTCCTTGTGTAGGTTAAGAACCCCACAAGTAACAAGTAACTGTGTCATTTTGATACTGACTTTTACTGCAGTAAAAACTCTTAAATAGAAACAAATTATCTGCAACAATACAGATGCATTTGCAAATACCTCATATCTTGCTTTAATCATTACTGGGCATGTTTCTTTTTTCTTTTTTTCATCTTGAACGTGTTCCAAGCACTGCATTTTCATGGACTCATTTCACCAAAATCAATTGGTATTTTCTGCCTCTCTCCTTAGTTTAAATATTTCTCTTAGGACATCTCTCAGGTTCTTCCACCATGGAGAGTAAATTCAAATAGTTAAGCTTTGCTTCAGAGAGGTAAACTTAGAACCTGGAATACTTCATTTAGAGCAACGTGTTTTCTAGGATATTGTGCCTAAAACGGTGATGAGGCAACAATATTCCAGTTGAGGGTTAACTGTGTAATGGATATTAACAACATTTTCCACTGGTTTTATCTTAGTGGATGAACAAACGCTATATTGTTTGTCATTAGTGATGCTGTAAATTGTTTTTCTGAGTGAATGAACTTAAAATGTTTTGTTTGATAACTTTTTAGCCCCTGTCTCTTGCTACTTTTTTTTTTATTTAATTGTCTGTTCATTTATATACATAAAACACTGAAAAACTCTTCCAAATATTTCTTCTTGGGGCATTTACCTAGCTGTCTTTATACATGTATATGTTTTTGACATTTTAAATTAGATAAAATGGCAGCCCAAACTCTAAACTAGGTATTGGTTTGTAGGTATCTTAAAACATTTGATGAATGCTACAGAGAACTTAGAATAAAGGGGATTCTGCCAGGTTTGCTACAGGTAATACTCAGTGAAGCTATTTTAAAAAGAGGGTTATCTTTTCCATATTGCTATCCTCAAAAATTTTCTGTACTAAAAACCCCCAAATTTTCTTACTTGTATTCTTTCATGTATATGATATTAACATTATCTGAGTCTTTTATAATTTCTACCTTCTAAGAATTAAGTTTTTTAAATACTTTCATTGTTATTTCATTGTTATCTGCTGACTGCACTATATAAATTCTTCCTAATTGTATCAGAAAATATGATCCATGTAAAGACCTTCATAAAAAAATAACAGTTTAACATATTTGCTATTTATTTTCCCTGTTTTCAATTTTTGGTTGTCATTTTTTATGGAATTGCTGTTCTCTTCCACTTTCCGTGCTCCACAAATACCCAAATGCTCGTTAGCAGAAATTTTTTACACTGCGAGCCCTCTGAACACTCTTTTAACTTCTCTTGGTTTCATCTTCTTTCCAAGTCTTCATCTTTGACAAACAGTTAAAATCTTTAACTCCTGCCTGAGTCTTGGTGATGACCATGAGGATGCTGTGACCCCATCCCGCTTTGGAGCCCAGGTCCTTCCCTGCCCTCAGCAATGTCCCAGCTCAGGTTTCTCTGACAAACTGTTCCATGCAGGATGGGCTCTGTGGACCTATTGCCTGGGTTATGTTGGATATTAAGAGGTGCCTGGGTGGTGTGTGCAGCTCTCAGAAGAGATTGTTCCTAGGGAAATCAAGTTTCATTTTTCAGACACCACGTAATGGTTAAGGTCACACAGACTTTGCAGAAGATGGTCATAAAGATGGACTTTCTAACCAAGAAACTACAGAGTGGGTACTGATTTATTGGAAAATATAAAACCTTTTGCTTAGAAAGCAGTTCCCTGGTTAGATCTCTATGACTTTGGTTTGTGGCTGGTGCAGGCTGCTATGATGTGGCCAAAACCTCATCACTGCTCCATGTTCTGCCCTCCCTTTTAGACCCACAGCTGTCACACACGACCAGCACAGGCTCCTGGCTTTGCCCCGCTTCTCTGGCACTAGGCCAAACAGCATTTGTAGTTAATCAACCAGGTACCAACTCTTCAGCCAGAAATTTCCAATAGCTTGTGACTTCAACTGAAATCAAACGTTCCTTGGACTTTTAAAGTTTCCTTCCTTTCAAAGACAGCCTTTAAAATCTGATCATATTTGTCTTGCTTCATGGCATTCTTAAGAATTTCAAATGTGAAGTGTGTCATTTCATACCACTGAATAAGACAGGTTTTATTTCTTCATAATTATGTTTATGTAACCTTCAGTTGTCCTTGCTGTGCTGACACTGCTGGAAGTGCTTCTGGTTTCATAGCACATATTTCCATGTCATGAAGCAAAGATCCATTCCAATTTCCTAGGTTTCTTGGATCTTAAAGATTGTGTATTCTTTAGATTCCTCAAAGGCAAGGAATATTTTTCTAAAAAGCGAAAAATAAAAATTCCTATCATCTCAAGATTTTATCTCATTTCCATTTAGTTCAAAAAAGACTCCCTCTGGTTAGGAGGATACAGAATTATTTGTTTACCCAGTAAACCCCAATATGGGCTGGGAGGAATGAGGGCTGAGCCAATTTGTATTTAAGATATTAGGAGGTGTGTATCAGTGCTAAGTCATTTGAGCATATGAGGAAATTTGTGTGAGAGAAGATAGAATGCTGACATCATCTAAAGCCTGCTTTCCAGAAGATATATGAAGTTGTTGATGATGGGGACAGTCTCAGAGATCTGAAGTGCTACATATTTATGTTGTGTTTCATTTGATCTTGTACTGGTCTGTAAGTTACTAGGGAAAGAACCTTATCTTTTTATATTTCAAAAAGCTGTATGATCAAATACTGAGTTTTGTAATTTGGCTGTATAATTAAGGAGAAAGTCTTTTTCAGGGTTGGGGGTTTTTATTACTTTGTAACTAGAGGTAACAGAAAATGCCTAGGATCAGGCTTTTTGTGATATCACAGTAATTCAGGCTATGATGTACAAAATAGCATTACTGCAGTTTGGATTAAAATCTTTCACTTGGTTTATAAGAATGAAAGTTAGAGAACAATATGGCATATAAATGAGAAAAGATTATTCCTCTTCTCTTCCTGTCACAGTACCACCTGTCATATTTTTCCTGAGATTTCCAAAAGTCTGCTGCATAAACAGAGAACTGCATTCCTTTCTCATTCATAATATCTAGTGGCAATGAACTGTGCCACAGTTTATCTAAACTAATTTCAATATATGCTTTTTTTCTTTCTTTCTTTTATCTCGTGGGCATTTTTTGCCATTAAGAGTGACTGTGTAAATCTTCTAATTCAGAAAATCTATTCCGTTTCTGGGAAATGGTGGATATATTTGTTTATGAACAAAAAAGTCCCTTCTGTGTGCTACTGCTGCATAAGCAGCACAGCTGAGAGTGTGTGCACTGAATTCTGTCTTGCCTCATACATCAGCAGGAGAAGTGTCGACAAGTTTCTGGTCCAGGGACAGTGCTGTTCCTTGGATGCACTTGTAAAAGCCAAGACAAGACAGACGAGTTGTGCAGGTGTTATGGCAGGCAAAATTTATGAGCCAGAAAGATTCACAGCTTGAATTTCAGATTGTTTAGGTCTAAAGGGCTGGCAATTTAAAGCAAAGCAATGCAAATAAATAAAAACATGTAAATCAGAGCATGAAACAATGTCGAGCATTGTGAAGTTATTTGTACATGATTCAGATTTTGGGGAGGAATTCTGCTTTTGCATGAGCTGGGGCCAGCAGTGGCACAACTCCTCCTGTTTATTCCCCTCCTGCATTACTTTATTAGCCCCTTCAGGACACTTTCAGTGATGGAGTACATCTGCTTTGCAGACCCTACTGCTGCAGTAGAGTGTTGTCACACCTGAGCCAACTAGTTTAAAAGTCATTTAAAAAGCCAACTTGAGCAAAGCTGAGCACAGGCTAACCACTTTAGCTCATAGTGTGCTATGCTCAATAATAATAATTCCCAGCAAGTGGGAATTCACATGATCTTACTTGGTTTTTAACTGAGGAAAATTATTTCCCTTTCAGGCCCTTCATAGAAAAATTCTTCCTTTACTCCTCCCTCCCTCACACTTTTCCATCTGCTTTCACATTGAACACCTTTAAATTCAAAATGTAGAGAAATTTATGTCAGAAGTTTCAGCCTGAACCTTTAATCTGTAAATTCCAACTAACCAGAACAAAAAAGTTTATTGAAGCTTAACAATGTGCAAATAGATATTTTCTGACACACTCCTTTGGGCACCTGTATTTCAGCCAGAAGTGGGAGCCTCTGGGAGTGGACTTCTCAGATGTCCCAATAAAATTGAAGAATTGAATTTTCACATGTTTTGGAACAGTGCTGTAAATCAGTAAACATCCAGGCGAGGTGCCTTGAAGCACCCTGGGGTGGCAGACAGCTTCATTGAGGCTCTCAGCTGGGTTTGTCCCATCAGGGCTGGTACAGAGGGTTTTCTACAAAGGCATTTTCACTGGCAGAGAATGTGCAAAATTTGGTAGCTGGAAAGAGAGGATAAGTGTCTGAACTTCTGAGTAATTCCATGGACAGGAGTCATCCTGCAGGTGCTTGGCGTGTCCCTAAGCATTTTGGGAAAAATTTGGCACTGATGACCTTAGGAAGGACTTTGTACTGAGAAAGGGAGTGTAGTGGGAAAGGGAAGACACTTACGATGGGAAAAAGTACACAGGGCCTGTCCTCCCCTTGTAGTCTTGCCTTTCTGCCTCCCTCCCTCCAAAAGTAAACCTGCCCCTGGCACCAGAGGGGCAGTGAGGACTCTTCTGCACCCCTGCACCCTTCCCCCTGAGCACGAAGTGCCATGAATTGTCTGAAGTAGGGTGTGAAGATATTTCCCTTTGAGATTCATCCAGACAAAGCAAGATGAGTGGTATCACAAGAGCAGTTTCTCTATGTTTTGAATACCAGAAGCCTCTCTCTCCCTTTTCCATTTGTTTTGAATACCAGGAGCCTCTTGCATATTTGAAGTGTCTCTCTCCTCCTTCTCCTCAAATGGTGCTGCAAAACAGAAAAAGCCATTCAGCCTTGAAAGCACGGGGAACACAGGAGGCTGAGATTCTATTTGATTTTTTTGTTTGTTTGTCACAGCAACAATGTCATTATGCTGGTCAGCAGTCCTGAGCTGAGTCCTGAGTAAAAGCCCCATTTCTTAGCCATTTCTCCAAGCCTTTCTTATTTGAATGGCAGCATTTGATCACAAGATCATAGAAAGGTCTTTCCCAGGTTCAATCACAGGGACTTCAAAGAAGGGCAAAGCAGCCTACATTTTACTTGGGCTGCCTCAGTGTCTGTGATGTGTCTGCAATTTATCTTCTACAATGTAAAAGACATCAAGAGGGAGGGGAAAGGTGATGGATATCTGATTTTACATTTGTCCTTTTTGTAAAAGCTCATTAAAGCAGCATTTTATATGTAGCCTTTAGCCTACAACCCAGTATATAATCCTTCAGTATATAGTATTTTTGGAATTGCTGCTGTTAAGCAAAGTAAAAGAAACCAAAAAATGAGAGAAAAAGGGCAAAGGAGTAATTTAACTTTTAGATTGCACAGATATGGTATGAAAGGATACCTTTCAAACGCCAAGTTTAACAATCCTTACTTCACATAAGACTTTTACAGGTCAAAAAATGCAAATTATAGCCACAAAAGAAACCCCCCAAAAGCAACTAAAAATGTATATATGCCAGTTGTCATGGGTGGCTCTTCAGTTACAGTATTGTATTACTGAATACAATCAGCATCCTTCTCTATTAGGTTACTGATTACACTGTGAATTCACTGATTCTGAGCCTTTTTTTCCCCTGTCTTTTTCTTTTCCTTTCCCTTTTCCTCTTAATTTTCTTTCTTCCTTTCCCCCCCACTTCCCTTTCTCCCCTCTTCCCCTCCTTCTCCCTCTGTCCCCTTCAGTAAGTACTGTAACTTTCTGACCATATATGAAGTTTTTTAGTTCAGGGCTTTTACTGTAAGAATTTTTCTTCAAATAATACATTTGAATAAAAAAAAATACGTATTAAAATTAAGAAAATATGACCCAGCAGCCTCCTAACTGTATTTTCATCTGGATTTCCCCCTCCAACCTCACCCATGGTAACAGCAACATGAATGAGCACCTTTCAAAGTGCTCTCCTACAAGAAATTCTTCATCAGCTGAATTTTGCATTACAGTGTAATGAAAACCTCAGCATCTGGAATTTTCAAAAGTAGCCTGGTAGCATAGTAGTAAATATATTGTGAGAGCCTGCATTTCACTGATGTAGGAGTTGATGTCATTGGTTATTTTTATCTCGAATTTATCTTATTTCAGACTAGCCCCAAGGGTGGCTCTAATATAAACTGGGGAAAAGTGAGCTGGATTCTTTGACAGCAGAGAGCATTCTTCTTGAATGTGAGCAGTAGCACCAAGAAACATGCTTTTGCTTTAGGAGGCTGTAATTCCAACAGCTGTGTGGTGGATACAAGTTTAGGTTGAGCAGTTCCTTTTCCATATGAGTTATCTTTACTTCAGCACACTGAGTACAGTGTAAGAAGAAACAGTCATTAAAGGGTCTAAATGCAATTTTTTTTAATGTGATTAAGGCATTGGCAGGCAGGCATTTTCATTGATATATGTTTTACCTGCCTGTAATTTCAACCAAATAGTCCTTTTGTGTATCTCATGACCCAGGCTGCTGGTATAGCATCGTATGCTAGGAGCTGCATCCAATTTGGGATTTAATTTCAGTGCTAAGAAAATAAGGGATGTACATGGGAAATAATAGTTGAAGGTGGAAAATATTGAAGATATTTGAATCAGGGTGTGCCTTAAATTTAATTTTAAACCTTTTTTTCCCAAGACATTGCTTGTTTGTTGGCTCTGGAAGAGTAAAAAATATTCAGCACCCCTAAAAATGTACATGAGGAATGGTCTGAATTGGGATCCTGCTGTTTTGATCATTTTGTGTGACCACTGATTCCAGAAGGTTTTTCTGAACACCAAAGTAGTGGCATAAAGGAAGCTTATTCTGTAAGTGGGTTCCATATTACTCCTCTGGTATCTGTTAGTAATTTAGCATTTTTTGCCCTTTTTTGAACTAGTTTGAGTGGGAGGTATGTCAGTCCCATTAATTTACATGGATACTTAGGTGTTGAAGTCTTTTAGGCTTAATTGAAACTATTGACCATTAATCAACATTAATATAACCAAGTGTATGAAAATCAATTGATAGAGCCATATTGTCAGACCTGGGAAATAAAACTCTTCATCCAACAAAAACAATGTGGAAGCTGAAAGCTTCTTTTTTGTCACACAAGAAAGATCATCTCAGGATCAGGAAAAAGATCCACCCTGCCGTTCAGGCAAGAGTTTCAAAAAAGATGCTAATTATATTGATTTTGATAGTGGATTTTGTTCAACAGATGTTCTTCTCCTAGGAAATACATGAGGACCACCAACACACTTCAAACAGACCCCCAGAAAAGAGCACTCACCACATAATGGCTTTCAGTCATCACTGATGTGTCTGAATCAATGGCTAATTTGTTACCTCATTACCATTTCTCATGCATCAGATCCTGTACCTAGCAGTAAACATGAAAACCTTTCTGCCTGATTGCTGCACATCTAATAACAAACACAGACTTAATTCTATTTATTTTCATTCTTCTACCTTTTGCAGGGAAAAAAAACAATACGGGCAGAGGCTAGTGGTAACTGCTGTGCAAGACTGCTATTGTAATTAGCCCATTTTCCAGGAACACAGGGATTCAATGATTCCAAGGAGTCCAGTCTCAATCTGAAGCCTGCAATAGTGCCCCAAGGAGGTATCGGCAAAGGCTTTAGCCAGCACAAGTACATTTAATAAAACTAAATGTGGCTGTCAGAACTTACAAACACTAGTTAAGAAATCAAAGTAGCTCAGTTATCTAGCACAGCTGATGGATTCCAGATTGGGGTCCATCGACAGTTTATGTACAGCTTCTAAGAGGGATGTGGCAGGGAAAGATTAGTCAGGGTAGGACATGATGCCAAGTTCATTGGGATGTCAGTCCTACTACACCTATGAGCAGAGACCTCTACTAGGCACCACAGGGCAAATCCCACACATTATGCTTTCTGTGAGGGAATTAAGCAGTTAGGAATTTGGTCTTTGGTTTAATCCACATTTAGGGGTGGGTTTTTTTTGGTTTTTTTTTTTTTTTCAGTGTTTCTTAAACTTCTACTTTCTTGGTTAGAACCAGCTTAGCCTGCACAAGCAACTACTTGGAAAACAGCTGACTTCATCTCACTTTCCTCACACCTTGGAGAGAATATCTCGATTAATAAAATGGTTGTCCATCACTTTTTCCTGTTCCCAGCAGGTTTAGTGCAGCATGTCTTCCCTGCAGCTAGCATTGCCTTGCTGTCACCATCTCTTTAATGCCAGCATTTCAAAAATTTCCTCCATGGGTTTTGAGCAGCCTGAGCTGCACTGAACTTCTTGTAAATAAAATCCTGCATCTCCACATCCTGTGCCTGCAGCACTGGATCAGACATTGCATCTTGTCACTTACCCACTCCTGAAGGAAGGGTTTTGCTGGATGATAACACAGCACAGATTCCTGTACTTTTGGTAGGCAGACAGGGCACCAATTACTTTGACCTAGAGCCTGTCTGTTGTGTCCTTTCCTCAGTGCAGAGTCAAAACTGCCTAATGTTTCTGCCTGTGACAGATTAGACAGCAGAAACCTTCTGTTTTCTGATAACCTCTTTTGATAACAAGTCTGCGTCATTGGAGCGAAATCCCTATGACAGTTACTTGTGTTGGTGTATCCCTTTTGCTTGGACTTTTCAAGCTCTGATACATGTGAAATATGCTGACTTGAGTATGCTTTGAGTATTGTTGCTTTTTGTAGGTGAAGATAAAGTCCAGCATCCTAGGAAAATTTGAGTTCTTCTCCCACCTGTCATGCAAGAATTGTTGGCAAGCTAGTTTTCCATTAAAGCTGTTTCTCATAGGATTTTGTGTATGTGTATAAATATATATTTATATTTGGGTTTATTTTCCTCCTGAAATCATATTGATGACCTTGACTGAGAAAGGTTTCTTAGCACATACTTAAATAACCCCTACTCAATTTTTAAATAAATGCTTGATATTTTTACCTGAATAGCAGTGGTCTCCTGAGTCTGAACCTTCTATAGAAAGATTAAAAGAGCATCTGGGTGAGAGAGCAAAGTTCATTTTCTAACATCTGCTAAGGTTTTGAATGATGGTTTTTATCTTCTTCTTAAAGGCAAACGAAAGTTAAAAAATTTGGTTAGATCAAAATCAATTTACCTGAATTGGCCAAGCAAGCCAAGATCTTCTCTGAATTGCCAAATCTTTAGAGGCATATTGACATCCACTTACAGTAAAAACAGTTCTGGTTTTTTTGAACTCGCGATGCTTTGGACATTTTTCTTTGTTCAATATGTGTATCTATTTCCATTCCATTCAATGTCCCTAATATTTTACCATCTTACAAATTAATTAGCTCACAGAATAATATACAGAAAAATTTTTGGCCATTTTTTGGCAGCTAAGGTGAGACCAAAAACGAGAAGATATCATGTAGGAAGGTTGGAGTGCTAAGAATAATAATAATTAATGCATAGCTTTTTCATATACTTTTTTGCTAATGGAGCTCAAAGAAATCTGGTTTTTAATCCTACATCTTAGTTCAAGCTCATTAACTCTTCTTAAAGTCAGATTGTGTTAATTTTGATGGTTTTGATTGATTTTATTTTGGCTTTAGTGATTATAAATCTTTTTTCCTAAGTAATCCATTTTAAGGAATTAAGTTTCCTGATATTTTACCAGTGTGTGCTGCTTTTTGAGGCCACTGCTGCCTGCATCTTCCTTCTTCATACTGCTTTTAATTTGTTGGCATATCCTTTTGTGCTGAAATACCTGTCTTTTGGAATTAGATCTCAGCTGAGCTGGATGGGGAATTGAGCCATGAAAGTTAACATTCACTTGCCTCAGTTCATTTTTATGGCCTTCTACAATTGAGCTTAGCTCTTAGAAAAGAACTTGTGTTCCTTTCAAGAGGATATCCTTTTGCTCCTGTGGCACTTTTAAGGTCTGTCCATAGCATCTGCCAAAACTAAAATAACAATTCCTTAGGTATTTCCTGTTTTCTTGTGTTAAGAGCTCAAAAGCATCTATCAACTTAAAACAGTACCTCCTCTTCCGTGCTAGCTTTTAAAAGCTGTGTCAGTCTTAGGAACATCCAGTTTTCAGCAAGTTGACTTTGACATCCTGATAGACTTTTCTTTTAATATCTGGTCTTCAGCTTTATTCTTTTTGCCGTGTATTGAAATTTTTTCGCTGCTTGTTGTGTGTTTGGAGATCTCAAAGCTCCATTCCAGACAAAAAGACAGTCTTTGAGATGCTCAATCTCCTCCTTTGCCAAAATTAGAAATGTGCTTAAGGCTTTTGTCAGATCCTGGATTTATTTTCCTAGTTAAAGGACTTCACCTCCTTTTTTCCTAATTTTTTTTACCCTTATTTGCCTTTAAATTCTCTCCTTTCCCTGCACATTGAGATGACAATTCTGAGAATGTCTTTTTTGCTTGTGAGCTCACAGGAAGAGGATGCTGGGGAATAAGCACTTAGTGGCATCATCACTGCTTTCCCATGGCTCTTACTGCTTGGTTGAGAAAAAAGATTCTTATCTACTCTATTTATAGTCTTCATTATGATTATTATTTTCACTGTACAAATATAAAAAGGGGAAAGTTTTGAATCTCTTATCCCTAGATTCCAAGTAGTATCATTTTAACAGCCCACAAATAAACTTTTCCTCCTGAGACTCTGCTAGTCAAAGTCCAGTACTCTCTGATCTGGTTCTTTCAGACATTTCACACGAGAAGAGTTCCAGATTTGTTTAAAGACACTTGACATTATGTGGGGTTGTGATTCAGAAGAGCAGTAGAGCAGTAAGCTGAAACTACAACACAAGCGTGATATGGCAATCCTTTTACACAGCAGAATCACAATAAAAACATGATTCCCAAGGCCAGTCTTGTGCTTCACTATGATGTTGAACATTCCCAGTCACTGCAGGGCAACATGTGGTTCAAAGCCTGCTCAAACCTATTGGGGTTTTTTTTCCAAGTTTCCCTTATTAGTTGCCAATATGTTATACTTTAAATGGGTCTGAAATTTGTAGACATTTCTTCCATGGTGCAGGATGACATTCACACCGTTTGGATTAAGTCAGGGAACTCCATTTACACAAAGACGTGATCCACTAAACTGGTAGTGCTGCTTATCTAAAGCAAAGGGCTCTCTACCTTGTGGGTATCCTTTGTGTTGAGTTCAGTTCAGCTTTCTTAAGGCTGTGGTCACCTGTCTATTCTTCACTGGACTTTGTGGGCACACACCTCACCTGTGCTCATCTCCTGTCCCAAGGATGATGAGCTGTTGGTCAGTGATTTTCTACCCCCATCTCACACCTGCACTAGTGAGCACTGATGTTGCACAGTGAACTTGTTCCATTCATCACATGTGTGACCAGCCCTCTTGCCTGGTCACAGTGAGGGTGGGAATGTGTGCCTGTAGGGAATGCTGATGAGCTCAGAAACCTCCCTGGGCTCACTCCTGTCACTTGGCTCTGTGGTGTTCACCCACCATCATTTACAGAAGCACTGGTGATGACTTCTGGACAAAGATGTTGTCTCTGGTGTCCCTTTTCTTAATCTGTTGCCTTTCCTAGCCAAGAAAGTGATCCAGTCCACAGCTCAGTGACGTGACTCTTTGGCATCCACCCAAAGGACATCAGCCTCTGCTTTCCTCGATCCTGCTCGCTCCAGGTATCCCTGCAGATATGGAGCATCAGAAGACTACTCTGATAGTCATTGAGGTGGTTGCCCCTGCACATGACCACCAAAGCAACCTCTTGATACCATGAGCTGCCTCACTACCTTACTTCCTGAGCCCCACAGAAACACAGACCCCTCTTGCTGGCACAGAACTCACTGAGCTCTTCATCCTTGTGGTGCTAAGGAAACTTGGTGGCTGCCAGTCCTAGCCTGCACACTGTGGTCTTTTCAGCAGGTCTGAGGCAGCAGGAACGTTCAATGCTTTAATAGCAAACATAGGTTTTTGAAGATATTTGATGTTACATGGCATTTTGATTTGTAAGATTCATATAGCAATATCTGGAAATCACAATACAAGCATGATGCAGTTGTTGTAATATACAGCATTGAATCACAATACAAAGCAGGTTCCAAATGCCTGTGGTTTTTTGCTTCACCATCACAAAGAGGAATATTTTGTCTTCATTAGAGAAGTCCCAAACAGATTTTACAAAAAGCAGCCTGGAAATCTTTAGATGGCCTTCATATTGAGGCAGTCTTACTATTTGTTTCCTAACAGTTTGCCATCTTCTGCTTATTTGTAAGAATCAATGTTGTAATTTTTCTTTTCCTATACTAAGTCATAGGTCTCATTTTAGCCACTACCTCTGAAAGAAAAATCTTTATATTTCACTACAATCAAATCCTGAAGTTGTTGGGGGAAGAGGAGAGCCTGCATAATGCCCCAAGTTATTTGGAGATTCAGAGCCAGAGACTCTGAATAATTGCGTGTGGCATTTCAGGTCTGAGATCTGTCTGCTTTGGGAAAGGGGACAGCTCACTTGAAACATTTCCCAGGATCAAGGCTTTTTCTGGCTCCATCAGGAGTTTCAGGTTTAAATGGCAATTCAGTCAGATGTGTCTTGTGCCATCAGCATGTGGGTGCCAGCTCAGCCGTGCAGCTGACAGGGTGGCTTTGTGTGCACTGGTGGGGAGTTACACCAGCATGTGAGGCTGCATGTGGTTAATAGAGTATAAAATACTATATATACTGTTGATTTTTTAGGCATCATGATTGAAGTGAGGCAAAAGCGAAGCCACAAAAGTTAATTTTCGATTTTCCATGCTAAAAAAAAAAAAAATGGGAGAGGAAGTAGCCTGGATAAGATGTGGATAATACAAACCATAAACACATGAAGCTATCCTAACCCTTGCTATACTTGTGAACAGTTTCTTTAGAGAGCATGGCCAGCTTTTAAGCTGCAGCCAAAATGTGGAGAGGAGTGGGCATTGTGCATTCCATTTTCTGTGCCATGGTGTTGGAGCCAAGGATGTCTGATGAAATCTCATAATGAAACATGTGAATGCTTTGAGCAGTTGAACACAGTTCAGCAAAGCAGAGCTGCACTAATGGGGACTGCCTGTTTGCCAGTAAACAGATAATTGCACTCTCTTGTTTAATTGAATTTTCATAAAAGTAAAATAGATTTTGGTAAAGTACACCATGAAAATGCATTCTAGTTTTTGATTCTGTATATAGGGAATCAAGATATAGGGGAGAGGGAGAGTTTCTGTCAGATACACAGATAAGGCTTGAGGTTAAATCGTTACAAAAATAAAACAATTTCCACATCTTATGCAATTTAGATGTTTTTACCCGGAAGGTTTTCCATTGCTGCTGGTGCTGTTATCAGTAGCAATCTCTTCATAGATGGATTAGAGTCAGGGAACATTATTAGGCCACAAAAGGTTCTTTTGTTTCTGCAGAACGACCTTGACACGTATCATTCATACGTGGTTAGTTTGCATTTCTTGGCTAGGAGCCATTCTAAATGGTAAAGAGCATAGTACTGGACAATGTGAGGTTTTGGGGTCTTATTTTGAAATGGAAAAATCAAAGAATCCTTTTGATTGATGTTATTTCTCATGAGGCTATCATTTCAAAGGGTTGGCATGCGGGTTATGTCATCATAACCTCCTCTGTTCTCCTTTACTTGCCTCACAAACGTGTTTCTCATGGAGGAGAGGCTGGATATTCTCAAGAATATGCTTTCTCTTTGAAAAAACTAAAAATTTTCTGATTCCCTGAGGTGCTGTTGGCAAAATTAATAATTCCAGATTGTTGCTTCATTCACAATCACTTTCCATTGGGCATTACAGCCTAACTCTTATTTACAATTGTGGAATTTGACTTTGGGCCTGGAAATCAAAAGCTTGGTACTTGCTTTTCTCTAAATGCTGTACATGCTGCACTGAGGTATCAGGCTGTGATGCCTGATGTGATCCCCTCTTAGCTGTTGCCAATGAAAGCTGAAGAGCCTAGGCAGAGAATCTGTTTTCTGGTTTTCAAATGTCCTTTTGGTGTAGATACCTAAATTTAAATACTTGAACATGGTTTTTAAATGTAAAGACCACTGAAAGGTTCACTGCTTAGCATAAATTTCAGAAAATCATACTCTGTACAAGAAAACAGACACTGTTAATAACAGAATTATGGGATGGAGGGAATTCTCATAGCTTTCTAATTCCCTCATTTGGTTAAGTACATGGAAGGAAGACAATTGAATGTTAATGAAGTTTCTAGAATTATTACTGTCTCTATTTAGTATAGATGAAAGCAGTGGTCCAGAATTTTTTTGGACCAGTGGACAGCCTTGGTCTTCTATCATCCTGTAAAAGTTTTTGAAGATTATTGTATCACTGCTTTTTAAATTGGGAACACCACCCTGTAAGTTTGCTGTGAAGTCTTCGTTCTTTGGTGCCTATGGTCCATAAGAGATGTTACACCATGGTTTGAAAACACACTGTCTGTAAGACATTCCTAAAATATCTAGGTTATTTTAATGGTTGTTCATAGAGTCCTGATTCGAATGCTAGCAGTGTATTTTCCTTAATAAACCCTGTCCTTGTAAGGAAGTAATCCATCCCCCAAGTTAATTTTAAAGTTTCTTGTTCACTTTAAATATTTCATTACATTAATTTTTCAAAGCAGCAAAACAAACATTCATCAAGTGAAACTAAGCATGTCACCCTTGGATCTGTACATCTGTTGCTCTCCTACTGCTTTTCTGCATAATTCATTTTAATACATTTAAAGTGTACATCTCATTAAAATTCCTTACACACATTTATGTACACAATTCATATTTTAAAAGGAAAAAAGGTGGGAAAGAATTTCATGACAAGGAGGTTCGTCAACATGACTGTTCCTTAGTTTTTTGTGTATTGAGTGTTTACCTATGGACTGCCTTTAACCACCTACCCCAGCAGACACTGTCTTTTGCCTCTGTGTCTCTCTGACTCACCTCTTCAATGCCTTTAGAAATTTCCTACAGGACATTTTCACTTACTCATGATGCCTTTGTTCCTCTGTAGGTATATATATCCTCTTCTCTTCATTCTCTTTTCATCACTTCACGTGATTTATGTCCACAATGTATTCTGTGCATCAGTCCTGCTATCAGCCAAGAAAATACCCATCAGATGCCCTGAGGAGTTCTTGTGGGCTGGCTGGAATGCTGAAAAGGATTTTTATTTTTATTCTGTTCATCATTTCTTTTCCTCTGTCAGTATGTTCAACCATTGCACTATCTGATTTGGTTTCGTTTATTTTAGCATTGTGGAGTTATTGTATCTTTTAAACCAGATGTAGAAAACAAGTCAGTCTGGTAGCTTGAGGTGGTGACCTTTTGAAGTTGGTGACTTCCTATTTCAGTGACTGCTGAAATTTGTTCTCTGAAATCCCTCATAGTGTTAAGGATTATGTGTGATTGTTAAAAGCAATCATAAAGTGTTATCATAACGCTTGAAGAACCTTAAGAAAAGCTTATAACTAAGAGGACATAAGCATATAACATAAGAGGACTCAAAATGCTTTGTCAGGGAAAGTAGGACCATATTTGAAAAGAAGAAAATATAAAATGGTCATTTAAGGTTTTATCTTCCAGAATCATTCTTTGGCAATAGATGTCATTTTAGGTAAGTGGTTTACGGCTTCTTTGGAATTTCACATTTAGCTTTTGACATGTGTCAATTAGAAACCTCATGAGAGAGGTTTATGCTAAACAAAATTCAGAAGTAGCAATTGTCTACTTGAATAACCTTTTTCTTCTTAGAAATAAGGGTTGAAATACACTTACTGGAAAAGTTTATTCAGAGTTTACAAGGAAAGCTTCTCTTTGCTTCCTGGATGTGGTACAACGTCAGTCAGTGAGGAAGAGATTGAAAGCCATATATGAGCCCTTTAAAAAGATTAAGTCAGGTGCATTCAGTCACTTTGGTTTCCTTGAAATTGAGTAACAGAAAGTGCAGCTGTGAAGGGAAAATTGAGAGAGTTGCCTTCTGAGGAAAAGTTATTTCATTTTATTCCAATTACCTAGTTCCAAATAAGCAGCACAGGTTTAGATTCAGCAGTGTTGAATATAGGTTATGATCTATGGGAAATGAGCTCAGCCCTGAGAGGTGATGGGTCTGAACTGCTGTGCACTGGAAGGCCTCTCCTTGCACCTGAGTGAGAGTTTGGTCTCCTCGGTAGCAGGCAAGCACAATTGTCAGGCACTGACTGTTGTGAGATTAATTCATCCATGTTCAACATCAAGAGGAAAAGAGTTTCATGCAGACTCTAAATCTATTGTCTGGGTTGCCCCTGTAGGGGTATATGTTCCTGGATTTTAGACTACTGCACTTGTATTGTTACGGGATTTTATCTGGTATATTATCTGCTCTTTGGCATAAATACAACAAGCATTGCATTCTACAGCAACAGAAAAGGTGGGGATTGGGAACAGACTTGGAGGACAGTGGACTGCAATAATTTATCTTCAAAAGGTCGTAGTGTTAGGAATGACTGACGTGAAATTCCTTGTTTGTGCTTTTCCTTGGCTATTGTATTTGCAGCAGGGTTTTGCATTAAGGGTGGGGGACCATTTGTTTCAAGGTATTTCAGCTACTGGAAGCATGTGAAATTTAAAAGAGCAGAGTTAGGTTCACAGGTTGATTTTTCCCAAGTAGCACTAGGTAATTTCATATGTATCGCAGTGAGATTAATGAGTGAGAATCCTGTGATATATTTTAAGAGACTCAGGATGACAGGGCAAATAATGTTTTCTTACCATCCATTTGTTTCACAGATGTCTACAGTTTGCTTCCTGGAATTTTCCTTATATATATGTATTTGATATGGAGCACTATCAGTGGCAGATGGGGCATCAGTCTGATCAGGTCATTTCTGGTTTGCCCCAACAAGAACTCCCTTCTGTCTGGCAGCTGTGATCATTTTGCTGTTCCTTTTTGGCTTGCATAGCACTGCATACAATGAAACTGGGACAAAAGCTGCCAGAACTCTTTCTTATTATTTTTATAAGCTAGAAAACTACACCAAAAGTGTTTCTTATTCTGAACTCCTAATTGAAGTCCTAATTAGTCTATGAACCCAAGTGATTTTATTCCTTTTGCCCTCTCACTACTTATACTTCCATTTGTTCTGTTTCACCAGCTTTATTTAATTTCATCTTAAACTATCTAATACTTTAATCTCTTGATGTCAGAGACTGGATTTGTCTATGTCTTGGAAAGTTCCCAGAAAAATAAGTCTGGGAACCATCAAGTGCTACTAGAGTGCAAGAAATGGTTCTTTAGGCTACGGTCAGGTCAGTGGCTTACTCCTGATCAAGAGAGTTTCGTGTCCCCTTTTATTAAATTTCAGTGATGTGTAGCATACTTTAGTCAATAAATAGCATTTTGCTGTTCATGCCCGCTGGAAATAATACATGATGCTGCAAGTATTGATCAAAGAGCTCTACTTTGTTAATCCCTCTGCTGGTAGCAATGTTAAATATTTGCGGATTCTCCCTTAGTCCCCTGAAAAGTGTTTCACCCCTGCAGAACATGCTCAGCCTTTCTGCTTTATACATGTTTTACAAGTATGTTACTCTTTTACTTTTTGTTTTCAAGAACACATGCATGACAAAGCACTGTAAGATGCCTGCACCTGTTTTAAAGCTTTATTGTATAAGCATGTTGTGAATGTATGCATTGATTGGAATGTACTAATTCAGAATTAAAAAGGAGAATGCCTCAGTCTCTATCAGTGCCTCATCTCCAAGTGGCTGAGTTACATTAAGCACTAGGAGAGGCTAATACTGTGCAACACATTGCTATATTGTGAGATGACAAAGAAGACTTATTCATATCAGATTTATTTATCCAAATTATCTGAAAATTATCAGAGTACTAAAAATTGAGTTATTTCTCTTCTAAGTGCTTACTTATTGTGTCTGTATTGCCAACAAAAAGTCTCAGAATTTTGTACCAGAAGAGACGATGAATCATGTAGGCTTCCATCTCCTGTACTTGGTCATTGACCTCATGTAAATGTAATCATTTATCCTCAATTTTTTATACTAATATATTGAAGACAGACTTGATATTGTCAGGCATGCAATGGAATACGCTCCAGGAAACCTTCCTTCCAGTGGTGAGGTGACAAATGAAAAAGAAAATAAAAATGGATTTTGCAATTTAAAGCATAGTGTGCTCAGGGAAGAATGCATAGCAAGCTATAATGTGATATGATTCATTTCTATATATGCAGGGAAGGATTTTACACAAAAGCTTTATAGAAGTTGTACAGGATATTTAAAGTAACATGAAGCCTGTTCAACATAATGGGGCTTGCTTTATCTGTCACAAGCTAGAAGAAGAGTTTAAGTACTTGTGCTTGCCCTCTTATCTTTCTGTAGGATGTGGCATTATGCCTCATCCCATTATGTATTTAATCATCCTTTGGACCTGATTATGTGTTTGGAGGGGAAGCTTGGCAAAGAGAGTAAAACAAAATGCACACATGCTTCTCTCACTAAATTGCTGAATATCTTGTTCATACGATGTAAAGAAATTGCATTTTAGATATCCTCAAAGCTGGTGCAAAAGAAGTCAATGCTTTATGTTGAAAATTCTACATTACTTTGAAGGATATTTTCTTCTTCTTCTTGGTGATAAATGGTGAGTGGATTTTAATGATTTGAGTTTATGTGATGTTCATTAAAGATAAAACATCCAGCGCTTCAGATCCCTAAAGTGTTCAGTCTTAAATGTCAACATGGGTGTTAGAATGGACAGGGCACTTTTAAAAAGCTAATCTTCATTTAAGTGGTTTTGCAGGGTGAGACTGAAAATCTGTCCATTAGTGGTGGTAGATTCAGTGGCTGATGGTGCCACCACACAGTGGCAAAGAATGACTGCAGCTGCCCCTTTCTTTCATCATGCCTCAGGACAAAAAGTTGTTGATATTTAGGGCCAGCACAGGGATGCTATCTTCTTTCTTCAGTCAGATGGATTTTCCTCTCAACAGATTAAGAAATCTAGTTTCTGTCAGCAGTATTCAAAGCAATGTTTTTCAAATACCTGTTAATTTAGCTTAATTCAGTTCCTGTATGTGAGGAAAACACCACAGTTTCCCCAGTATAGATACAGTGAGGTGATGTTTTGGAGTGCTTGATACCTATTTTACTGAAAAGCATCCTGCTCAGATGAGTTGACTTCACCTTTCAAAGACTCCTGCTCTTCCTGTGCAGTGAATGAGTCTGTGACGCCTAGAAAGAAACAGAGCCCAGATCTCCAGCTTTCTATTCCTGGGTCTTAATTTTGAGACCAGAACATATGCTTGTAATGCTCCCAATCTCTACTAACTGGCCCTCAAAACAGAGTATAGATCTTGGGTTTAGTGAGGACTGGTTTTAGTGTAAGTGGTTGTGCCCTATGTTTTTGGAGCATTCATACTGAGAATATATTTCACTGATTTCTGTTGGTGTGTTTTCATTTGTGGCAAACAGCTATATCTGAATATATGATTTATTGGTTTGTATTACATTTTTGAGCTGATTTTTCATCATCTGTATGTAAATAAATTGTGCTGTCAAAGTCAGGAATTGAATGAAAGTTTGCATTGCAGTCATAACCAGATGTATCCCCAGATGAATCATTAAGTGTTCAAGGCCAGGTTGGATGGGGCTTTGAGCAGCCTGATCTGCTGCAAGATGTCCCTGGCCATGGCAGGGGAGTTGGATTTGGCTGATCTTTAAGGTCCCTTCCAACCCAGGCCATTCCATGATTCTGTAATTCTGTTCTTAGGACTAATGACTCCTCAATCTCCGTGCAGGGTGGGAAGTTATGGGAGGTACACCCACCTTTTGTATCCTCCATAACTGGGCATGCACCAGCTGAGGTGGGCATCCCTCATTGAGGAGGGCTGCCTGCTCTGAGTACAGCAATGCATTTTTCTTGACATGGATTTGAGGCTTGAAATAAACATCTCCTGATACTCCAGAGTGTGACATGAGGAGGGGCCCCATGCTATACTGTGCTGGGGGTTCCAGGTTTCCACTCTTCATGCACTGTATGCTCCAATGACAAAGTGCTTTGGATGAGCTGGATGGATGGCATGGAAATGGGACAGAAATACAGCACAAGCAAATGCATTTATTTGCAATGACTGGTTGGTATGTGTTCTAAGTTTCAGTGGTTTGTCAGTAACACGCAATTACTTGTGGATTTAGTGGACTGCTGGAGCAGCTGCAAACTGGTTTCACTGTGGTGAAACTGAACTGGTAGCAGAGGAGGCCCTGTAGTGGATGGCAGCTTGTGTACTTCATCTTGCACAGAACAGGCAGTGATTCCTCATTCTGGAGGGAGAAGATTCCATAATTTAAAAAAAAAAAAAAAANAAAAAAAAAAAAAGAAAGGTTCTTAAAAATGTAAGGAATATTCTAAATCATAAAATGAAGGAAAAAAACAGAGCTGAGTGGATGTACACTGCAGTGGAATGGACTAACAATTTATGGAAACATGCTGCACAGATCAAAATACAAGGGCATATTTTTTTACTTAGGGAATAATTGTATGATCAGAACTGTGTGATGAAGAGCTTTAACTTTCGTAGGTGGATGTTTAGCAGAGTGTTTGCTGAAGTATCTGTCCTTCACAGCAGTGTGTTCTTTTGTGCCTCGTGTGGCCTGACAGAGGTAGTTTTGTGTCG
The DNA here is from genome assembly GCA_013399225.1 of Rhipidura dahli. Classification (NCBI taxonomy): domain Eukaryota; kingdom Metazoa; phylum Chordata; class Aves; order Passeriformes; family Rhipiduridae; genus Rhipidura; species Rhipidura dahli. Next base: position 1,960,595 of record VXAC01004697.1, on the reverse strand, counting down.
ATGCTGAGTGACTGCATGCTTTCTGGGTCATTCATGTTAACATTTTGATTATAGTGATGAGTTACAAGGGATGAGCGGCAGAGACTGTGATGTTGCATTGGAATGCTCTAACTCAGATGAAGAAAAAAGACGTTTATCTAACTGCAAAGCCTTGAGACAAAGTGAATCATATAAACAGATGATCTTTAAAACAAACTATCTGCTCTGTGTTCTGGTGGTGTTGTCAGCTGTTGTCCTAAAATCTTGGTGTCCTTTATAGTTTTGCTGTGTTTTACAGCAGCTGTGATCTTGGGAAGTCTGTATGAAATGCTAAGATGAGCTCAGTGATGGTAAAATATGGATCCTTATGAGAGCTTAGTTTTCCCCATAATTCTGTCTTGTGTTGGGAAAATATATGTGATTAACTGTGTTCCTGGAAAGCACACAAATGGAAATTGTGAGGGAGAGAGAGGGGCATAATCCTGCATGGATGAAAGCACTTTGCATTATAACCAGCTCTGTTCTGCCACTTCACCACCACCAGGAGACAAAAGACAAGAGTAAGTGCTCTGCTGTTAAGCCTAAGTGTTATATCTTGATTCTTTTCTGCCCAGAGCACTTCAGACTAAGTGCACAGCTATACATTAGGCTTGAGGATCCCACTCAATTTGGAATTTTTGCACTTCAGTGCATCTATACACTGACTTCATGTCTGTGCTGGATGTCATAGTCACTTCTCTTTGTTGGTCAGTGTACAGAGCTGCATGATCTGCCTCTAAATAAAATAAATTCAGTGTTCCTTTAAATGCAATGACAGGTAAAACCCCAGACCTATCTTTGGCTTTCAGTGAATTGTATGAAACCTGAAATAAATCTCCTTCCAGTCACACAGGGCAAACTCACCTTCCATGAACTTGATTTTAAAGACTTATCTACCTCGGGGATCTCTGTTGCTCATTCCCTGCCCCTTCTATGCATAGAAGTTTCATTGATCTCAACAGGATTTCTGTGCACTAGGCACTGTCAGGATATACAGCAGAGACCTGTGGTGCAGATAAGAGATGCACAGTACTGATTGGAAAGAAAATATGCATCAGAACATTGCCCATAGAACATGAAGTTAGCTTTTTACATGGAGAGTGGCACTGTGCTGAATTTATGTGCACTGGCATTTATGTTTCACACCATTTTCAAGCTTCCTTCATCTAATACCTCTGTGAATGCTCCAGGTCCCCCTCTGATGCCTTCAGGTGGAGGCTCCCTCTTTAAACATTTGCTAAAATGGATATCCTATGGCTGTGAAGCATACATGTGTAAAGTATAAGCTGAAATTTTGTGTGGAAGAAGAAAGGGGCACTCTGTATGTGTTTTAGTAGTTATAAGAAATATTTCTTTGCAGGAAGACAATATTCTGAAGGTAGTATGAGGTGTTGGATTGACCTGCAAGCTACTGTGTTCTCTTGCATTGTCCTACTAGTGCTTTGTGGAATCTTGGAGGATTATCTTTGCCACAGAGCAAGTAGGGATGTGCCTTTGACACTGAGCAAGTAGATTATGTCTTCCACAGGAAGCAAGAAAGCATAGAAAATAAAAATAGGGCTGTCTAGTTTGCAAGCTGGAAAAGTATAAATGTCCCTCTGTTATTATTTCAGCCAAATAGGTCCTCTCGTACTGTGCAAGGCCTCAAGTGTTCTGACCTGATTATTTTATCTCAGCAGGTCAAAGTTAGGGGAGAAGCCATTCTCCTTCCATTGTCCTTGTTCATGCACCAAAAATTTTAATAAAGCAAGGTTAGAGGAGCTGCTAAAAATCTTTTCCTTGTTTTAGTGTTAGTCTCTCACTCTCCTCTCATATAGGCTTTAGCTCTCATTAAGATCTTTTTCTTTTTTTTTAATTTAAATTGTTTTTATCTCACATTGCCAACAAATCAATCAGAGGAGCCATCCCTATGAATACAGAATATCCATGGAGGCCAACATTGATTCCTCCTCAGCTGCTTCTTATTATAAAGTTCCCTGGTGTGAGGAAGACACTAAATAGAAGCTAATAGACATTACATCTCACATATATTTTCACATTCTGAAAAATACAGTTTGGGGAATTTTTTTCATTGAGAATTTAGCTTTTCTTTCTTGAGAAAGGTAAAAAAACATTTCTCCAATTCTTTTTTTTTTTTTTTTTCAGTGCTAGAGAGTAGAAACTTGCTCAGGTATTGGGAGTTATTCACCCTGAACATGCAATTGCCTTGGAATAATCACTTGCATGGTAGAAATGTTTATATTTCCTGCTGTGTTAATTGGTGTTACTACTAAAACCTGCAAGATAGGAATTTCTCAGCTACCAAGAACTCACTTGCTAGCCAGTCTGATTAATAAAGAAAGTGAAAGACAGCCAAGTTATTTTAATAGGATTTTTAGCTTTTCCAGGAAAAATAGAATTTCCGAAACAGAAGCAGACCACTTAGAAACCTGCCACGTTTTCTTATTGACACCAGCCTGTTGTGCTGTGTGTGAACTGTGCTGTGCTGTGTGTGAATATATTTGTGAACTGCCATGACATGAATGGCCAGTGTTGTGAAAGGCAGATGCACGAAGACAAGGAAACCCAGGATAAGACAAGCAGGCCTGACATTGCCTTGTTGACAGAGAAGGTGGATACTCCTCTAATGTCATTGTAAAAGAGTGTCCCAAGTCAAACCTCAAAAATGCCGGCTTAGCCCTTTCCCCAAGCAGTGCTCCTTGGTTGGGTGCTCTGCATGCTGTGATTGTTACTGGGGGTTGTAAGGCTTAAGCATCTCCTTCCACTCCCACAGTTACACTTTCCCATTGCCTTCACTGGCAGCTGGAGGCCAGAGACCCCCTACATGACAGTAGAGTCCCAATGGGCACAGCTGTCTCTCCTAGTTCAAATTTTGTGAAAATAGGAAAAAAAGCCCTGTCCTCCATGGAGCAGAGCTGTTGACTCACAACCTTTGTCCACCACAGTTGGAATGTTTGCTGCAGGTTCCTCTCCAGCATCTTCTTTAATTCAAAGAGTCAGAGTAGGCTTGTGAATGTGAAGACAGAATCACAGAATGGGTGAGGTTGGAAGGGACCACAGTGGAGTCACCTGGTCCAACCCCCCTGCTCAAGCAGGGCCACCCTAGAGCACATGGCACAGGATTGTTCTTGAAAATCACCTGTGAGGGAGACTTCCACAGCCTCTCAGGACAATCTGTTCCAGTGCTTGGTGACCTGCACAGTAAAGAAGTTCTTTGTGTTCAGCTGGAGCTTCCTCTGTATCAGTTTCTGGCCGTTGCCTCTTGTCCTGTTGCTTGGCACCACCGAGGAGAGCCTGGCTCCATCCTCTTGGCACCCCCCTTTAGATACTGGCAGACATTGATGAGGTCCCCTCTCAGTCATCTCTTCTTGAGACTGAACAGGCCCAGCTCTCTCATATTTTTCTCATAGTAGAGATGAGTCTCTTAATCATCTTTCTTAACCACCACTGGACTTGTTCCAGGGGCTCTATGTCTCTCTGAGCCCAGAACTAGATGACTTCAGATGCTGCCTGAAGGAGGTCTCTTCACTTTTTCTCCTCAATTCTTATGCTTAAGGTAATTAGTTGTGTTGGTTAAACGCCAGAATCAAGCCTGCTGGATCTAAAATTCTATTTGGAAGTTTTTAAATGGGAATTTTTTGTTGGGTTTTTTTAATCCCACTTTAATGCTATCAAGTGGCTACTTCTCTAAGCAGACTCTCTGTTGGCTGTTGCTTCCTTTTAATCCCTGTATATGGTGTTTTACCATGATTAAGAGAACCTAAGCATTCTTCAGATGTCTACAGCTTTGGAATTTAAATTTAAATTACTTTTAGGAGAAACAAATCAAACTTGCATTGCAGACCTACCAAAAATACATTAATATATATTAACCTGAAGGTTCTTGGTGGAATAAATTGAGAGATTCAGCAGTGCTTCTTTCAGCAGTGTCATATCCAGAGACATTTAAATTCATTTTGATTTTAAATTGAGTTTCTTTCTGAATTCCAGGCCAGACCAGCATTTCTCAGCATACTTAATGAAAGCATCTGCTATGCTGGACTGGTGTGATATGCAAGTAAGTGAATGGCTAAGAGAAGTAAGGGACTGAAGACAATAACTGAGCCCAGGATTTGGATCAAATATGAGTGTCTTCTGTAGGTAGTAAAAAGGGGGTGATGGTATTTTCTGTCATTATTTTTGTCTTTAATCCATCCAGATGGTGAGGACAGTTTTCACAGACAAGACAAAAAGAGCGACTGGAGTCTTAATCATATTTCTTCATAATTAGGTTCCATTTTATGTTTTACACAGCAAAGAAGGATGAGAGGAATCCTTCTCCCTGAGCTCTCATTCACATTCGTCCATCACTGTGTCAGAAATAAGACCTGTTAAGCTAAAGGATAAATTAATATAACAGTAACATAACACAAGCAAAGAAGAGAATGTCCCTGTGCAGCTTCAGTTTATATTAAAGAGAGCTGATACAAATACACATTCTCACCAACATGTAAGCACACATATAGTTAATGTATAAGATCAAGGTTGATTTTCCTTTTGACTTTGGAGTGGAAATTCTGTTTACAGTAAGGCAGTGACATAATACTGCAGCATAAGTTGCCCTTTGCATTGATATAAATCAATGCCATCAACTCCTGCCATGTCATCAACAAGCAGCCAAGAAATTTTGTCTTTTTAATCAGAATCATTAACTTCCATATGTAAAGTACTGTTGCCTACTTTCTTAGCAGATTTTATGATTCAGCTGTCTTTTTAAAAATATTTTCTACACGTTTTTACTATGATCAGTATATTAAGTATATTGTTGTTTTTATAGTATTGCTAGTCATATTAGAAAAGATCAAATCTCATTCCATTTTGGTAAGCACTTGTATGAGTAGGAATTCTAATCTTCAGGCTAAAGAGCCTGAAATTAGCCACTAGAAGCTGGATGTAGAAGCTTGCATCCCACTTCATCACCTGGTCTCCTCTCACAGTTAAAGGAAGGAAATAGATGTTTTCAATTCGTGTTTCATCTTGTCCTGAAATTGGTTATATGTCCCAAGTCACAAGTCTGCTCTTTTATCTCTTAATTGATTGTAGAGGAATCTCAGGAGGAGCAGCTCACATGAAGAGGTCTGTAATGCCCATATGTTTTAAGGTGAAACTATTCCTTCAGAAAAGCAGAAGTTCAGTACCATGAGGGGATCTTGCTTAGAAACCGTAGATCTGATGTCAAAGGGTTTCTTCATTTGTGGTGTGGTTCCACCATTTGCTTTGTGTGCTCAGTTCCCTGTGCTGCATTTACCCCGCCTCTGATGAGAGGACAGGTACCCTAGGCAGGGTTTTCACCCAGTGGGTGTGTAAATAAACTTCACAGGAAACATAACATTACTAGGAGAAAAATATATCAGTTGTCCCTAGTAAAACTGAGTTTGTTTTATTTAAGCAGACTCCAGCAGAGCCAAATAGCCCCCATTTCTGTCGTGTTAGGTGTCGGTTAGAGAAATCATCCTGAGAAGCCACCCTCATGAATTCTACTTCATAGAAAATGAGTTCTGATTGCACCTACAGTAAGTATTGGGCTGGAGGCTTAAGTGTGTTTCTCTCCAACAGAGCAAGAGGAAGAGCAGTGTAGGTTTTGCCAGGTCTCTTAAAAAAAAGAGATTTGTAAAGGTCTTAACCTGTCACTGAGAGAGAAAAGTAACTTTTTCAACGTTAAAGCCTAATACTGAATGCAGTAAAATATAAAAAATTACGTGAGCTGTGGATGGAATGGCACAATCTTTTATTATGGACTTGGATGTAATGACTCTCTTACAGTTCATTTTGGCAGAGAGATGAGACTCCCCCATCTCCTCCCTCAGAAAGCCAGTTTGCAGAGCAGCACACTGAGCGTAGTCTGGTATCACAGGTTACAATAAAACATGTGATAACACAGCATGCTTGGCTTGAAGTTGGTTATTTATAGGTAATAAACTTTCTTTACTTTGTGCTGTGAACACAAAAACCTTGGACTGAGTTGTAAAGTGCCACTGTGGTAATAGTGATTGATTCACCAGATGCTGTACTGTAGGTAGTGCCAGTTAGCAGTGTCCAATCAAAAAATACTGGGTTACCCCTCTTACAGAAGGTGAAGTAAAGGGATGGTCAGGGTTACTATAACATATGCAAGTTTTCTTCATTTAAGGAGAAATCCAAAATAGCAATTAGCAGCTTGGCTTAAAATGAAAAGGACAAGAGCAGATCTCAGCCTCATTCTTAAACAATCTGAATTTTTAATACTAACATTGAATGTATGGGCTTTAAAGACTTTTGGCTGTAGCCTCATTGCTGTTTTGCAGTTCTCAAACGCATGCTACAAGCAGAAACAAACACCTGCATAGGCTTTTTTGGTGTTAATATCTTTACAAGTAGATATTAACACCAAAAGAGCAGTCATGCTGTAGTGTGGTAAGATGTGTCAATTTAGAGGAGTTAACAAAAAAGAGACCAAGAAGTGTTTGTGTGGAATATGTGTTATTTTCAAGTCATTTATGTGCAAATGTGTTATTCAAAGGCTCTATGTGTTTCTCATTATATTGTCTCCCTAATTTAGAGTGTACTCTATGTGGCATGGATATTATATTGGTATTTTGCAAGGCACTGTGCACACACTACCACCACCATTTTTAGTAATAATTGAATAATCACATACTGAGTCTTTTCTTGTTTCTGTGATTCTTTCTACACAGATGTGACAGTAGTAGTTGACCACTGGATCATTCTGAATTTTGGTAGGATTCAGATATATAAATGTGGGATTTAAGTGTGTGCAATGACTGTGTGTCTTAATTTCTCTTTTGTTGTTTCCAGAGGGAATAGCAAATAGTTCTTTGTTCAACTTTGAAATTAAAGTTAGTCCCAAAGTGCCAAAAGAATGGAAAAAACATTTTGTAAAATGTTTCATACTTTTTTTAAAATTTCATATGGTCAGTTAAAAAACAGATTCAGTGTTTTCATATCCAAAAGCTGTGCAGCACAATGTATTGCAGATACATAAAAGCGAAATATTTTGATGAAAAGAAATGGGAACAAGTAAAAGAACTATCTTGGGTGAAAATAGTGAGAGAAAGAATTCACAAAGAAAGTGTCAACAGCAACAATGCTGAGCTCCAGCTACTTTGATCTAATTTTCGTTTTGTCACTCAAAGCAGGAGAAGTTGAAGTCAAAGTTAAATGTCTCTAGACAAGGGCACAAGTTGCAGAACTCAGGAATAGTTTCCAGCCTCTAAAAGAAGTGATGATTTTTTTCCCCTTTAAAAATGAGAAGGAAACTTTTAAGCTGAAATAACAAAGAAAACTTAGAACAAGGACAGAAAATTCAAAAACAAACAGAAAACTTGGAACCAGACAAAAGTACAGTATTTTATTTTACTCCAAAGTATTTGTTTTTCTGTCCAAAGGGATGTGATTTTGTAGCATTTCTCTCCTGAACGAAAATCACAAGAATTTCCTTCCTTTTGATCAAGCAATGAAACCTCATATATTTCAATGGTCCTGAATGTGAGTTCAAACTAACTTTTATTTGGAATTTAACACCTTTTTCTTCATCCATCTTTCCTGTAAAATGTGCATAGTTTTTCTTTTAGTTTCTGTTGTATGTATCTAGAATGTAGAAGCATCTGAAAATCCCTGCCATGGTTCTTCTCCTGGTGGTCCATCTTTAAAACTCTGTTTGTGAAGTCTCTATCTATTACCAGAAAACTGATGAGTTACATTATTTGTACATAAAGAAATACTATCTTGCCCATACTTTCTAATGTGTCTTCTGCTTCTAGTTTTGTACTTCAGCACTAAACGCTGTGGTTGCTCCTTGTAGGGAAGCTAATACCATAAACTACCTTGTGTTCCAGTAATTCAAGCCCATAATAATGGTGAGGGTGATGACAGGATGGTCAGCCCACTGTGCCATGGAATTACAGGAATAAATGGTCCATTTAGGCCTTTAGGGCGTTTTTCTTCGTTTCGCTGTTGTTTTTCCTTTGCATTATTCTGTGAGTGTAATTGGGGTTATTGAAACATGAAGAAATTTTTAGTCAAGATTTTTACTTTTGACTCATTGAATGTTGTAATACCCAAGTCAGCCAATTAAGTAGTCAAGAAGCATAATGGAAAATACCATGTCACCAGATATGGAGTCATTCAGTGCAATAGGGAAAACTGGACTGGTAAGGAATTTGATCAGAAGAATATGCAGTGAGAGCTGATATGAAATGCAGCAGAGACAGGTTGTAAGGATGAAGGATCATTTTGTTAACTTTCCCTGTGAAAGAGTATTGAAGAGCCCAGAATCTTGAAATATCTCACTCAGGAGAAATGGAAGAGGGAGTCAGAAGACAGCATTGATATGAATACCTCAATTTTTGGTTTTATGCTTTGAGTTTTGTAATATATATGCATTTTCATGGTACACCAAAAATGAGAAGTTTTATAGCACCTAGATGTGCCTTTATGTTCAGGCTATGTCTAAAATGAAGTATGCATATTTCAGAGAGCATGTAGTTTGGAAATGAGACCAGTGCTGGCAAATATCCTAAGCTGTATTCTTGATTCCTTGCTTATTCTCAATCCTGTGTTTGAACCCTTACTGAACAAGGAGGAAAAATTTAAAATGGCAAGTGTTGGAGGTGAGGAATAGTGGAATTGTTGTACAAGTTACCTTGCACACACCTTATTTTGGAAATACAAATTGTAAATTAAATAGCAGATGACATTATGTAAATTCATTCCTCTATTAGCAATTTTTGCCAAGTAATGAAAATCTAGTCAGAATGGTGCTTGGTGGGTTTGCATAACTGTACATCTGAAAGACTTAAGTGGTAATAAGCATTCTTAAATTACTTAGTAATATCATTTTTTCTAATTCAAACTAAAGTTTCAACAGCTCCTAATTGAAGGGAATTAACTAGGCATGACTATTAAAAACAAACACAACCCATTGTCAATTTGATCTTAAAACTTAAATCATATGATTTTCCTTTTTTAATTTTTCTGGCCTCCTGCTTGTCACCCTTAATTTATGGAGTTCCTGGGGCCAAAGTTCTCATGTTCATGTTGATCATCTGAAAAGCAACGTTAACTCTTAGGAGAAGATCTGATGAGATCCAGCTTTCAGAAAATAATTTTTTAGCCATGTGTTTTGACAGGATTGGAAATGAACATTGCATTTTAGCGATGTTGCAGCAAGATTGTTATTAACAGACTGAGTAAACCCCTGGGATTCTCTCATATGGACTGAGTGGGAACACTTCACATCACGTGATAGTCCTGTACCTCTGAACATATATTTTCTTCGTGATGCCTCCTTAATTTTGAAGGAACTGGGAAGACTGTAGAAAACAAGAAGGTAGGTTTAGAGGAAGGAGCCATGCATGGCGTCACTGTGCCTGAATCCTGTCAGACATCTGGCACAGTAAATTGAAACAGCCTCCCTTGGGGTGGACCCTATGTCATTTTCCTCCTTTTGTTCAATACAATAATACAAGAAAGGCAAATATTGAGAATGTTCCTACTGGTGGACTGTTGAGATCTGTATCATGGAAGTCCATTCATAAAAATGAATGCAATCCACTTCAATTGATAGAGTTCAGATAGGTCAGAAGCCATAGCAATTGCATTATGTATGGAGAGTCCTCATGGGCAAATAAACCTTCTGCATGTAATATGCTAACAAAAGTAGTAGATGTTGCATTTGGGAAAAAGAGGACCAAGAAGCAGAAGTTTATGATGAAAAAAAGCAGCTGGATAAACTTAAAGCTGCTTGAAAAGCACATTTGCACCAAGGTCTTCTCAAAAATTCTTCATACAAAATCTGTAGTTTTCTTTCTGAGAGAAATTTTCAGTTTCTGGGTATAACTTGCATATATTACGTAGAATGGTCAGTAGAGAAGAACTGTAGCCATCCCAGCATGGGGCAAAAAATTGCTTCTTGAAATCTGGATTCCTTCAGAACCTCAGACCTCAAAGGCAGGGGCTGTGTGAATCTGCTGTGATTGCATGCAAAGAAGAATTCACTCTGTATCTTCTTACCAGCATTTATTATTTTAGGAAGTTGAGTGGCTAAAGCAGAAGATGGCAAAAGTTTTAGAGCCGCGTTGAGATGTGTGCTCTGCATGATTCTAGTTAATGATTCCAATCACATAGCACAGGTTATGTATTTATGAAATATCCCGGCAGACATGGCAATTGAGTTAAACCTATTAACAGTGAATCTTGCAAGAATCCCTACAGCTTCCCATCTCTCAGCATCAGGCATTAAGATTGAATGTAGGCATCAACATAGAAGATTACAGCCTCTGTAGAACCGACCCCAGAGAATGGAGACAGGCAAGTCATCATCGGGCACAGAATCCTTCTGCTCAGAATAATTGCCTATTTGCTCTGCATTCCAGCTCTATTCCTTGAGCTTAGATCTCCTGCACACCTAGTTAGAACTTGCAGAATTAATATCAAGTTTCCTGTCACCTCACTCATTACTTTTGTCAGTGGAATTCAAGGAGAAGAGTCAAAAACATGTTTTTTAGAGGCTATTTCTTAAGGACTTCTGTTTTTTTCTTTTTTGTTTAAATAGAAACCTGTCTGTTAGCATGTCAGGTTATTTCTTTTGGCTACACTGGAAAGGACATCTGAATAAATTGCGATTTTACAATACAGGTATTGTTGCTTGGAGATCATTATTGTGTTATCCTTTCTAACCAGAGCCACACCTCGGGGGAAAAAAAAAAAAAAAAAGGAGTCCTTAGAATGGGAAAAAATAGGTTAAATAGCGGATTGGATGTGTTCTCTTTACGCTGCTCTTTCAGAAGACTTCTGCTGTTCTGAGTCTTAGAGCATGGGAGCAATCTTTTGAATAGTATAGCAATACAAAAACACATTTAATTTGTTTAATGTGGTTCTAGAAAATCTCGGTAGGTCTTTGTAAAGAATTAGGATTTACAGAGGACATATTGAGAATTTTCACTGGAAAAAAAAAGTTATGTCGTCCTCCTAGTCACATAGGATTCCAACAAAGGATACAAAAGGCTATTGTCCTTTAAACTTTTAAGTAGTTTTCTTTAGAAAGATGACCTGTGTTCCCATGCATTTATGAGTGGAGTGGTGGGTGGACCTGGAGTGCTGTAAGACCAATAATCACAAGGTCCCACTGACTTCAGCAGATTTATATTGGCCGAGGAAAACTTAATAAAGCAGTGTAATTCTTCATACAGATAAAATTTGAGTAAATTAATACAATCCCAAAGATAGACCAATTGCTACAACAATCTGCTTTGTTTCAAAGAGTGTAAATGCTGTTATAGCAAATAAATTACTGGACTTTGTTAGTCACTGCCACTGCAATTAGTGAGTGTACTGGAACTCTTACTTCTTCTCTTCCCTTAACACTGAGATTTTTTCATTGTTTGGTGCAGACTCATCTATGTCCCTGAAGCTTTAGCTGTTATTTCCTCTTCTGTGCTATAAAAATGTAAAATATAGAATTTTCATTTCTTAATGATTATCTCTGTGATATTCCTAATCAATAATTAGCTAATAGACCCTTGCAATGCAGTTACTATGCCAGCTTGACAGAAAAACATGTTGAACTTTCTTGTTTTGTCCTCACTTAACTGTTTTCATGTAGCAGATTTTTTTAAAGGTTAACATACACAAAATGATTATTAATTTCCATCATCATTTTGGAACTTTTTTGGAGAGAATGTGTGTGAAGGAGCTCAACATGAAAAAGCAAAGTTAAAAATATGGGTTGATTTTGCATCGCTGCTGTCATTCATCTTGGTTTTGTCGTTGTTTTCAAATATAATTCTGTATGTTATTAAAGTGAGGAAGCTTCAGATCATGCAAAAATCTTCGGGAAAACAGATTTTATATCGGAATTGGAAATAAAATGAAAAGTAATGAGAAAAAAAATTAGGTTAAAAGGCCAGAAAACCTATTAGAAACTGTATGTTTGTGTATTATCTAGCAAATCAAATGTCAGGGGAAGACATTTGTGAAATAATTATCAATCATTTAAAACAAAAAGGAAGCAAACAACAGAAGCCTTCATTTTTATATTTCAGAGACTAAATCCAGGCTGCTAAATCCATCAATAAAGCAATTACATGGCATTATTCTGATTTTAAAGGACAGTTGAGCTATCAGGAGCTTTGCTGGGAAACTTCCCCACCCAAACATCGTTTCCTGTTCAGAGGTAGAATGGTGCTGATAAAGAGAGGGGTTTCATTTCACACAGGAAGATGAGACCATTGAAATGGTGTCCACCAGAGTTGGCAGAGCCATAGCATGAAAGCTGAACAGTGTTGAGAGTAAATGTGGAGTGAGACCTGGGGATAGACATAGACCTTGCCAACAGGAAACTTGGCTTTGCAGAAAGAATATTAGTTGTGAGGCAGCAAGATAGTAAGTGCCAGGAGGAAAATGAATGTTCTGCTTTCCCTTCAAGTTTCTCTTGTGATTTAGTTTTCTGCATGCTGTTCTCTAAGACCCTACTGTCTTGAATTGTGTCTTTATTCATGCCTTATTCTGTTTGACATTGGAACATAGTAGGAAAATCCCAGAGGTTTGTGAAGGTAGATAAATTTGGGATAATCAACTGTACCTTGCTGTTCTTGACATCAGTCTTCAAAACTTCATGAATATAAACAGGGACAAGTCTATATTTAATTACAGAAAATTTTATTAAGTACAGACTTAACTTCTGTCTGTCTTCACAATGACATCATCTTTGACTTCATACAAAGGTGACAGGGACATAAGCATAACCTCTTAGGTGACATTGCCCTCTAGGGATACAGATAGGAGTATGAGCCTGGAATAGATAAATATTACAGTGAATAGACAGGTTTGTTTGAAGCTTTAAATAACTGCACTTTGTTCTGATGTTCTGTATCCGATAACTTTCCACAGATACCTTATAATATAGATGTGTTAGGTACAAATGTGTGTAGATAAATGTGTGTCTATAATTGTATCCAGTCCTAATTATCATTAACAGCTCAATTTGAAAGAGCACTGTAGATCAGGCTGCCTTCTGATAAAGCACTTTTGTGAGCTGATGGTGGCATTGCAAACTTGGATCAGGGAAAGAGATTTTTCCTGGCAGAGAGTGAAGTGGGAAATGAGGCTAGCAAAACAGAGCAGCTGGGCAGAACTGTATGAGAAGGGTTAACTTGTGAGTAAATACTGCACAGCAACTCAGGAGATCTGTACTCAGTGACAGGGTGACACTGGACAACTTGCATTATCCCCATGCTGCATCTCATCTCTTTGTGAAACAAAGGAAATACTTCACTGCCTACTGGGAGAATGAAACCATTAGTGTTTGTAAGGTGTTTGCAAACAATGTCAGTGATAAGCCCCATAAAAACCCCCACCTTATTTAGTATGCAAAAAGTGGCAGCAGAAGTTACCTTGAGGAGCACGGTGTGGCACAGCTTGAGAACTATACAGACATGCTTGTACCCTAATCCTGCAGCACTAGTGCATGTGGCATAACATAAATATGAACAGTTCAGATTGTATGAGAAGACTCTCCTACAAGTATATTACAAAGCAGGAATAAGAGATACAGGATTAAACCTGGAGTAATTCTGTGTTCTTTTTATGTGCTATGTAAACACAGTTAAAAACTGGTAAGAAAAGCAAGCTAGTTTGGTCTAAGTTGACCATTTCAAATAAATACATTTTTCTTCTGGTGTTGTAAAGCAAGTCTTCATGTTATTCTGGTTTGGCACACAGGCACCCTTAAAGCAAAAGCTTTTGCCTAAATGTGCTTTCATCTTTGCTTAGCCACTAGCAAAAGCAGTCTGCTGCAAACAGGCTGGACTGAGGCCTGGGTTGCTGTGATTGTGTCTGATGTCACATGTGCTTGTATTTCAATCCAGGTAATGTACTCACTCCAGGCTGGTTAAAATCCCCATGCACATACCATGTAGCCAACAAGTAAAGTTCCAGGAAATCTCATATGACTCTGTCCCTCTGAATGCACAGTTTGATAGATCCACATTAATCACATGGGACATGTCCATGTAGTCCAGGTCTCAAGGCACATCAGGCAGAGGTGGAGACAAAGAAATCTTACATTTACCGTCTCCTGCTCCACCAACAAGTCCACACTGGCCTATTCAATGCAGCTTCCTCCATCCTTGCCATAAAGTCTAAGAGTCACTGGTTATCAGTATTAGAAGCTTGTCCTTCTCAATTCAGAGCTGAGCTTTGTGCCTGAGACTTTGATCTCCCCGCTGGTACCAACCGAAGAAGCAGCGCTGCACTGCAGAGGAATAACAAACATGGCTCAATGGCAGCTCTTTCCACCACTGGTTGTCACTCCTTTTAGGATCAACAACCAAACAGAATCCCAGTGCTGAATGAAATCTAGGGTTCCATTTTTCCTCTCCTCAACACTTCTATTAAGAGTATAAAAGCACTTTCTACATGATTAATTGTTAGAATCAAGTCCATAAGGCAGTACAGTATTCTACTGTTGTGTTAATTCAGTAGCATTAATGTTGACATCAGTCTGTTGTGGTTCATTAGCTGGAAGTTTTATTTGTGTGCAGATCGTAGATGAAGTATTTGGAGAAAATTTAATAATTTGGGTAATATTCTTATTTTCATTACTCAGTCTTTACCTTACCCTTCACTTAAAACTCATTGTTCCTCTTCTGACCATACTCAGGACTGGGATTTTTCGTCTGTCTCTGGTTCTGTATCAGAAAGCATTCTCAAAAAGGCTTTTACCCTCTTACTTCAGTTTGCTTGTCTCTCAGCAGGTTGCAAGGTTCAGTACTAACCTGCCTTTTCATGACAGGAGAGAGCCACGAGGTTTCTGCTAGGCCTGCCACATTCCTCGAAGTAGAAAAATTGTTGCCCTTTAATTCTTACTCTACTGCTTTGCCTTCAAGTTTTATTAGGAACCTGTTCTGGACTTTGTTCTCTGTCTCCAGGGAAATACTACATTGTAAGCAATAAAGCTGGCAAAAAGGAAAAAAGAAAAAAAAAAAAAGAAGAAGAAAGGAAACTTGAGAGCCAGATTAGCATCTCTCTTAACACTAGAGTGAAAAATACGCTCGTGTTTGCCATGAACTCTTCTTAAGCCAGTGGAAATTACAGCCCAGAGGTCATACACTTAGTCACTGGCAGCAGAATGTTGTCACTCCCTGCTGGCTGATTCATGAAATAATTTGCTGTGAAGAAAATTGCTGTTTCACATCCGCTGGAAATGGCTTTTGTCAGACCAGACTTTGATACTGCTGTTGAGCTGCAGTCATTCTTTGAATAGAGTTGCACACAGATTCATCATGGCTGCATCCATGTGCCTGTAAACCAGAGGAGGATGCCACTCAAATGGGGACAAAATCTTTAATAATGATGGGTTGTGGGGTAAGCAACTGTTGCTATTTCTCATAATGTAATTCATCTGGAAGAGAGGTCCTTGCTTTTTCATCTTTCACATAGTCATGTCTAATTTAATCTTCTGTGGCATGTTAAGTGTTGGCTCATCTACAGAGCTTGGACATAAGCTTTTGAATTTACTTTGATAATGGAGCCTTGGTATTTTTTTGTAGAGGAGACTCAGTATTGTCCCCCAGCTTCTTTAGTGATTTGATGCCAAACAATTTCCCTGAGACCATCGACAGCCTTAGTGGGTTCCTCACAATGCAACAGAACAGGTCTTCTTGTTCTGTTGTCAGACAAAACTACATATTTCATAAACTTGTGTCTTTCTGTTTGCTATAGGCAGTGATGTTTAAGCCACCATTTCAGTTAGAAGTTTCTTTTTGCTGCAGTCTTTGTGAAGTGTTTGTGAAGGCCCCTGTTGTCATCCAGAACTGGAGGACATGAGTTGCATTTGCTTTTCTGTGAAGCTAGAACATTTTCAACGGCAATTCAGAAACATTCCTCTCCCTTCTTTTCCTGTTTCTCCATTCATTTTCTTAAAGTGTTTTTCTTTGCATATTTCTATACCTTTTTTTTTTTCCTTTTCACCTATTCTTCCTTGTTGTGCTTGGCTCTCCTGTTCTTTATATTCCAGTATTTTTAAGTGAAAGAGTAGAGGGCTGATTTTTTACTTTGCCAATCTTAGCCTTGAAATCCTACTCTTTTTGTAATGTTTGGGGCCGTGGCAAAGTAGGATCTAGTATGACCTTCATACAGTCTCTGAGACTTGTATTACAGAGGTAAAGATTAGTCTGTCACTCAATCTCTAATATGTAAGTTTGCTTCCTTGTCTACCCTCAGCTGAGAGCTCTGCAACTGAAAATTTCAGAAGGGTTTAGTGTTATCTGTTTAATATTCTAGGATATTGTCTCAGATGATAATAAAAGATTTTTAAGCTGCAAGGGATAGAATTTTCCTTATGTCATAGCATATTAGATTTAGTGTTGGTATCATCAACACATTTTGAAAAGAGCTAAGAAGTACAAGTAAGATCTTCCATTGTCTTGGGAAAAGATTATAATTTCACTTTTTTGTCTTTCCCTTGGATAAAGTGTCATCATAAATAGGTGGCTTAGTGGAAAATTCCCAGTGAATCCACTGTGCAGTTTTCTGTCATGGAAACCACAGGTAAAATTGTGCCTTGAAGGCAGAGGCTTACTTTAAGCTGGTGCAAAGCCTCCATGTCCTTACAGGAGCTCCAGGTGGTCGTGTGCTACAGGGTCTTTCTGACTTCTTGCCCTTCAAGGAAATGGGAGTTACTGAGTTGGTTTTTTTGAGTAAATTTTTTTGGTGGTTTTTTTTTTTTTTTTTTTGCAAGGCCTCGTCTTCCTTTTCTAGCACATGACTGCATGTGCCACATATGCTGCCTACCTTCAGGTACTTGCTGATGGGAGCAGTAGCCATCCAGCACAGTTACTGCCCAAAAAAGTGAATTTCAGACTCAGGGCTTGGAAGTTGCCATGAGGAGCAGCCAGTGCATCAGACTGGAGCTGCAAGGGGTATTGGTGTGTCCCATGGGTGCTGAATAGTCTTCAGTCCTTGTTCTGAGCTGCTGCTGACCCCTTCTTCTGGGGGAGAAAGGTAAGGGGTATCAGCATCCTTACTTATGGATTGTTTCCAAAATATTCCCTTCCTCCCTTAGGTCCTAGTTACAGGAGAAGAATGGTGAGAGCACACAGGGAGGTTTTCTGGCAGGCAGATTATTCTATCCAGGGTGTTCAGCGTGACTTCGTTATTCTCTACGGCAGGAAAATGTACTCCTGCCTTTAAGAATCAGTCAGTCACTTTTTTGTAAATGCTTTCTGCTTTGGAACCTGTACCAAGCCCTGGTTTTGTCACAGTCAGGGTCAAATCCACTTTTTAAAGTTATTCCCACACTGAAGTGAGAATGCTGGTAATGCTGTTAGCTGCTAGCAAACTTGCTCACTTTAGGGCACACACATTATAACTTTCAGTGAATGCAGAAGAAAAACATGAAAGAAGGACAATAATTTTAAAAAAGATTCCCTTCAGATTTTCCTTCTTTCTTAGACTAATGGCAAAATTATATGGCTGAGCTATGTTTTAGATTATCAGTGGTTGGAGTTTTTGCTGCTGCACCCAGCAGTTGTTATTAGAATGTGTGTTAATTGAACCTGGTTTAAATAAAATGATTTTCACTAGGCAGTCTGAGAAAAAAGGTCTGAATATTTCTGAATATTTTCAAACTTTTTAACAGGTTAATAGCTGGTTAAGAGTTAGCTTTATTGTACATTTAGAGGGGAATATTTCATGCATTCACAGTAATCACTACTTTCAGGAATAGATTGTTTCAACTCTGATATCAAGAAGGTCATGTTACTACTTCAACCACACACAGGGCATCTTTACCCAAACCAAATCTTTTTTGATTTGGTACATTTTCTGCTGCTACTCTTTAACAGGCTGTGAGTAGAGGTGCAAATAATGTTAGCATTACATATATAGCTACCTTTTTTCCTTGCAGTGACCATTCACAAAGACACAACAAATCTGTCTTGCCCTAACTGGGAAAAAATATTATTGGAACACATACATGTGAATTAAATAAGCTAATGGTCAGAACTGAAGCATTTTTTTCATCATGCAGTATAACCCTGGGTTGCACAAGCTCTTCTGGACATTAATAGTATACATATGTCTGGGTGCAAGCAGGGAATGGCAAAATTCAACCTCAGTTATAGAAAAACAAATGTGTATCTGCAGCAATTATCATTATGCTAGTGAAATAAATTGTAGTATTGACCTGAGACATTTGTCCTGGTTTCCTTGTTTATACTGAAAACATGTTTGAAGAGGTTTTTTTCTCTCTACCATTAGTAGTGTCATACAGAGGAATATATGATGGTAATGTTCTGGTTAATCGAAATAAATATGAAATAAAAACTAACAATGAATATAATAAAATTAAATTTAAAATAAATAGATTCCAGACAAGATATTAGAGTAATTCTTAAACAGCTAAATGAAATAATCTTTTACAAACAGAATTAATTCTTTGTGCTGTATAAATGCTAATAATTTTATCTCTGGGCTGTCAGAGCAAGTAAGTTTTTCTTAGTGGGAATAGCAAAGTCTCTGTGATCAATAATATTTGTTTATGAGAATAGTAAAAATAGATTTTATAGCAGCAGCATATTGTTTGAGAAGCAGTTTTGGATAAAAGCTTTGCATTTGTTCTTTTCTCCTGAGACTACTAAAGAGAACACTAAAAAGTAAAATGGGTGACCACAGAAACAAGTAGGGTCACCCATTACCAGGGATTCATTTTATTTCCATTAGAGAGGAACTAGAAAGCATCTCACACTATTGGTACCTGATTTTCCATTATAAATTACAGTACATGAGATCATTTAAAAATCGCTCAGCCTTTCAGATGAAGCCAACTCTGTTGCTGTTCCTTAATAATTGAACAGTAAGAAATACAAGTTCTCCATTTTCATCCAAACAAAGTAACTTATGAGATGGGAGAGGAGAAAAAAGTACAGTCTTCCTGAAAGCTCACAGGGCAGTCTGAGAGGGGGATTAAAAGACTGGTTTTGGAGTCACATTTAAAGGGTCAGGTTTCCCCAGCGAGCTTCTACCTGCAGGTCGGACCCCTGGGACCCCACTCAGCTGGTGTATGAACCACAGTCGGTTCAGGAGCACCAGTATGGACCACATACAGTAAAGTCAGGTTGCTACTGGTTCAAAAACATGATACAACTCAGACCTCTCCTCTAGTTCACTGTCTCAGTGTAGGAATTTTAAGCTTTAATGCTTCTCTGGGTTGAGGAGCAGCACGGTAAGACAGCAAAACCTCACAATGTAACTTTTTTTTTCCTGAAAACTGGTTCTGATGACAGTCTAGCTGTTCCGATTCTCTTTGCATGTTGTGTGAAGGGATTGCAGCTTGAAGTTTAAAGACCAAATAAAACACCAAAAACGAAGCTTGTAAGATATATTCCAGTGTAACTGCTGTCATATTTGCTTCCAGTTCAAGTCATAGGATAGGAGCCAACCTATTGAAGGTATTGAAAGTGTTCTCATCAACTTCACTGGATATTGGGATCTTGGGTTGGATATTGTTTGCCTGATCTCTCTTTGCTCCTTGTCACACCCAGCAGAAATGTGTGTCTGTGTGGCAAATCATGCATGATCTAGAAATTTACAATGAAAAACACCAAAAGGTTTTAAAATGATTTTTTAATATAGTAATATATTTTAAGTTTGGCATGTTTTTCATTTTATTTGGAGGAATCAACTCCTGCCCGACATGTAGTCCAATGAACATCTGATGCAGTAAGTCAATAGCATAAAAGTGGTACAAGTGACCCTTCTGTTCTTTTTAATTTTTTTCCTTTTATCCATATAAGTCAGAATCCCAGACAATAACTAGTAATTGCAAAATCTATACAAAAACATTAAAAAAAATTTTGCTGTTTTGTTTGGTTTGTTTTGAAAAACTGTTTACAGTTGTCAGCTCTTGTCAATGGGAAGAAACTCTTGATAAGGGACCATTGTATTATCATAAATCTTTATTCTGCTGATTATTGGCATAGTTTCCAGAAGAGCTACATAGACTCTTCTTTCTTCAGTGTCTTGCTTAGTTACTCTGGTGTGATAGAAATACAGGGAAGCTGGAGCACATAAGTTCCACACAAAAATTCTTCAAACAGGGGAAAGTGGGTGGGTTTCTTAAGCATTCACCTTTTAACAGTGATGATTGGGCAAGTGAGAGGCTTTCCTTATTCAACATAAATTAACAGCTCAGTACTTATTTATTGTCTATCTCACAGATAATATGTGAAGTGATTTCAATGACTTGTAACAAATGCTCCTCTTCAAAACATGATATTGCCTCACTTCTTTTGTACATGGCTTTTCCAATGAGGCATGAATCCAAGGGAGTCTGCTAAAGTGTTTTTTGGAGGAGATATAAACCCAGCTGAATTCCATGTTTTGTAATTAGAATTGGCACATTAAATTTCAGTTTGTAACAGATCCTGTCTGAAAGTCATAGAAAACAACCCACTGGGTCCAAGCACAGGTGTGTGAAATGATTTCTGCAAACTGACACACATTTAGTTGGTTTGGTTGCACACTCTTTCAGTAAGAGGATCTACTCCTTTGCTGGAAAGGCTCTTGCAGAAATTTAAAAAATGCAAAATAAATCACTTCTTCCTTTTCACTCAGTGGTCAAAGGTTGTGAAAAGCTGTCACAGCACTGGGCACAAAGGATGAAGTACAGCTGGTATTTTTCAGCATTATGCTGGGGACCTCCTATAGGGCAGAACTTTGCTGTATCATCAAGTCTGAGGAAGCTGATTTATCTGGCAAAACCCATGGGCCTGAGTCTGCTCTTGCTTATACTTACCTCAAATTTAAATTTGGATTCAGTAGAGTGGCTTTGGATTCAGTGAAAATGACTAATTTCTGAGAGCTCTGATTCAGGCTTTTTGTTTAAAGTAAAGGCAGAATCCAGTGTTAAAGTGCAGCTTATTTTATAATTATTTAATAGTTAATAAAGTTAATTATTAAAATTCTTAATTCTGTTCTGGATTTGCTCACCATGCATTTATTCTCTCCAGCAGAGACCAGCACTAGAGTTGTTTGAGAAATGGAGTTTGGTAAAATAAAAACAGACCATCATATTACAACATTTCAGCATGATTTTAATACTGAGTCTCAGTTTTGCTATTTTGATTGATTTAACTTTTCATGCCATGTTGAAGCATCTGTTTCTATAACCTTTATAACAGTCCCTCCTTATCAGCAGATTGGAATGGAGCACTTAAATAGGCCTATATCAGGCACTTCCAGTCCTCTCTCCTGTTGAAAATTTAAAAAGTAGAGTTTTTTTTAAAAAAAAAAAAAACGGACTGTAAAGTGAATGTTGCACTTTCTCATAGAAAGGTGACTCTAGTTTCTGATCTGCTCTAACAAATATTTATGGACATTTCTGCAACAGTGTGATTAAACAGAAGTTTTCCATGTAGTAGCTTGAGTGTTTTTATTGATTGCAACAAGATCTGGACCACACTTCCAAGGTGGCATGCTGTTTCTCCAACATACACATATGGTTACCTGTTCCACCTGCTCTAAGTAATTTCTGTTTCACAGGAAAGGAGTCCTAACTTTGTGCTGGACACGTTATTTCTCTTCTGAGATTTATTTTTCTTTTCTAATATGTTCTTGTTCTTTAGAAATAATTATTATACAAAAAGATGAAAGGGTTGCTTCCCATTTCTTAAGACAAAGAGGTGAGCAAGAGATAATTACTTAATCTGTGATACAGTTGATCAGAAACAAATCACTTTCTTTTTCTTGCTTACCCAAATAGATATTTGCTGCATATTTTTTTGCCTTGGTGTCCTTTTCTGTTAGCTGTTCCCCCAAGTTCTGTGATTACATTGTGAAAGTTGTGTTATAGAAACTAAAATGCAATGGTAACTCATTGTTTTGCTTTCATAATCATCTGTGCAAATCCAATTAATATCATGTAGCTCAGTTTAACTGTAAAATACTGGATAAATCTACAAAGATGATTAAGGGCCCGCAGGGGAAGCCAAATGAGGAGTGGCTGAGGTCACTTGGTCTGTTCAGCCTGGAGTAGAGACTGAGGGGAGACCTCACTGCAGTTTCAATTTCCTCGTGAGGGGAAGAGGAGGGGCAGGCACTGACCAGTGACAGGACCCAAGGGAATGGCCTGAAGCTGAGTCAGGGGAGGTCTAGGCTGGGTATTAGGAAAAGATTTTTCACCCCAAGGATGCTTGTACACTGGAACAGGCTCAACCAGGGCAGTGGTCACAGCACCAAGCCTGAGAGAGTTCAAGAAGCATTTGGACAACGCTCTCAGGTTCATGGTGGGACTCTTGGGGGTGTTCTGTGCAGGACCAGGAGCTGGACTTTGATGATCCTAGTGGGTCCCTTCCAAATCAGGATATTCTATAATTCTATGGCATGCTGTATATGGCTTGACCTTTTTTGAAAGCTATCTCTTCTATACATTAGGGTCTGCCCTGTGACATCTTATCCTGTATCATGGAATTCAGGGACAAATTCTATTGCTCTGGCCTTTAACAGCTCCATGCAGGATAGGACAAAGTGCTTATTTGCCACATCATTTATAGTTCCCTTACTCAGCTAATGCTTTGTCTTTACATGTCCTTTCCTGTCACGTACCATCTTTTGTTATTCTTCATCTTCATTTCCCAAGAGCTGAATAGCTATGGTTTCATTTTATAATCTTCCTTGAAGTTCGAGTTTTGTTTATTTATGACTTTGGGATGAAAAAGTATTGCGTGGCAGAACTTTCCTAGAAGCCTAGAAGTGGACTCACTAGAGCAGAGAGTGACTCTGTTCATGGGGTCCTGGCACTTCTACATTTTCAAAGCTTACAACATCAAAATTCATTTTATAAATGAGCTCTGTAGGCTCTGTAAATGCCTTAGTCCTGCTGGGTACATCCATCTGAGCCCAGATACAGAATCAAAACTTAAACTTGCTGTGTCCTGCCTTGCTCTACAGCTTTTGTATCCCTCATGTCTACCTGTGAAATTCTGTCTCCTTACAAAATGGCTTTGATGTTACTATAAGGTGAAGCTTTTCTTAAAGACTACAAATGGTTGAGGTGTAGCAGACAGAGAGGTTGGTTCTTACATGGGTGTTTCAATCAGCTGTTCTGTGTGATTTGCACATGAAAATGTTACCAAAATACTTAAAATTTGGAAGGCAGTTAGGAATGAAAATATTTATCAGAGCTTGATCAGTATGAATGCTTGGTCTAATTGTGAACTCAATTATTATTGTGCACAGTTTTTTATTGTGGAGGAGGATTTGCCAAGGCTGAAAAAGAAATTATTCCAACTTTCTCATTAAAACATACTTTGAAAAAGATCATTGATTGTGCGCTGACCCTTCATTGTCATACCAATGATTTTCTAATTATTTTTCTTCACATTAACAAAATAGAGGTGGCTAAAGACCCACATGAATGTTCACAATGTACACGTTGCTAGGCTGTCTACTGAAAATGTTACTTTCATTGTTGTAAAAAATGAGAAGAAGAGATTGAACTCTTTCTGACATGCTTAAAAATACTCTGTCTTCAAAAATATTTGTAGTAAAAGCAGCTAAAATGCATAAAAATGTTCCGTTATTGCTGTTTCCAAATGTAATTCTTGCCATTGCTGGACAGATAATGCTATATGACAGTGGGGAAAGCTTTTCTCAGTAACTCTTAAGACAGTAAAAGTTTCAGAGCACCTGAAATAATGTAAAAGATTCACCAAATGCAAATGACAGCTTTCATCTTCCTTTATGAAGCACATGCTCATGAATATATACATTTTTGCACATGCAGAAGCTCAAGTGTATCTGCCTTCCGATGAATGAAAGAATATGGAAATTATGTATTCAGAATTAGTTAGAAGTTTGCTTTATTTTGTTGAATTCTCCAATTTAATTGAAATTCCCTTCCTGAGTTGGAACATTTCTCAGAGGCTGCCAGATTCGAGAAGGGGGCACTGTTACCCCTTCTCCTTCCTTCTGAACTTTTTGTGCTATTTAAGTACCAGTGCTGCTTTTGGTGATACTAACAGCCTTTTGGCAGTTCTGTGCTGTTTGTCTGCACAATCTGTCCATCTAAAGTAGCAGAGCATGAGAAGCTGATCTCCTGAGGGAACTCCAACAATATCGACAGGCTTGATTGACATAAAGCCAGTCTCTCTCTTTCACCTCCACTGAACTCTTAGAGTAAATTCAGGGCCTGACTGAAGTGAGATAGGGTTTTAGCCATTGGCTTCCATGGGAACAGAATTTGAACACTAGCAGCCACTGCCCTCTCCTAAGGCAGCCCTGAATATCTTGGCAAATGCTGTTTAGAAGCACTATCAATTTGATCCCACTTCCTTCTTAGGACTCAAAGCCAAGTTCAGGGCTATTTATGTCTTATTAACTAGAGAAGGCTTTGGCTGGGAACTGCAGCAAGCATTTAAATCTTTGCCTTGAAAAATGGGTTATGGCTTAATGAACCTTGTTCAGGTTAAAGCAGTTATTTATTCTTGATATTTGTGTTTGTTGCTGTCAGGTAGAAGTCAATGAAAGAGCAGTGCCTTCTATCTTGAAGAGTTTATCAGGATGGAATAGCCTGAAATTTGTTTCAAGTGAATCAATTCTCACTTTTCTGACAGGAAAATAGCAACAG
This sequence comes from Rhipidura dahli, assembly GCA_013399225.1. Lineage (NCBI taxonomy): Eukaryota > Metazoa > Chordata > Aves > Passeriformes > Rhipiduridae > Rhipidura > Rhipidura dahli. Next base: position 1,935,913 of record VXAC01004697.1, on the reverse strand, counting down.
GAGATTTTCCAGATATGCTTCAAAACACCACATATGCTTAAAACTTAGAGAATGTCAAGAACCATACAAAAAGATCTGCTTATCACTTCAAAATGCGAACATCTACAGATATCCAAATTACATTTTCTATTAAGTCAGCAGTACAAAAGGTGAGAGAAGCGGCAAAGACACAGGCATTTATTTTCAGTCAGTGTGCTCATACAGAGGAAAAGGAGTAAAGTAAAAATGCAGTCCATAAATTGAAGACTGTCTGCATGTAATGGAAAAGAAAAGAAACAGAAAACTTTCAAATATTCCTTTTTTCTTTCCTCCCCCTCTGAAGTATTTGGGGGGAAATATACCACTTCTACTGCAACACATAAATATTATTCATCTAATGTTGGTATTGTTTGACTAGTTCCTAAATATTTTCTTTATTGAATTGATAACCATAGTACCTAATTGTGATCTTTTTGCTGGCTGAAGTAAATTTATTATTTTTAAAATGTTTTGGAAATTTAATGAAACCATTAAAAAAGAATTCTACTAAGAACTAATTATGCTCGTGTGGTGGAATGGGATGTGCTCTTTCTAGTATCTTCTGTTGCTCTGTATTTGAGTAGTAAGAATGGTGGCATTAATGCCAAATATTTGGGTGCATCCGATCTTGGAAAGCCTAGAGGGCCCTTCTTACAAGGCATTTCAAGTAAACCAAGATTTGAGTTCTTCTGTGTACTTAGAGCAACATCTTTGAACTCTCAAGACTGTTACATTCTACATTATGTTCTGAAAGAAGAGGGACTATTAATTCAGGGTTTTATATATATATATATCTATATTTTGAGGTTGGTTACCATAATGGTTGCCAGGCATAAACCACTAGGACCTACACCACTTCAGAGTTATTAAGATAATTTTCTGTCTTGTTTGATGCTACATGCCTGTGTTTAAGGGGAAAAAAAAAAAAAAACCAAACCAAAACCCTGAAAACCTTCAACCCAAAACCATCTTATATGAGCTCTGTCATCCTGTCAGAACATTTTGTTTTGAACTTTTTACTTCTTTTAATGTTGGTCAACGCAGACTGACTTTTCCACAGAATTGCCCTCAGTTTGTCACAGAGGAATATAACCTCCCATGCAGAAACTTGCCTGTGTAGAACATTGTCCTTTTCCACCTTCTTTCCAACCTCCTGGAAAGTCTACACAGTATTTTTTCACACTTTTTTCTAGATGGGGTTAATAAAGTTGTTTGGTAGCTCTGTGCAATCTCAATCAACTTTAGGAAGCCACTAATCAAAAAATATGGGGTTGTCAGATGGTAATGCTGGATAGGGGGATTCCAGAAATGGTGATAGCTTCCTATTTGTGGTTGGCTAATATAGAGAGGATGTGTAGATTTCCTAGCTTGTAAAACCACATCACAGTGCACGAGGCTAGTACCACATGTGTTCATTAGCAGATAATCATGGCATGTGTCAACATCCAGTGTGCAGATGGTTTTTGCATGGTCCTCCTAATGGTATCATATGTTGCTTGGTAGTTGTTCAGTGCTTAAAACAAAAAGCTTTTGAAGCTTCATATGTGATGTTTAATAGGTCTTTCTCTAATGCTGGCTTAGCACCTGCTCCTCCCTCACAATCACATCAAAGTGAACACTAAGTAACCACTCTGAAATCGTGCAGCATCGGGCCACAAAGTAAAACCAGGAAAAGTGCAGAGCAATCAGCCCTGTAAAATCTCTCCATCTGCAGAAAGAATCTCCATAGCCACCTGGATGCTTTTAAACCTTCACTATTTTAAATTTAAAATGGTTGGCTGAGCATTGTTTCTACAAAAATCTGATACAATAATCGAAGTTGGAGGTGGAGAAGGACCTCTGGGGTCACACAGTCAAGCTTTCTGCCAATAATGGATTGTTCCCTGCAGTTCAGTTTCTAGTGACCTTGGAAATTACTAGCCTGGTAAAATGGTAATGAAAAAGCTGTTATAGCTTCAAAAGTGTCCAAAGTGATGCTGTCCCAATGAGAAATTGTGTTTTTGATGTGAGATTCTCTACACATGCATTGTTTCGTGGTTGCAGTTTTTAAGTGATCACAGTTTTAATCTACACTTTCTGACCCATTTTGAATTGTCTATAACTTGGAGGTCGGTGGAGGTGAGCTTGTTTTAATACCACATGAACTTATCCATTAACCAAATCATAATTTTTATTACACATAAATAGGCCAACAAGTGGATTAGCTCCCCTAATCAAAATTAGACATTTTCTTCACATCTCTGCAGTTGTCTTCATGTCTCTTTCAACATTTCTAGCCTCCCAGAAACAGGAAATGGGACTGAAAAAAAAACCAGGTTTCTTGGTTTTTCCATTAAAACTTTTGGTTAATTAAGTACAGACCTATCATGACTGGGAACTCAAAAATTCCTGGTAAGACTCAAATGTGGCACATGATTTTTAGATTTCTTTCAACCAGGCAAATATTGTTTTACTTCTCTGCTGATGTAGGCAATAAAGCACAACTCCAACATCACCTAAGTGGGTAGAATTTGTCCCCCCTTTTAAGGATGAAGCAGCAGAGACAAGCTCCCACCAGCAGAATAATTCAAGTTTTGGTTAAAAAAGTATTTTAGGAGGCTGTTAAAAGCTGGGTAGATGAGAAAGATCCCATGACACTAAGTTCCCTTCCTGTTGTGCCTGTTTGATGTGTGTTAATTTCTTCTCTAGAGGGGTCTATTGTGGGCTGCCTTTTGGGGTATGTAGTGCTGTGATTATCCTTTCTTCTTGGGACTCTGGCCCCCTCTGGCTATTGTATTCATACACTCCAGATCCCACTTGGAGAGGAAAAGCTGCCAACTTGCTTAAAAGAGGAGTTAAGAGGAAAAGAAAGCTGATTGGACTTGGCAAAAGTCTCTATTTTATTCTGTTTAGTCAGATTTTTAAAGGACTGGATGCTGAGAAACACCAAAATAGTGAGAACACTTATTCCTTAAACAGGTTCTTGCAAAGTTTTTACAATAAAAACAGAAAGCTGCTTTAGTAAAGCAGTGTTTATCCTTGCACTAATGCTGGTCATGAATATGTGTCTAACTTAGCTGGAACTAATGCCTGACTATACTGTTCCACTACAGCAATTTAACATTCTGCGTAGGCTGATTATTTTTTCAACAATATTTGCTAAATTCTTTTAAGGGCTGCCAGTATATATTTTTTGAAGCTTAGTTAATAAGAACAGCTGCCAGTGGAGTCAAGGCTAAAAGAGGCAAAAAATATCTGCAGAAGGCAAGATTTTACTTCAAAAGATCAGTATTACAAAGCACTACTGTTGCTGGTATAATCACTTTCTTTGGGGGGGATGCTAATATAGACTGGGTTTCTTGTCTTCACAGCCCCCACTGAGCCTTTGCTGTGCAAATTTGCTGATGGAGGGCAAAAGAAGCGCCAGAATCAAAGCAAATACACACAGAATGGAAGGCCGTGGCCCAGAGAAGGAGAGGTAAGTGCCACGTAGCAATTATTTTCCTGGGGTTTGGCAGAAGTCAGCAGCAGACCTGGAGGTCTACCTTTCAGGCTGTGAAGAAATCAGATTGCACAAAAAATGCTGTAGTTTCGTGCAGAAAAAGCTATGTAAGCAGTGGGGAGATGGAGGTTTATGATAATGTGCAGAGTGTAAAGTCGCAGGAGAGGAGAATTTCCGAGCTTGGTGTGGAACTGTGCACAGCCTGGTCCCTCTGTGAGGGCTCTGCAGGCTCTCTCAGGACCTGAGACGAGGATTCTCTTACTGGTGAGCCATCAGCACCCGAGGTGTTCCTTTCACAAACCAAATCAATTTACACTGAAGCAACTCAATATCTCCATCTAGTTCCTGGTGGTAGAAGATCCTTAGGGAATGTGAGAGATGCTTGAAAGAGAGAGATGTACTTAACGCCTCCAGATGTAGGGTCCATGTAGAAGTTTTCTGAAAGCTTCTCTGAGCTGAGCTCTTCATTCTGTTCAAGGCAAAGCAATTTACAGTAGGCTCAGCTGCATCATGTATACAAAGTTTTTAAATAAAGTAATCTAATGGTTGCTCTCTGCTCTGCTGCAAGTAGTCTGTTACTGGAGTTCTTCTCTGTGTTCTTTTATGTGAAGTGACTCCAAATTTGGGTGAAATGAGAAAGGCATTTTTTGACTCTTTGAGAGTTTGTCTACTGGTTTTGAATTTTATTATCGAGAAAAGACTTGAATAAATAAGGGAGATTTGATCACAGTGCCTTCTTATGCATGGTGATAGCTATGAAGGCTGAAGGACTTGCAAGTATTTTTATCCTAAACAACTATCCTTTGTGTTTACTATTGAGACTTCAACGAAACAAAGTACCTTGTGTAATTATGCTCCTCTAGAATACAAGTTGGAGGGGAGGGGGATGTTGCTATGTTTACTTCGATTTTACAAGGCAAACTAAAAAAAAAAGGGCAGTTATTTGGTGTTTCTGAGTTACACATTTGTAGAGCATCTCTGCTTTTTTTGTAACTACTTGATTTTTTTTAGCTGATACTTTTCAGGCCATTAGTTTATGACATATATACTCCAGCACTATTGGTGAGCTCCTAGAACAAACAGAAAGTCCTTTTGAATGTGTAGAAATTTCTGCCACCATCCCATGGTTGTTCTCCACTGTTCCAACAGCAGCAGTCCATTTTTAGCTCTGTGGGCTGAAAACCCAAAGGACATTGCAGAAGTCTCTAAAGGCTCACTGCAGTCTCTTGTGTATGTGTGAGAAAGGGGAGTTGTCTTCTCAAGGACCATTATGGTTTGTCATATTAGGGATCTACTGAGAAACAGCTGCCCAAAAAGTACTTCAAGTAGTAGACTCAGGTCAGCATACACAGAGCTTAAAAAACAAAGGTCTATATATAGGGGACAATAATAAACCCTCAATAAGGTCAACAATCCATATTTTAAAGATGTCTAAATGCCTGTTTGAAAAGTAAATACCATCATAGCTATTATCTCTGCTGTTTTATGCTTCCTTCAGTTCAAATCAATAAAAAAAAAAGAGAATATAAAGTTAAAGCCAACAAGCCACCATTATGCCTGTGGCCTCAGGGCATCAGCTTATAGCATCTTGTGTAGTTCATTTGCTGCTAGTGGAGTGGTGCCTGTAAAGCCCAATGATATCCTGGTGACCTAGAGGCAGGGTGTGGCTGGTGTATTTGTAGTAACAACCCTTAAAAACTGATTTTTCAGTGCTGGAAGACGTCATTTCTTGTTGTAGATCACAGTCAATTACAGAGCTGTTGTCATGGTATAAAGTACAAACATGAAAAGGTTGTAAAGATACAAACTCAGAGATATTTCGGTTAGATTTTCTCAGATTTTCTCTGATTACTAGCATCTGGTTAATACCTTGCTGCATTTTGGATATTTACTACTCAGTGCATAAAAGACAAGAATGCTTGCTCTCTTTTAGGGTCCCTCATTTACTGAATTTCTTCCCAACTGTTAATTTTCTTATTTCCCATGTAAAATTTTTATGTATCATTACTCTTATATTGTATATGCAGTAGGGTTTTTCTAACTCTTTGTCTTTTAACAGCCTTGTTCTAAAAATGATCTACCATTCAGTTGTTCTTTAGGTAGCAGCACTCAGGTAACCTTCCTGCAGCTATTCCTGTCAGTTTTAATTTCTTTTAATTCCTTTTTAAAAGAGCAGGCAGTGAGTAGTGAAAAGTAACTGATACATGACAAGTCTTATGGTTCTGATGACAAATAGGATCTGAAAATATTCCCTACACCTCTGCTTTTTCTTGGTTTCTTCCCCAAAGAAAGTACTGAAACAGCATCCAAGAGATTACTCCCTTAGCATTTCCAGCCTGGCCAAATCCTGTGGTATCTAGACCAAGATGTATTTTGGCTATTGTTCAGATAAGCCTTTGCATTCTTGAATACTTTGATGAAGGGCATTTCTAAAGCATCTGAGGTTTAACCGGCATTAGCACTGAGCGTGCACGAGGATTATTTCTGGGAAGGGCAGATCCCAGAGAAACGACGCCAACAGTTCTGTCAGTGGCCTCAGACTTGAGCGTGCAAAGTAGAGACAAACAGCTGTGCCCAGTACTCTGCTGTAGGGAGGGAGTGGCAGGAGATTTAGTGGGGAGGTTGCTGCAGTGTTACCTCTCTGGTCATGCTGTTCTCAGAGGTTCTGCTCTCTTTTATGAAGAGCTTGTGTGGAATTTTATAAGACAGGATTTCTTTGTGTTTTGTAAAGTTGTCAGGTCATGCTGCAGAATGCAATAGAAAATCTTTTTCTTGTCATATATCTTTGTAGTTTGCTTCTTAACCATATAGAAATACTTTCATTGGCTGTTAAATTGATGTCCCTTTTAAAGTCAAGTCTTTAGGATCATGCTCAATTTCTGTAGGGTTTTTTGGGAGGTCTGGGAGGGTGGGTTTGCTGCTTGGTTACTTGGCCAGTTGTAACCAGGGAAGAATGCCAGATCTTGAATAGTGTTTTCTAGTCCTTACCCTTACACTCTTGTTTGGAGTCTCAGGAAACGTTCAGCAGATTTACTGAGACATTTAACTGAGTGTTTGTGATGATTGACCAGTTCTGGACTACAGAGCTGAGAGCTTATATTAGTGATGGCTTTGTGCAAGGCTGTCAAATTAGGCATCTAATAGACAGGTGCAATAAATGTGCAGTGAAACCTGCAAGTGTTGGAAATATTTGCAGTAAAATTCTGACATAATTTCTAAGTTCAATAATTACTTTTTCAGGCTAGTTTCTCCTCACACTGGTTTAGTTAGGCACTCTGTTGTGAAACTTAACCTGACAAGTTTGTATTGAAATAGTGATAGAGGATAATCATATTCAAATCCTGTCTGTAAAATATTTAATTCAATTTACCTCTAAATTGCAACTGACAAATCTAGAGGTGGGTGATATAACTCCCCAAAATGTGTTTTAGTCAAAAATGCACCCAGGGAATCAAGTGTAGTCACAAAATGAGATCAGACTGGATTTAAAACTGCAACATAAATTTTGCAACATAATCTCCTATTGCAGATTGAATGAAATTTTGTTTCAATTATTCAGAAATAAAATCTTTTGGTACATGTATTTAAGATCAGGTTTATTTGAAAATTACCTGGTAGACAGGGAGAAATCAGCCTGAAGTTTATTACTGTTTACAGTTCTAGAAATTTTAGCTTTTCTACATCTGGTCAGCCCAAAGTGATTAAGGTTTCTATATAATCACAGTATTTTGAACTCTTTGGTATTTCATTTGCAAGTTTCTGTAAAATTTGGGCTATTTAAATAGTTGCATTGTCTTGTAAGAGAATATCACCCTTACAGTTTTGCTGGGTGTATCACAACAGTGAGATGCTCCACTGAATGCAATCCCCTTGTCACTGAACTTGGTCTGATGTCTGTAATGATATTCAATAATTTCACTAATAATACTTCTATTGATTGCTTTTTTTTGTTTCTGTAATCTGAGTTACATCTTTTATTTCTAAAGACCCAAGAGGTTACCTTCCTTTCCTTCCCTTTCTTCTCTTCCTCTTTACCCCTTTCTCCTTTGTTTTCTTTCAAGCTTAGTTCATGGAATATCTAAAGAATTAAACATGGTTTTAATTCTTTCTTAATAAAATGACCTGGTAGTTTGGGAATGTTGCTTTTGTAACAGTTTGTCTTTTATCCACTACTCATTACAACTTTGCCTAATGCAAACAGCAATTTAGAGAGAAAAACATGCAATAGGTAATTTGAGACACTTCCCAATTTTTTTATAAAATCAGTACCAGTGAAGGGCTGAAACAGTTGATCCTGGTGCCAATGGTCACTTCTTTACCAGCAGATGCATTTGGAAATGATTAGTAGTTCTGTGCCAGGCCTATTTTTAACTCAGACATGGATTGTTTTTATGCTTCCAAGGAGATAGGTACTACTTAGTTGTGTTCCATAATCCTGAGTGTCTAGGGCAGATGTATTTTATACCTGGACAAGTAATTTTTCTTTGCTGTGAGAGGCAATTCCCAGCTCTGTCCAGATAAGCAGTAGTACCCTCATATGTAAACCACCCACAAAGACATTTACTGTATATATTTAGCGTGCCTGTAAGTTAAATGTTGGCACTTTGCATGCTTATTTTCAACAAAAGCTTAGTTTAGTAAAGGTGTTGAACTTGAAGAAAGCACAACCAGAGGGAGAAAGAGAAGGGCAAAAGATAATGGACCAGTAATTGGAAATATCTGGAATAATGACACAAGGCGCTGTCACTTTGGGCCACATTTTGAAAAGATGTCTCAGTGGCACAAATACCAAAGACTAATTTGGATTTTGAGCTTATAAAGTACATAGAAATATTTTAAACCAATAACATACGTGAAATCACTGTCACTGTAATCAGGATTTTAAAAGGCCCATGGTTTAGTTAAAACAGAATCAGCAGTGTACCTGTTCTTAGAGATTAGTTTTCTTTGTTTTCATTTTGGCTTCAAATTTCCTTCTCTGGTGAAAAATGTCATGCCATTTGCCCTGGAGATTTTCCTGTAGCTGGGTTTTCCTCCAAATTCTGCTGCTGCAACAGTGTTTTCTTAGACAGAATAAACAAATGTTGGAGACAGGGAAAGGACATACCTTTTTCTGCTGTATCCCCAACAGATACCAGGAGTGCTGCAAGCCAGCTCACTGTAGCACACAGATATAGTGTGCAGATGTGAGTGTAATACACAGCTGATACAACACTGGAGCACACTGAGGGCAAAATGGGTGTGCCAGATCCCCAAGAGCAGATGGTTCATAGACCTGAAGATGACAAGGTTAAATGTATGGGCTGGCTGTGGAAAGAGAAATGTTATGTTATATTATGTTATGTTATTTGTTGTGTTATGTCATGTCATGTCATATCATATCGTAGCTTATCATATCATACCATATATTATTTCTCTTTTGTTGTTTATTTTTTCTTTTCAATTTTTGTAGACTTCAGCACTTATATTTTAACCAATCAGATAAATTGAAGTGGGAAGAAAGTGACTCAATCCAGGAACAGAATCTGTGTAGGTCAGACTTCCATTCCAGTGCTGTAGGATAAAAGGGTTTCTTGTCATTCATTTGGGTATCTGAACTTGTTATTGTGTTTATCAGTGCAGCCTCTGATGTTATGAGGTTCATGAATCACTTCCCAAGTTTAACTTCAACATTATATATTTTTCTCTCCACAACCACTGTTTCCCTCACAATCTGCAGCTGCTTAAGGAGCACACATGCCTGGGAAATGTTCCATATTTTTCATATGTGTCTCTATATCTAAGAGGTGTCACATTTGCATTCTAGATTTCTCCTTCTCTAAAAGAGAAAGGTGGGGGGGTTTATTCACAATTAAATTCAGAATTCTTTCTAATAATGTTGAATATTTCTGACAGAACTGCTAAATAATCAAAGAAAGGAATTCTGACAACTTAAGTTTACTAGTGACTGGGCTTGTTTTATTAAATCAGTATTTTGCATTAATCTCATTTGGGTTGATGATTTCTTTCCCTTACTCTCTCTTCTTCCATCAAAGCATTTCAGTAAGGGTATCTGCTGTCAGGGCACAAGAGATCCTTGTGTTGTGGTGCCTGGCCGATATTAGCAATGGAAACAAAACAAGTACAGGAATCTGTGTCAAAATTTCAATTAATTCCATTGTAGTAGCCAAAAACATGCCCTGTGATGGCAGTCCTCCAGTGGGAAAGGGTGAAGGTGTGAGTTAGTGGAGATGGAGAAGAAAAACTTATCTTTTAGTCTAACTCCCACATCAGTTCACCCCAGAAATCCCTTAAGTCCAAGTGTACAACCTTACCTTTCCAAATCTTAGCTTAAGCACGAGAAATCCAGGGGGAAAACTCCCCACACCCATGGATTTCACCCCTTTTTAATTTGTAGGATCTCTCCAGTTTTTTCCAATGGCACTGTGGTCTCCTGCACAGTAAGAGATGCTGCAGTGGCAGCAGCCTTGCCTTGCCAAGGTGCTCCACCTGGCAGGGGCTGGCCAGGGCAGGTTTGAGGAGATAACTGTGAAGATGTGTACACTGAGAGTAGATGGTGATGTGGTGGTGAAGTTGCTCGTGAAAGCAGCTTCCCAGCAGCACAGAAGATGCTGGGCTGCACAGAAGGTGCACAGAAGAAGCTGGTCATTTGTAGGTATTTATGTTTGCTGGAAGACAGATACTGCACTGATAAATGTTCTTGTGAGACACCACAAGGGTTGGGTAGAGAAATAATGAACTCACTTTTTTTCACATGATATTGAAGATGTGCTCATTTTTGTTCAAACTATAACAAAGAGAGTGGGGGGAAAAAATAACCAAACCAGAAACAGTACACCTTGTCTTTGCCCATGGAAAAATTTTCACAGTAAAACATTGAACAAAAGGCTTTCAAACTTCCTGGGGAAACCCTTGCTTTCCAGAGGCTTTTTGATATTTTCTGCTCTTTATTGAATGAAAGAGCTTAAAGACAGGTGCAGACTGAAACTCTGGGTTTTAGGATCTCTTTCACTGATGTCAGTAGTTAGAAAACTGCAGCAAAAAGTGAACTTTAATTTCTCCCTCATGTCCTTAAGTTCAGACACTTTGGTAAAAATAAGAGATAAGTAAACTCATATGGTTTAAGTAATCTTTTTTTAAAAATCAGTATTTTAAACAAGCTGGGTTAATTTCTGTGTCACCTGACTTTCTGAACAGACCAGCAGCCATTGAGAATGATCTTTATTTCCATTATGTGACTGATAGCAGCTATCCCTTTCTTTGATTACTTTAAGTAATTACATATTGAAATGTTGAGGTGAAGAATTTTCAGAGAATCACAGAATATGCTGAGCTAGAAGGGACCCAAAAGGATCATTGAGTCCAACCCCTGACCCTGCACAGGATGATCCCCAGGAGTCACACCGTGTGCCTGAGAGCATTGTCCAAATGCTTCTTGAACTCTGTCAGGCTGGTGCTGTGACCACTGCCCTGGGGAGTCTGTTCAGTGCCTGACCACCTTCTGGGTGAATAACCTTTTTCTAATGCTTAACCTAAACCTCCCTGGCTCAGGGAGTGGCTCAGGTCATTCCCTCAGGTCCTGTCACTGGTCACCAAAGAGAAGAGATCAGTGCCTTCCCCTTCTCTTCCCCTCATGAGGAAGTTGCAGACTGTGATGAGGTCTCCCCTCAGTCTCCCCTTCTCCAGACTGAACAGACCAAGGGACCTCAGCCACTCTCCATCCAGCTTGCCCTCAAGGCCCTGCAGCCTCACTCTCTAACACCTCAATATCTTTCTTTTATTTTGGTGCCCAAAGCTGCCCCCAGCACTCGAGGTGAGGCTGCTCCAGTGCAGAGCAGAGTGGGACAATCTCCTCCCTTGCCCGGCTGCTGATGCTGTGCCTGATGCCCCCCAGGACAGGGTTGCCCTCCTGGCTGCCAGAGCACTGCTGACTCCTGTTCAACTTGCCATCAACCAGAACCCCCAGGTCCCTTTCCAAAGAACTGCTTTCCAGCATCTCATTCCCCAGTCTGTGCATACATCCAGGTTGCCCCATTCCATGTGCAGAATCTGCTGCTTTCCCTTGTTTAACTTGATATGATTGGTGATAACCAAGTTTTCTAAATTGTCGAGGTCTCTCTTCAGGTCCTCCCAGTTTTGCATCATGTGTTTTCATTCAGTAGCTGAGTCTATGGCCATTATCTGTCTGAGTGGCATGAAAGTTATTTGGTTCAGTTGTTACTTAACAGAAGATTTTTCTGACAAATACTTTCCTAAAGAAGCATTCCATCATCAGTGCCATTTCCTCAGGTGCCATTTTATCAGGAGGTGTCACTTTGAGAACAAAGAAAAAGCCCCTCTCCTTCTGCTGAAACAGGAGCAAACCAATGCGTGAAAAGGCCTGGAAGAAAACAGTCTCTCAGCACAGCAGAGGGCTGCTCTAGAGGCATCAGCCAGTGCTTGGTATAGTTCAGCCTGTATTAAGCACTATGATGGCTATATTCATTTCTGATTTCAAGCTAGACCTCTCTCACATGGGAGTCTGAGGCCAGCCCTAATATTCTACATTTGGTATTTTTGGAATTCCTGTTTGCTATGGCGGAAAGTTCAGACAATTTTCCAGTAAGTTATTATTGCTCACCAGTTTTTGTTCCTGATGAATGAGGATGCTTCAGACCATAAATCTTTGACTGGTCCAGGCTAAGTGTTGCCATTCCTGGGCTTCCAGCCAGCATAATTTTATACAGAAGAATTGTACAACTTGATGAGAAAGAAGTAAATAGTCCTGTGTTAGCAGCTATTTGAAATAGCAGCTGTTTAAGGCTCTGCAGCAACGGGGGATATTAGCAATATTACTGGGCCAACTGTAGGTGGTTACCATATGCACACATTGCCACATGCTGTGTCCTATTTGTCTAATGTGAAACTTTGCATTTACTGATAAATGTGGTGGTGATATTTATAGTGGTCACTGCTGAAGTTCTCAAACAGATTTTGGTAATCTGTCTCTGTGCAGATATGGAAGGTGGATAAGGAGGAGATGAGTGTCTAGCCTTTCATGTTTTATGCTCTTCAGGCACACAGATGTGTCCCCTGTTCTTAATACCAATGTCAAGAACTGAGTTTGTGCCATCTGCATGGACCCACACACAGGTCTGGGATGTGATGGGGTTGGAGGGAGAGCTGAGTGTCCGTGCTGAGTGACCATGTGCTCAAACATCCCTGAGAAAAGGAACTGAAACACAAGCGTGTTTGCAGGTCTCATAAGCATCCTTAGGGCTGCAGTGAAAGAGCTGCTGCAGGTTGTCATTTCTGCACCTTCCTTCTTACTTATGTCAAAGAAAGTAAAATAATACCAGTTGTTTATTTTCACTTTTCCTCACAATCCTACCTCCCTTGTTCCCATTTTGTCCCCAGGTCACTAATGCAAGCTGTGGGATATAGTGAACTCTGATCCAGAAACTCTAGGGCAACTAGATCTAGAAAGTCCTTAATTTAGAAAGCTTGGCTTTGTCTGTTCCAAAGAAATTTTTTTTTTTCCCTCAGTCTTGGGTAGATGTGTGATGAAATGTTAAAATGTAAACACCTCAATTTATAGGCAATATCTTATTTTAATTAGTATTTTTTTTAAAAAATTGTTAGAATTAATTTTTTTGTCCCTCTAGGGCTTGTACATCCTGTTTAAGTTGTCTTCACCAGTGCAGGAATACAAAAAGAGAGCAATAACAAATTTTATATGTGTTGAAAAGAGAAAGGAAAACAAGACAGTATGTTTCCTCAAAAATGTGTTGCAGCCAGAAAGTTTATGATATTGTAGTTTTCTTTTCTCTTTTGTTTTGAAATTTATACATTTCCATTAGTAATTAATGCAACCTTACTAAACAATATAATATGCCGAGCACATATAAGATGTAAGAATATAAAACCAAGTTAAGTGAGGCATGATGATTTTCTAAGATAATTTATTTTTTCAAAACCAGTAGTGGTTTAGGTCACCATAAATTCTGCTCTCTGACATTTTAAACTTGCAGAAATAGCCATTTTATTTTTCTTTGTATGAAATCAATACTTCTTTTAAAAATAGCCACATGCACTTGGACTTAGTCTCCTGAATTATCCTTTGCTTGGGAGAGACAACATATTTTATTAAAACAGTGGCATTTTCATAAAGCAAAACATTTGCCCTAGCATCTGCTTAAAAGAATAATGAGAAAAATATACAAATTTAATAAGGACACGAACCTTTTTTTTGGCGACATAAGGTAGCGGGAAGCCTGGCCTTTCAGATCAGAAACTATTTTTGGCCTCTGGAAACCTGGACCATCTCCTCTTAGAGCAGTTTGCAGCTGCCAGGCTAACCCAGCTCTTCCAGGAGTGCTGCCCACTCTCTGCCTGCTCTTCACCAGTGCATTTGCCCTGGGTGCTCACCTGCCTGCCTGGGAGCCAGCCAAGCCCAAACGCTTTCCTGACCTGTCTGTGCAGCCATCTGGAAGGGGGCAGATGCCATTATTCAAAAGTACTTTGGTAGATGGCTTTAGGGGCATGGAAATCTCCCAGCAGGAGCACAGCCCATGCCACGTGGTTGGTAAAGCATCTGTCCTTGAAGAAAATGCTGCCTGTCTCAGGCAGCAAGGATAGGATGAAAAATGAAGAGAAATACAGTGCCTCGGGGGTGGGATGGTGCCATAGCATTTTTTCAGCTGCTCCCACAGGGAGAGCAGCACCTTGAGTAGTAGGGTTCCTCTCCCCTATGCTTGTAACCCTAAACAAAGGACAACTTCTTCCCATCTCTTACACTGGTGGTGTCTTACATTGGAAAGCGTTTCACAAAGGGAGGGATAAAAATCGATAAGGAAGGCAAAAAGTCAAAGCAAATGCAGTATGTGGGAGGAGAAATTGTCAGTTCCATGTCTTTAAGTAAATGCTGGGGGGAAAAGAAGGTCTTTCCTGCATGACCCTGACTGCTATCTTGGAGCATAAGGTGGACTGCTTAATTCTGTCTCCAGCCCTGCTCTCCCACTGCCTTTCCTGTGGTACCTGTGGATATGTCTGCTAATGGTGGCAGTGATGACAGTTGTTAAGTGGACAATGTTTTGACACTGCCAAATCCTTTTGCACAGGTCACGGTCTGCCTGGTGGTAAATGGCAGTTGAAAAGCTCTGTGTAGCACATTAACAATTTTTTCTGCTGTCCAGACCTCTGAAGTATTTTAAAAGCCTTGTTTGAAAGCTAAAACTTTTCTGCTTCACAGCCCATTTTTTGTTTCTTGGCTCATGGTAATGAATTAACTCTAAGTACGAGTTACACTCCAGGGAAACGGTTGGTGGGGTCATGCAGGGTGTAACCTTTGTAGGAAAGATGAGACTCCTTCCTGTGAAGCTCTCATGAAGTTGGCTTTGGAATATTTACCTGCTGCCCATCTCACAGGCAACAGCAGGATTTGGGCCTGTCTTGTTAGAGTGAGTAATCAGCTGTAAAGGCATTGATTTCAGTGGAGTTATTAATTGGTACTGGTGCAACAAAAACACCATTTGCCCTAAATGTTATGGAAAGATGACAACCAACAGACTGAACAGATCTGTTTCTCAGTGATCTCTCAGGCAGGGGAGGTACCCAATCTGTCCATGCTGCTTTGGGCCATCAGAGCTTCCCTTGGGAACTTAGATTTCTATTTAAGTTGCATTCAGTTTTTATTCATATTGGCTTAGAATATGTTTCATGTCTTTTTTTTTCCCCCCCTCTCTTTTCCAGCAGTAATAGTAAAAATCTGTTTTTCTTCCCTAACTATGTGCAGGCTGGCATGGCTTTGACTTACGATCCAGCAGCTGCTATACAGAATGGGTAAGGAATGCATGTTTTCTTATGTCTTCTTAAAAATTATTTTGAATGTCATCTTCTGTTTTCTCTTTCTGTGGTGAAACTTTTTAAAAAGCAAATCCACTCAGTCATATTTTGTCTGAAGCATATAATGGTATATTGTCAAGTTCTTCTTTTAGTTTTCCTTTTCTTTTTATGCCTTCTTGTTTGCAGTATCCATTTGAATGGGAAGTTGTTTTTCCTAATAGTTTCCATCTCTATTTGGCAAATGTGAGTAGATGTCATTTAAATCTCTCTCTGTCATGAAGTGGAAACCAGTAAAGTTTCCCTTTACTGACTTGGCTTTTGTTAAAATAATCACTGAAGATTCCAACGTATTTTGGATAATAGAGCTGTTACTTCATCTGGGGTTCTTTCTGTAGGCTGGCTGGCTTCCATGGCATTGTCTGAATAAAAATGCCAGGTAGGGAGAAAGCCTTAAATTAGTGTGAAAGCAGATGGGATTTAAGGGTAAAATTCTGAGAAACAATCTTCTTTATTTCTCAGCTACCATTTGCTGACACAAGGAATTGCAATTTTTTCTCAAACTGTGCAGCGAAGTTACATCATCGTATTATTTACCTGCATGATTTCATTTCCACTTACTTCATAAGCTAGAAAAAGATGTCCATGAAATTTAGCTCTCTTTTCAGCTAGGTTAACAACAATTTGAAGAGAGGCAGGAAGTTCAGCCCTCAACTCTTTCACAGTCCCTCATTGATCAGAGACATGTATGCTTTGATTATTAAAATCCATGCATATTCCCACCTGTGTTTTCCAGCTGAAGGGGAGAATTTACTGATATAGATGAGAAAGGGTTTATTTGTTAAATATTTGCTAGGTCACTGCTAGTTGAAGCATTTAGGAAAAAACCCTAACATTCCTAGTAGTTCAAATAAAAAATCAATAGTAGTAGTTAGTCTATTTTGCCTAATTTCCCTTTAAAAGTGGTAATTTTGTAGGACTTGTGATATTCCTGTGTTGTGGAGGAAGAGGCCAAACATGGAAGAATAGGGAGTTTGTTTATAGTGTGATTTCAGAATCCTCTGCTTCTGTTTCTCTGTTCTGACCTGCAAATGAGTCATTCTTCTCTCTTGTCATACTTTACCAAGCTGGTAAAACATTACAGTCCATAAATAAAACCATCACCGGTTCATAGTCCACCAGTGTTTCATGTGGACAACTAGCTCTTTTTTCATATCAATTCCTGCATGTCAGTTGTGTGAATGTTCTGGAAACTGTAGCTTGAATGATCCTTTGAGACTAATACAATTTTAATTCAAGAATAATTTTCTTGAAGTTATGAATCTTACCTCAGAATCAGACATTATTTGTATCAAAGAGTACCCATGGTGTTCAGGCTGCTCAGATGGTTTGGTCACTCAGCTGTTTGAAAGTACTGTCACTGATCATTGGGTAAAGAAATTGTACCCAATGGAGAATTTCAGCTCTACAGTTCTTTAAATATTCTTTTATTTTAAGGCAAGAAATAAATTAAATTACAGTACCAGATATCTCTCTAAGAGTGACAATTAATTACCACTTTGACATATGTCTTCTTCCTAAAGTGTCAAAATATTTTCACTTTTATCAGAACTAAACCATCATTCAAAACCCTCTTGTGGTGAGATCTTGATTGTGTGCAGTACCATGAGGATCACCAGAACCCTTTTAGTCCCACAGGATTTTTATCTTCCCAGGCATTCACATAGTAATCTCTACATATCCTGTAGTTTTGACTTTTTCCTGGTTTTCATAAGCCTTTTTACTTGCATGTACAGTGAAAATCTAACTCAGGAGTTTTATTTTAGTAAAGTCTGGGAGCACCTCGGTGCTTTGCTTGTGAAACGTGTCAATGTGATCTGTTGCTCACTGGCACAAGACACAGGCACTGGTGTGTGGCCGTGGTGAAAGGCACTTAAAGGCTTGTAAGCTCTATGAAGTAACACAGGTTAACTCAGCAAAGGGGCACCTTCAGTGTGCAAGTGAACAAAACACTGACGCTGTGCCCACACCCACCCTGTGCCTAAAAGGGTGCAGAATACCTTGGCAGTAACGTGGGCCGAGCCAGTAAGGTTTGCATGGCTCAGTGTCACCCAAAGAGCTGTGAAACAAAGGCCTTTTCCTTGTGGCATTCAGCTGGGGTCACCAGTGTGGGACTTAGTGAACTGAGGCTGTGGATGGGAAATGTAAAGATACCAAGTCAAGGTGAAGATTCAGAAGAGGTATGAATTACGAACAAAATTTAAAAAAAAAGTATTAACTGCGCATGCTGGCATTTGCTAGAGTTCTTTATAGGGTTGATAGATGCATTTGGATGCGTATAAGTTGCTAAGTCCACACAGGATTATGTGGAGGATAGAAGCCTACTAGAGAAACATGTCTCTCCAGGTGTCATGGGGTAGTAGTTAAAATTCACAGTTCTTTAAGAGGTGTGGATTATATTAGGTTTGGAGTTGGGCCATAACCAAGCCTCAGGGAAGAATCTGGACTCTGGTTTCCAAATGAAAAGATAGGTTCTTATTGTTCATGGTGTCGTACTATCACTTTTATTACCATATAACTACATATTTGCCTTGAAAATCTATAGCAGGAATAAAACAAAAGAGAGTGAGAGAGAGGCTTTCACTAAAAATGACTACGATTTTTTCTCCACTAAGGAATAGATTATTTTCTTCTGAGTCTATTACGTTGTAAAGCTTGATTCTCCATTTCATTACATTGTTTTTATGCCCATATAGCTCTGTTTAAGCATCCAGTGGAGTTACATCAGCATAAAACTGGTATAATGGAGGGGAGAATCCAGCCCGTAGTGTACCATAGCATTGCAGTATGAGGTACTGAAGATATGGTAAACACACACTTCAGTAGATAAGCTCTTTTCACTTGGCAACCTCTCTGCACTTTTTTTTTTTGTTTGTTTCATAATCAGCCTTTTCTGAATTGTGTTTCCAAAGGTAATCAGGTTTTATTTTGGGGAGTAGTAGTGTGCCTGTTGTAATATGTTATTGATTTTTCAATTTGTGGCATTACCATTGTTTTAGTGGTTTTATGCACCCATACAAAGAACGGGAGAGATCTCTTGTACTTGCACTGTAAGGAAGAACATTTAAAATGTTCCTAAGGCTGGAGTCCTCCTGGTCATTTGACTGAGGTTGCAGTGCACTGCATCAGTTTAGTATCTCATATCTGGGGGACTGTTTTGTGCATTTGCTGGCCAATGGGCTCAATATTCAGATAGGTCTTTTCCAACTCAAACATCTGACTCTGTGCCTTGTTGCAACAGAAAATTGCTGCCTTGATAATGCTTGGTAATACTGTTACATTATGTGAGCCCCAGGATACTATTTATGAATCTAACTTTTTCAGTACTGCCCGCAGGCACGAGGCATGAGCAAATGGTGTTTATTGCAGTGCAAATAGGATCTTGCTCTCATGCAGATTCTGTCTGGAAGCTTGCATGTTCCCCAATAGAATGGGAACCATATGGATTCTTTTTTTTCCACTTTTTGGCAGGGAAATAGCGACCAGACACTGAAGATAATGCAGTCCCCAAATGTGCAGGGAGGGTTGGTGTAGCAGGGGAGTATGTGCTTTGTCTGTTAAGCAACAGAACCTGTTGTTAAAGCACTGCCTCTGTGTGCCTTACGATGTACTGGAAATACGCTTCTTTTTAGCATTGCTTAAAAACGTGTTCTTTTGAGCCCCGTATAAATCCCCCCTCAGAAACTTCCAGGGACATCTTTTTGCCTAGTAGTCATGAGTTTCCCCTGTGCTTATGGAATCTAGGCATGCTGAAAAAATTTTTAATACAAGGGCAATGTCCATTTTGCCTTGCCCTTGCCAGTGCTTGTGCTTCTGGCGTTACAACTGCAGCTGAGGAGCAGGGACACTGTCCTGCACCCAAAAAAAGCTGCATGGACCAATGTGAGGATGCAAACTGCATTTGCAGAAAATGCAGCTGAGCCTTTGGGAGAGCTCTCCTTAGGGCTCACAGGGCAACTACCACAAAGCCTACAGCTCTCAAAATACCTAGTGCACAGTACTAGACACACTGTGCATTTTAATGCCAGGAAACTTGGAGGCATAATTTAGTACATCTAAAATGAGTCAAAGCCAGTATAATTCATATCTCTTTCCACTCCTCTTTCTGATGCAGATATTCTGATGACTTAGAGTCCTGTATTCCCTTGAATGAACTTACAAATGCATCTTCCACCTCATTTCACCTCTCCCTAAGCCTAATGAAAAAAAAGAAGGCAAAGCCTAAGACTGACTATAGCGAGGTCCTCAGCTGCAGATCTTGTTGGCATGCTGTAAGGTTCGTGCCAGAATAGGCCACCCTTGTGTTTTTGTTCCCCTGTCTTTTATTAGATCCCCCCAGCATGTCTCTTAATGCCAGACATATGAGGATATTAGCCCATTTGTATGTAAAGGGAATTTAGGGAGATGCCTCGGTGTCCCATGGGTGAGGGCATGTTGAGCCCTCTTTCTCAATGAGCCTGCCCTGGCAGCAGATGACTGCAGCAGTGTGGGCATCCCATACCTGAGTGTGGCTCTGCTTGAGCCCATCCCCAGCAAGGACACCTCTGTCCTCACCATACCACTGTACTTCATGTGTGGCAGAGACATCCACATACTTCATTATTTGATCCTTTTGGCTGCAAGTGGCACTGAGGAAAGAAACAAGCCTTTGTCTCTGGATGTTAAGAGATTCCTGACTGCAAAATATTTTCTCTACAGCCTGTCGCAGTGACTGAGATTGTTATACTTGATTTTTTATTTACTATTATTATTATTATTATTATTATTATTATTATTATTATTATTATTATTATTATTATTATTATTATTATTATTATTATTAAAATTGAAATGTATGGACTGGATTTTCTTGCATTTGCATCACCAGAGTTTCTTCCTGTCTCTTCCTTGATGCCCTTGTGCACGAATTTTCCCAATAGAGCTGAGTGTAATATGTTTTATTTGATGCTTATTTGAGAGCATTCCAAATGGCGTCAGATAAACAGTATTGGCAGGGGTGTTGGAAGGGCTGCATTTTCCACATTACCGTAGTATATATTCTACAGGCTTATGTACTATTCAGATAACTGCATCTCTAAGCTGAAACTGAAATGGCAAGCTGTCTGTCAAGTTCTTGGCTTAGCACACATTTTCTGTAAATTTGTTAGTATTTGCTAGGATTTATTGGCGAGTTTATTCCAAAGAGTCAGCACTACTTCCAAATGGAAAGTTGTTTCTTCTCTGTACTTGTCTTTGTCCAAGCAGTTCATATCTGGTTATGAGCCCAGCATCAGTGCCAGGTTTATGAACAGAATGAGAACAGAATGAACAAAAATGTGTGGTTTTCTCAAAAGAGTTCTGGTTTTATATTATCTTTTAGCTTAAGAGGTTTATATGTATTTCTATACATTCCACATTTTACCCGTAGACTAAATTCTGTCAGTCTGACATTGACTGTTTTCATTTGCTGCACACAATAATTTTTAGTTGATCCACTTAGCAAGAGCATGGCCCAAGAGATTTCTGGTTAACAGTGATCTGGGGGAAGACCCCTGTAAAAGGAGTTAGATAATATGCATTGTGCTAGTGCCATAGATGAACCTGGCTAGTGGCAAAAATCCTTTCTCCTACGATGTTGTGTGAACTTAATATTTGGTACAAGCACGGAGATACAAATACCTCTAAGTTCTCATAATAGGATATATATAAAACCGGGCAAAGGCACAATTTTAAAATAGTCTCTGTGCGAGCATTGTGAGGGCAGATAAATGGTCCTAAAATAGCATTATATTTCTATTAAACAAAAAATCACTCAGATGCCACCTGCTGCTTTTGGCATTTTAAAATCTGATTTGGAAGAGAAAGAACAAATGATTGCTTCTCTGTCTCCCTCTCCCCTCCTAACTTCGAATGTTTCCACCCAACATTCAAAGACAGCAGCCTGTTTTTCCAAGGCTATTGGTTGAAGTCGGTGGTTATTTGAGCCTGCATCCAGAATGAATGCATCCAGTCTGAACTAGACTGATTAGTACTAAATCTGTGATGCCAGGGCGATCAGGAAATAGAGCACTTGTATAAACACCAGTAATGATTTTTTTGTTGTTGTTATTGTTGCATAGCTCTCATGGAAAGCTACTGTTGATTGCCTCAGAGTAGGGAGGAGAAAAAAATATAAAAAGAGAGGGAATGCAATCCACTTCACTCTGCAGAATCTTCTGTTGCTTACTGGTGCATCCTATATGAGAAGGGTCTACGTTAGGTTTAAATTGGACAAAAGAACACTGCACATGAGTGTTTCTCTCTGAGTCCAAAACACTGGCATTTGGACAACTGGAAGACCACAAACATTCTTTTTTTAAGCAATTTTATTGTTCTGGCTTACTGAAAAAAGGGTAAATGCAGAAATCTTTACCAGCACACACATATTAAGTACTAACACAATCCAGCAGTAGTGATATTTTCCAAGTGATAATTTTATCAATAATGATTAACCCACAGGGAAGGAGAAAGCATATAACATTTATTACCATCAAGCAAGAGATTGTGCAGCTTCTGTTCATAGCATGCAACCGTGGAAATAAAACCAACTAGATCTGAGATTTTCAGTGCTGCCTGGGGCATTTAGCCTCATAATTCCTGATACATTTCACCAGGAAAAGGGGGTTTTGCTCTCTGCCTAGATGAATATGAAAATTTCAGCCACAGTTTTTGTAGCCACCCCTCAATAAAATAATTCAGGCATGTATATAGAATGTGTTATTCTCAGCACTGAAGCACTAGGATATGAAAAGAAAACAGTACCCTGTGTAAAAATGAAATCGGTAATGTTGTCTTCGATATCACGTAAGAAATTTCCTTTCGCTATCTAGCACTCTGGAAAATCAGCTGTCCTTGCATTTCAGATAATTGCTTCTTGTGTTGTGAAGTTCTATATTTGTGCTAGTTGAAGTAAAAAAAAAAAATGCTTTGTGTAAATATTCCTCCTCCTTTCCATTTTCAAGATCTGCTCAATGGAGCCATCACATCCTTTCTGTTGTGGTGTTGGAAATAGCTGGACATAATTACCTGTGTAGACTCTTTTTGTCTTTGCCCAGGAGGCAGTGAATTATTTAGTCAGAGCCTAAGTAGTCAAAAGGTTCAAAAAATTCTCGCTTTTTTTCTTTGTTTGCAGATTTTATTCCTCACCGTACAGTATTCCAACAAACCGCATGATTCCACAGACATCAATCACGCCATTCATTGCTGCTTCCCCTGTCTCTACATATCAGGTACGTCAGATATGCACTTGTCTACTGTGTTTCCCAGTTAATTATGTTTGGGATGTGGATGTGGGCAGAGTGTATAGCACAGAAAATCGTGTAAGTGCTTGCACTCTTGAGTCACACTTACAACAAAGGGCTCTCCAGCGGTGTTCACTTGTCATCGGGTGGAGTTTTAAGTGTTTCCCTCATTCTTTGCAGCAGTAATGAAAGCCACTGTAATTCTTAATTTCAATCAGCTTCTCTGATAAACAACATTTTGCTTAATTTCCAGTTGACAACACCAGAAGCTTGTCATTCTTATTGAACTGTTTCCTCATTTTGGCTCCCCTTCATTAGCCAAATTTTTTTTAAGTGTTCTTTCTGATAATTTATGTTGACTGCATTATACTTTGACCTTTTAACCTCAGCTGTATTTTTTCCAGTAACTGCATCCTTTAAAAGCATTCATTTTTATCCAATAATCCCTGACAAAGCAAATTACTTGAGGATAAGTGTCCTCAAATCGTTCTTTTGTCTGCTATATGCCATGTCATTCAGAATTTCTCTTTTCAGCATATCCCTCTCAGATCTCCACTGGGAAATTATTGTCTTGTTTTGCCTTTCTGAGATGGAAGTCAAAACCAGATTGTATACTTTTATTATTAGCCATTCTCTGGGAACATATCACTTCACAGAAGCTGGTCATTGTCTATACATTTTCCAATTTTAGTTATTTCTCTTCTGTGCCATCAGTGCTTTTCCAACCCTGAGTCTTACCTGAAATAAGCTACCCAAGCTTGCAAAGCTGCGTGGTGGATTGTTCTTAATGTCAGGGCTGGTTTGTTGGGGTTGGGGGGTTGCTGATGGTATGGTGCTGCTTACAGGTAATTCTGGGGTGTAATTGTGCTTTAAAATTGATCTTCAAAGAGAAATGATTCTTGTAATTCTCTTTGACTTTTTTGTTATTTTATTTTAGATGGCTATGTAACACCAAACAAAAGTTGTTTTGATGAGGTAAATTCAGTAAATTTCGGTAATGGCAGCACCAAAAAAGTTAGTGCCAGAGATACACAAACTCAGCTCACATGCAGTTTTCTCGATAGCAAAGCTGGCTTAAGAGCCATACTATTTCCCTCTTATTCAGGCCACTGTGTTCAGGCCACCCAGCCAGTTACTTTCACCACTGCTCCACAGTTCACAGTTGCTCCCTTTTCCCATTCTGGTTTGAACCATTGCATCAGTTTGTGGTTTCATGTCTTTGCATCAAAACCATTCATTTTTATTTTTTTTTTAACCCATATCATTTTCCCTAGATAGTTTGCAGTGTAAGCCCAAAGACATTTGCCCTGGCATGGAGAAGGAACTGCAGTGGTGCAAGAGTGGGAGCAATGAGCAGCTCTGCAGTGGGTGCAAGATGTGGCAGCTCTAGTGTGTTTTAACTCATGGGGATTCACAGCAGAAAATATTGTAGTAGAGGTGTTTTCACATGTGGGTGTGCTGGTTCTGGTTCTAAAGATGTTTTGCTGAACTTGCTTTTCAACAAAAAATAGATTTTGATAAACATATACAAATGTTGAAGCACACTGTTATACAATTAATTCTCAACACTTCCTTCACCAACAGAATCACAGGGCATCTGGAGAGGTGGGACCCTGTAACTTTCTCCTTGTTATGCACGGTCAGTCTGAGGTGCTACACACCCATCTCTGTGACAGCAAGTGAGCTGCCCTCTGATTGCTGTAGCACAGCTACGTCCTTTTGTACTTGTGTGTTGTGGTGCCCAGACTGATGCAAAAGGAAACTAAAATACTCAACTCTTGGGGCTGAGTCTGAGCTATGATAGCCTGTGGGCTGTTCACACATAGCACAAGAGGGAGTTATGGCTCAGAGATGCCGCCACAAATGTGCAAACACTCTGTAATGTGTTTAATTCTTGGTAAAACTGCTATATCCTTGAAATATATGTCAGTCATAAGGCAGAACAACGAGGAAAAATTTTGGTGATGCATATGGAGTTCTGGTGGGAATAGACCCCAGGATGCTCAAGCTAAGAATGATCCTGGAGGGGCAGACTTCTTAAGCCAGCTTTGCCGTGAAAGCTTTCAGTTAGAATAAGTTTCAAAAACTCTGAATTAGATCTGCAGTTCTTACTGAAAACAGAATAAGCCATTCTGGGATCACTATAAATGTTATACCTTTAAAAGTTCATGCAGATACCTTTGAAAATAAATTTTGAACATTTTATGTCTCCTGCACTGTCGGTTGGATGACATGTTCATGATTACATTGATGGATGAAAGCAAACAATGGAAATGAAAAAATAGGACAATATGGAATATTGAAGACTGCTTTGTGAGATAAAATGTGATTCATAGAAGTGGTGCATTCACTCAGACTTCTGGCTTTGGTGGAAGACATTATGAAATGAAATTTGAAAGTTTTTTCCTTTGTCAATAGCTTTACGAAGCGTAAATTAATTTTGTGTTCAGTTGTAAGACTTAAGTCTTTTGTCAAAATTAGCACCTTAGTTGTAATAGAGAGAATATTTTCAAGTAAATCTTCCAGTGTTAAACTTTCCTATTCTAATTAAAAGTATTTGATGTGCAGGTCCAGAGTACTTCATGGATGCCTCATCCGCCATATGTTATGCAACCAACAGTAAGTGGATACTTGGTTATATGTGGCTAAAAGTGCTTTCATTGTAGCCTTGCTCTGCTTGTCCAGCTACATTAAAGTCCTGGGTCATGTAAGAGCAGCCAGCTGCTCCCTGTGACAAGAGCCCTCTGCTGTAAAGATTCTGTTTTTCAATGAGCACCACTTGATTTCATGGGAAGGGGAGGGTGGGTGCTGTGTTATCTAATTGCATTGATTGTAAGGGAGTAACAAGTTTTGAAGTGTTGCTTCTGAAGCTCTGCTTCAGGGACTTCAAGATAACTGCATTCCTACATACTTTGAATTGCCAAGAGCAACACACGACCATTCCTTATATGCTTATCCATCAAAAATGTCCTGTGCAGTTTTATATAAAAGGATCCTCTGTGCCTCAGTAATGCATTTCAGCATTGTGGAGAAGGTGAAGCACAACTGTCTTAGAGAGTCTCTACCAAATCTGAATCTCCTTTATGATTTGACCAGTCAACTCTTTTTTTGCCCCCTGAGTAAATTGTCATCTTTATCAATATATAACTACTTAGGGCCACTTTATGTTTCTAACCAACATTCATTAGAAGTAGTGCAGCTGATTTTTTGTTTACCTCACAGAGCAGTTTTGATGCACTTTGCCTAAATATTAACAATATATGAGAAGAAAACACCATACTGAATTCCACTATATGCAGGTCACTTTAGTTACATTTCTACTTTTGATGAGCTTCTCAGGTATGGATGCACTTAACAGTGTCATTAATCGAAATTTAAATGTATATTCCACATAATCATCAATACGTTGATTTATACAAGAAGAGTAAAATTAAAATGAAGGCCTATGGCTTAGGATTTTTTTTTTGTTCGTATTTTTGTTTGAATATTTTGACTTCACAGTAGTGTAACTTCTGGTGAGAGTTACAGCAACATGGCTATAATTACACTGTGTATCTGTTTAGTAGCACAAGTCTCTCATCCCAGTTTGCAGCCCCGCTTCCACATCCCTCAGCTCCTTGGAGGCAAGTTCTTCAGTTCT
Organism: Rhipidura dahli; assembly: GCA_013399225.1. NCBI lineage: Eukaryota > Metazoa > Chordata > Aves > Passeriformes > Rhipiduridae > Rhipidura > Rhipidura dahli. The sequence continues at coordinate 1,909,635 of VXAC01004697.1, read as the reverse complement.
CTCACAAGGCAGGGACCACAGTGTGGGACTGACTGGGCACCCAGTTCCTACAGCTGCAGTAACCTGGGGTAACTTCCCGTCTCGGTGGAGTAAAGCTGCTGCTGTATTCCTTGTAGGGAGATGAAATGTATTGAACAAATTCACAGTTAACATCAGTCCTGCATTCTAATATTTGGATTTAATAGCAGAGCACAAGGAATCTTAGATGCATGTATATGATTAGTTACCAGACTTGTGGAAGCCAAAGAATCTCCAATCCTTGCAAAAAGGCTCCCTTTAAAAGGAAAACCTAAGAACTTTGCCAATCCCAGATTTTGTGCATATGTGTTTATTTGGGGTTTATTTGACAATATTCAGCCAAGTATTTTTTTTGCAGTACTAGGAGAGGTATTTTGATGTGGTAATTTAATGTATTTACCCCTTGGTAAGGACATGAAGAGAAAACTGCCTTTTATAGTGAATGGCTCCCTCAATATGCTGAGTTAAATTTGTGCTCATTGTCAACCAGAGAGTCAAGTCAAAAAAAAGGAAGTGTGGTTCTAGGTGGGAAAGCAGAGGGACAGTGGATAAGCGGTGTACCATTTCTGTTCCAGTGTCATTGCTGTCCTGGGTTACTTCCATGTGTTTTCTGTAGCAATCCTAGCCTCTTCCCATATGTTTCCAAAGATTATGCTCTTAAGTAAGAGGACATGAGGCATTTAGTACCAAAGAAGTGTGAAAGGAGAAAGGCACAACTACCATTCCCCAGATTTTATTCAGAGATGAATTCTTTTTCAGAAATGTCTGAAAACTTTTCAGAGTATTACCACACAGAGAATTCAGGAGACTTCAGAATTAATGGTCTGTTTTGAAAGAAAATAAAGAGTCCGTCAATTTTGAGTTTCTGGAGTTTCATGCTTAACTATAGACTATTCTAAGCACCTCCATAGCTTTAAAAAAAATGAAGAAAAGATTACAATAAAGTTGGCAGAATTAAGGATGTGAGTTTTGGTAACCCTGTGAGCTGATGAGACTTGGAACTTTCTAATTTGGTTAGCTTTTAGTTTCTTCTTGTAAGTTGTTTTTGCATGTTATTGTCTAAATTGCTGCCACTATACTTCATAATATTTTATGAGATGATTGATTGTGGCATGTGAAGTCCCCCTGGAAACTATTGCAGATAAATATTACATTCCCCTTGCCCCAGGAAGGAGAACATTTTGTTAAGCCTCTATTATTCTTTGTGAGTAGAGATGAACTCATACAGAAAGCACAGTTTGAATTGCTCAAACAGTGGTGGTTAATTCTTTGTTTTGATTATAAGTATCCCCTAAATCATGTTACTGGATGATTAGCTTTTCATTTCCGACAGGAAGACCTACTTGATATTTATGTATAATTTAACAACACGTAGTGTCCCTCATGACAGAAAGACAGGCAGAGCCATGCTGTAGAGGAGACAAAGGGGCTTTTTCACTCAGCGTGCTGTGCACAGACAGGGCAGTGTTCTCCCAGCCTGGCAAGCTTGCTGACAGGAGGGAAGAGTTGTGTTGCACAGCACTACCATCCTGTGTCTGCCTGTCCCTCCTCTGCCTGCCCATCTCCTCTCCCTTCCCACCTGCCTCCCCATGCAGCAAACACAAAGCTCTTTCTTCAGTGACATCCCCTGCAGTAGGTCGGCCTGCCCAATGTTTTGCTCCTTTATTTGCCTTTGCATATCAATTTCAGCCACTTTTTCCTGATGTGTGTGTGTGTGCCTTCTGTATCCGTTTACTTGGTGGATTGCAAAGCCCACTGTAGTAAAAGATTGGATCTCCAATTCCTTCTGTAGCTTTTTAACTACAACCAGATAAACCTCTGACCCTAACAAGCAAAAATGACATATATATTAACTGGAAAATATTTGTGTACATTGCTTTCCATTCTCACCTTGTTTGTCTCCTTCTCTGATACCCTAAAAACAGAAAACAACCAAAATTACATTTTCTAAGAAAATAATAGTCCAAACATTTTTGTCCTAAATGTAGAAAGTCAGATGAACGGACAGGGACTCTGCAGCTATAGAACTGATATTATGGGGTGATGCTAATAAACAGCTGCAGATAAAATTTTTAAAGGTTTTTTTGGTTTTGTGGTTTTTTTTGGTTACCAGTGATTTTTGCTGGTCTTACTCTAAGAGCCATGGAAAAATAATATCAAATAGGTTAAGGTAGCATTGCTATTTCTGAATAAATAGTATTAAAAATAAACTGCTGCTGGCACAGGGTCACACATGAAAACTTCTCACATCTTTGTGCTTGCACAACTTTCAGGGTTTTGGAAAACAAGGTCCCTGAATCATGACATGATGAAAAATTTACCTGGAGGTTCATGTGTGACCCAGAAACTTTGAAAAATGCACCCTTTGTAAACTGAACCTTCAACACTTTTTCCCCTATTGACTGTGCTATGTCCCAGTAAGAATATCTAAAATTTGGTCGTTTCATTGCTTTGCCATGTGCCCTGGTGCTCTCTCTCCATAGTTGCAATGGAAGACAAGCTCCAAGAGTTATAGCAGTGTGAGTTTTGATTAAAATTGGCAAAACATTTAAAGCATTGATGGTAGTCTAGGCTCAGTTTAGTTAACTCTATCTTTCAAAGTACAGTGCTTACTCTTCTGTGTTTGAGACAGGACTTATATTTCATTACTGCCTCAGGATGAGGATAGATGGATAGTGATGACAGAAACAAAACATAAATGGGATAAGAGTTATTCTGGGGATTTATAACATTTGCCGTATTATTGTGTTTTTCCTGTAGTCCCTGGAGGCTGTTTGACAGGTCAGGGGATACTTTGAAAAACATGTTTACATGTAGACAATCTCATTTTTACTAATGAGAACATTTGTTCAAAATATTTTGATTCACATCTTTATTGCAAAAAATACATGTACTCTTCCTCTTTTAAGGCAATTTTTTTTAGTGCACCAACAGAAATGTGCTACCCTAGTGCTCAATGTACACACTGGTTTTACACTTATCATCTTTTATTTACAAGTAAAACTGTGCAACCATGAGTAACCACTGGGTATGCACAGACACATGTTCTTGTCAGTCTGGAATAATTTCTACATAATAGCTGGAGAAAGAGAATGCCAGTGGCAGCATGAAAGGTGCAAGCAGAGTAGCCTACAGAAAAATCTGCCACTGGAAATGATAAAGTATGCTGAGGAGAACTTCTGTTCTGGAAGTTTCTCAAGCCCTCACAGTCCTTCTAGAAAGGTCAGTGTCTTAACAAACACCCGTATTATTTTTTTCTGTCGTCCTTCCTGTGGCCCATGGCTGAATGTAATCTGTCTTTAAAAGCATCAACAAAAACATGCCTTATTTCATAAGCAGTGTAAAACCCTTACTTTGGTGAGAAGCGAGGCTGAGTAAGGAATCCAGATTCTTGCCTTTTGATTGTTGTGCATGAATGTAGCATAAAAGGTACAAATTGTTCAACTGAAATGGATCGGTTTTCATTTTCTCACTAGTGACTCTGCTGTTTTGGATAATACCCAAAATACCACAGCAGTTTCAGTGTTTTGATTCCTACTCTCTGGAACAAAGAAGTTCCTTGTGCTCCAATCCACATCCCTCTCCCAAGATGGCTTTCTCTACCTCACGTTTATTGCTCTACCTTTTTAGTAAACAGAGCCAGGAGTCTATCTTGACTTTACCTGTTTGAGTGTAAGAAAACAAAGTATGTCCTCTGCAGACAGTTGAGTCCTGCCTCCAAGATGAAATGTGAGAATTCAGCTAGCTGGTATGAAAAGTAAACAGGAAATAATCCTTAGAAATTGGAATCTCCAGCAAGTCTTTCAACTTTTAGTTGTGTATTTTTAAGAGATCCTTTGAACATGAACTTACTTGAACTCTTAAAGCTAAAGTGTTTAAAGGTTGAAATAACTAACCAAATACCAATGACAAAGTTCTGCTGAACAATTTTAATTCCACTGTTTCCCGAGGCAGAAAATCAAGGACTGCCAATTCTATAACTCTGATAATCAAGACAGTAATTGGCAATGTTCCTTCGGGGCAGGCAGGCTCACATGAGGTCATTTCTGCCTCCCTCTCACCCAGCACTCACTGTACACAGATGTTGTCTCCGTTTACAGGGTTTTCAGATGCAGGTGATCATGTGCTTGCTGACCTTCTTTAGTGCCAGGTGTTGTTCTGGGGAGAGTACTCAGGACAGAAAAACAGTGCCTGAGCCCAACCAACTTAGACCTCTAAAAGAAAACAGGTGTAAGCAATTCAGCCAAGTTACATCTCCTGCTCAAGTGGAGCGGGTTTTGAGTCTGATTATACAACGCTTCTGGAATCATATCAAAGTATTGCTCCAGTCCTTTGTTCTGCTCTTGTAGAAATTAATATGAATGCCAGAAAAAGATATATTTAAGTTAGATTGCCAACATTTTTTGACACTCTGTTAGAGCCCCCTAGTGAAACTGAGCATTTTTTGTGATGGCAGCGAGACACAGCACATATGGATTCACTTAGAAAACATGGACAGGAGAACCACAAGTGTTTCCAGTAGACAAGCCCTTGCATTTGAGGAACTTGCACTGTGCTGTTTTATCCTAAAAAGACTTCAGAGCTCTAGTAAAATTTTCTTTCAAATATTTTACAGATAGCATGAACACTAAATGGGTAAACCATCGGTTTGATTAATGACATTTACATTAGTGGAAAAAAAAGCATATGTCTATGTTTCGTATAAATCTATAAACATAAATGAAAAAGATATTTAGAAAAGAAGGTATCTGACACTACATTTGAAAGGTTCCCCAGAGTTTTGCAAAGCCAGGAAATTCTGGTCAAGGTTATGGAATATTGGTTTCTTTTTAACAGAAAAGATGCAACCTTACCCCTCAATGTTAATTGTCAAGAAAAACCTTAACACAACAGCTGTTTAAAAGCAGTTCTATCAAAGGGGACTATTTTTTAAAAGATAGTTATTAATCAATAGACATTAGAGGACCTTCTGTGGAAGAATGTAGTGCATTTTAAAAAAAATCAATCTCTAATTTTGTACAAAGCCTGCATTCTGCTTTCACTTTTCCCACTCTGTATACATCACCTAAGAATATCAGCAGTACTTTATTTATTTCATATTAATATATGTAACATCTCTGTTTTCATGGAGATAGGCATTTACATCAAGTTTAAAATTATACAGAGTCAAAATCCTGAACACAAACCTGTAAGATTCATTTGTTGTGTTTGCAATTCTGAGCAAAAATTCCTCATTTGGTGAGGACTGGTCAAGCTAGTTACTTTCCTGGTGATAGATTAATAAGTAGGCAGAATGTGTAGGATTAGAAGAGAGTGGTGGGCTATGTAAACACATGCTATTAATGATAGGCCAAGGGTTAGATTAATCAGTGTGCAGAAAGCAAATGCTCAGCAGTGCTGAATTTAGCTCACCATCAGGTATTTTGCTCCATGTATTGCATTCTGGTTACACATGCATATGTGTGCTGTGAACAGGCTGAGGTATGTGACCTGTGTATCACAGTCCTCTCAAATTTACCCTCCATTGTGAACTTTTATTTTGTGCCTAGCACTGTCTGCTGTCTTGCAGCTGATGCTGATGTTGGTTGCCTTGGTGTGATGTGTGTGTCGTAAGCAGGACCCCAGCTTGTTTGTAACAAAGATGGTCCTATGGTGCAATTGCCAAACATGCAAGTTCTGTGATAGTGGAAGGGAAAGGCAACAATTTTCATCTGCCACAGGCAGCAAAGAGCTTTGAATGTGTTCTGTGGTCTGAGAGCACAGAGGTTTCACACCAGTTGGTAACAAGGCTGGGAATGATCTCTGGGTGCCTTTCCCATGATGGAGATGTGGTTCTCATTTCCATAGTGCAGTTAAGAATATGAGATGTAACCAGAGGACAGTTCACCAGCAGAAGGGGACCTGGGTCTCCTTTCTGCCTCCCAGACCCCATTCCTGCACTGCAGGAAATCAGCATTCCCGTTACAGAAGAAGCATTGGGCAGCTTTGGAGAAGGAAACAGGCTCTGGGGTTCTGCAAACCCAGAAGAGCATTCTTGAGGAAAGTCTGTGATTAATAACTAGAGTAATGCCAGGGCAGCACTTTAATTGTGATAACTCCAGAACAGGACTTAAAAAGACTGGCACAACTTCTAAAAGTTGTAAAGGTGAATTTCTGTTAGTGGAGGATCAAGTCAAGTTTTAGTCTATTGACAAGATGTCATTTTACAAACAATTGAGTAGGAAGAAAATGATGTCTGAATCAAGGTGTACTCATCAAGGTTAATTAATTTGCTATTTTTTAAAATACAGTATTCATTTGGGGTTTGGTCCCAGAGGCTTCAACTGGTTTTGAAAGAAAATTCCAAATGGAAATCACGTATACTTGTTCTGCTACAAATGTGTTTTATAGCTATATTTATCCTTGCTGCAGCTCCTTCTTGACCTGAGCCTGCCTTTCCTCACACTGGCTTCAAATAATACACCTAGGCTTAGAGCACTTAGTGAGGGATACTTTTTAATCTGCCACTGATCAGCTTTTTGACATTGAAGAAAATATCTTTCTCTCAGGCTCAGTTTCAGATTTGTCTTTTTTTAATCCCAATCTATTTAGATTATAAAACTGTCATACCGCTAAATAGTTTTTAGTAGAATTTTGTGAAAAGTCTGATGGAACAAGGGGCTATCATAACTGATACCTCTAAACACATCCTCAGGGTGATACTACTAGGGTTTAGGCTTTTCATGTTAATTATTAAAATAAATCTGCCCCAGCTACAAAAGGAGATACTGGATCTGATTTTTACCAGTATAAATCAAGAGTTAACATCACTTAGGAAAATTGAATTGCATAGGTGTGAAACAGTGAGAATTAGAAGAGAATCATGCCTGCAGCGATAAGCTGATGAAGGAGACTCTGGCACCTTCTTAATCCTTAGAAAAAAAGCACTTCCATATATTACCATTATGTTACGCCAAGTGTATTCAAGGACCAATTTACATAAGTAGGGGAAACTAGCTAATCTATATATTACTTATGATTGCATCATGGTTTTTCTAGTGCAGGAGTTGTGTAAAAAATTATAACGATGTACTCTAAGGACTTAGTGACCAGTTTATGACATTCAAAATTCCTGTGTCCAGGCACCATAAAGAATCACAGAATATTCTGAGTGGGAAGAGACCCATAAGGGTCATCAAGTCCAGTTCTTCAGTGATGGGCCCATGCAGGGACTGAAACGACAGCCTTGCCATTATTAACACCATGCTCTAACCAACTGAGCTAATCTCAGTGGCATGCTACATAATCCCTTGCAAAACCTGATTAAATAGTTTGATTTTATGCCTCTTGATAATCCTATCAGGAGGTTTGTTTCAAAACACCTTTGCTCTGGGGCTTGGCACTCCATTTTTAATTTCCAACTTAAAGGTGCTCCTATTCATTTTGCCTCCATCTGTTCTTGGTCAAACATTCCTCCTACATTCAGTAACTGTTGTCTCTTCTCAGTGTTCACCATGTTAATTTATAGATAAAAATTTTACTTGCATTTTTGTTTTTAGTCTAGCTATGTTAACATCCCTGCATTTGCAGTAATGTAAGGATTTTGTACCTCTTGCTGCAACAATGACCCTTCTTTGGATGTATTCCACTGTGAATTCATTTTTCTGGGGCAGCCAATGCTCACAGGATTCCAGCCTTTTGTGCAAACAGCATTAATACTTCCTTCTCTTCTCTAGGATGACTTTGCTGCATTGTAAAGTATCTTTTTTCCCTTGTGCTCATGACTGGTAATGCAGTCAACCTGAAATTCACTGATATACCTAGGTTTTCTCCTTCTTCCACATTTCCAGCAGATGCTCCTACATGATAAAGGAAACCACATGTTAGCCTAATTGTCTTCATGAATTTGTGCCTTGCTCTGTTTAATCCAGTCCTTCCTGTATGGTAGTCTAATTTTCCACTCTACTTAATGGGCCTTACAACTTTGCAATTTCCCCAAATCTTATTATTCAAGGGAATTATTAAAAACATTGGATGAGAACAATCCTGATGGAGACTTTAGTGACCCTCCCACTGAAGCAGCATAGCTTGTCTTTTAGCACAACCTGTTATCATTTCCACTTTAGTTAATCCTTTATCATCCCCAAAGTTTAGTAACTTCTGGCTGTAGCACTGCCTGAAATATTTTATTGACCTTCGGAGAGTTTAGATCTGCTGCATATCCTTTGTGGAGAAAATAGGTCATTTTATTTTAAAAAATGAGGCTAGCTAGATCTAACTTTGATTTATCTATGTTCTATCTTCATTAATATCCTTTTGTCCTGGCCTCTGGACTTGTGCTTGTATGTTCCAGCTCTGCAACAGAGATGATCCAGTCCTGGTTCCCCACTTCACCTTGAGTTCAGTGACTTCTCTGCATTTTTCATCCCAGAGAATTGCCTGTATTCATTTTTCTGCCCAAACACTCCTTCTCTGAGTGCTGCCTCTGCTGTCCTGGTGATTCATGTAGGAAATGGAGACAGTGTCCTTATCCTGCTGGGGCTGCTTCTGAAGTATCTTTAATGTGTCCCCCATCCTCCCTGCATCGGGAGCCAAGCTCTGGGTTCACTTCTTGTTTTTCACTTATCTATGTAAGAAACCTTTTGTTGGGTGTTTGAATATCACTTGCAAAGTCTCAGATAGCAACTTATAGCTAATCTTATTTCTGGCCTCCAAATTTAGCATTTTCCTGCCTTGTTTTTTTCCTTCCTTCTGTGTTCATTCCTGGTATACTTATTGAGGTGTCTGAGTAAGTGGCTGGGTAATTAACACCTTCTCAACTGTAACTGCTGAAGCATCTTAATAACGTAATTATTTTTAAATTATTTTTGCAGAAGCAGTGCCAACAATTTATTTTTGTATATCAGTGTATAAATGTGCACTGTAATCTGACACCCTGGAAGTTGGAAGCATCCAAGATATCATAAATAGTACCTTATTACTGAATGTATTGAATGGAGGCAGATCTAACAGTATTTGACATTCATTTTTTTACTCTCATTGGTCAAATACTTTCTTTTCGTTACAAATGTCTTTAGAAAAATATGATATTGACCTAAACTTTACAGTACAAACGCAAATCATGTGTTATCTTTGCTAAACTGATTTCAGTCCCACTGAAGTGGAGTAATTGCTTAATTACAGTTTTCAGGTTGTAACCTTGTGGCCTTGTTTTCCTCTCAAAGTGGTGTGAATTAGGACAAAGTGCATGCATTCAGCAGTGTTTGCCACAAAGCCTCTTGTTGTGAGTCAGTGGTATCTGCAGTGCTGTGGAGAGCACAGTTCCAACGCATTTCTTACATAACTGCAAAAACAAATAATGAAATGTAATAGCATAAACACTGAACATTCTTTGGCTGTTTCATAGAGGATTGATGAAGAATGAGTTGTGCAACACAGTGACAGATCAACAGAATCTGAAGAATTTTGAAGGAGTGACAAGTTGTTATTTAGTGAAACCACTATCTTTGGACTACGTGCCAAAGAGATGCACTTCCAGCAGGGCAGGTTCTCTTATCAAATAGCCTATTGTTAAGCAATTGGAAATTAGGGGCTGAAATCTCACTTCTTCTTACCACAATTTAAATGCAATTTGTTATTTTTCGTTTCTGACTACAGCCCCTCGTTAAAGGATGTCTGCTGGACATCCTTTCCCATTTGTGCCTGTTAAATAAGTTACCTGTTTTGTAATGTCACTGCAGGTTTGTTGCCCAGGAGAGCCCCTGCCTCTTAACACCCACCCCAAATCCCAGTGTAGCCTTTCACCACTGTGCTTTTCCGGGCAAGCAATCCAGTGAAAGTTACCTTTTCTCTGAGCATGGCAAACCATACATGCACATCCCAAAGCAGGAAGACAATTGGGTTCCTCATTATTGGCTGTCTGCTTCTGCCTCCTGAAATGCTGTAAACTCACAGAGTGTGCCGTCCTCCTGCGGGGTTTGGTCTGGGATAACTTGGATGCTTACTTCAACTTCAAGCTGAGGATCACAGGATTGACACCCTGCTACTGATCTCCGTGGTGGGACAAGAGGGCTGCATGTGATTCACACAGCACACAGCCTGCTTTCAAACAGCCTTTGTATTTTTGCAGTATGGCAATCTGCAAATCATTATGCACCCCCTCTTTGCCCAATCCACACAGGATGTGAGTCTGTGTCAGCTCTCAGCTTGATAGCCTTCCTCTTTAGCACTATCAATAAAAAACTCCTGCTTTCAACTTTGGAAATTACTAGTCTACTGCCTTCCTCTAGCCAAGAGGGTGGGTGTCACATCCACAGATGTCCCACATCTGACAGGGTTGTGGCTGAAAGTATATTTTCTGTGGGCAGGTAGGGGAAGAGACCTACCACTGTAAAGCTGGTTCATCTGCACTGCTGCTACTGCTCCTGGCTAACCCCGAGTTCAGTGGTCCAGGAGAACAAGCAGTGTTTCAGGAAAAGCATGGTCATATGCATTCCACCACTGACATTTCCTCCTGCTGGCAGGCCATGTCATTTTTGTGGAAAGGAGAGGATTGCTCTAGATGTACTTGTTTTAAATGGGGATGAAGTGTTTGATGCAGTGATCATTTCCAGGTGCTTGTCACAGGTCTTGCTTCAGGGAGAGAAAGGGATGGACATTTGTCATGAGCAGTTTGAGTGTTTCTGATAGACAGGCAGATGCAGAGCCCCCATGATTTGTGTCTGTGGAAGTAACAAAGCTGTATTAGCTCCCTCACTGACTCTGCTCCAAGTGCAACAAGCAAAGACACTCATCATGACACCTAAAGCTGTGACAGGCCACATCTTCCCCCAGGAACAGCATAGGAATAAGAAAAATATGAAGAGAAAGACCTGTGCAATTCCCCTGGTTTCATGCTGCTTTCTGCAGCCAGTAACACCCTGTTCACATCATCAACCTTCATTTGATATCCAATTTTATAACATTTCAACCTGAATCTTCACAGGTATTCCACACATTGGGCATGTTGGTTCCACCAGGGGATGACTATAAGGCCAGTTTTAGGCAGCTGGTTAGAGCATGGTGATGGGGGGGAAACTGGTCTTTGGGAGGGAGTCCTGGTGGTGCTGCTACTGCTGCTGCCAAGAGTTATGGCTCAGAGCTCAGATTTGGACTCACACATACTTTTATTCCATGCCAGTGTCCATGTTAAAGGCATGGACCTGGAGTAGGTCCTGGGAACTCCATACAGTCTGACCCTTTCCTTTGCTTTACCTCCACTTTCCAGGGTAGAAAAGCAAGACTATTTATTCCTGGGTGACAAAGCCAAACCTGTTTGGCTATAACCCCAAAAACATTTTGCTTGGCCCTCACAGGTGATGTGCATGTCTGAGATTCTGGGCTTCATGATTCATGGACAGTAACCATGGATGTTTTCACTGAGATAATATAAATGAACCAATGTGTGTAACTGCATCCATTCAGGAAAAAAAAAGTACTGGGTGTGTGCATAAGCCAGGTGAACTCATTATAAACATCTTGTCATAGAGCTGGGGAAGTTTCAAATACCATAATTGAAGACAATGTTCTCACAATATTGAAAATGTGAATATATAAATGCATTTTTATTCTTCCTAGAGTTTTACGTGCCATTCAAATCTGTCTTCCAGATAAAAATTAGTGATACAGGTCATGGCTCTGAGATTGTGGGCTGTGGTGATTAGCAATGATCTGTTTGTGGTGATATTCACTTGCCTCCACAATATGCAATGGATTTGAATCCTCTTTGAGCTTTTTTTCATTACTTTTTTCAACACACAAATGAAGGAGTAAGCAGAAACATGCCATGAGTGCTGTTGTGTCGAGTGAAGTATGAGACTGTGCTTTGCTGTTTCCTTTCATCTACTTGGCCAAGCTGGGACAATATGTAACCAGGAATTATGCAATATTTGTTCTGCTTCTCACAGCATAAAAAGCTATGTTAACTCTTTTGTAAACTCTTTTGGTAAAATTCTTGTAAATGGTAAAATACAAGGGATGGAACTCTTTGACATTAAAAATTCCAGTATCCAGTATAAGTCACGGGAGCATCACAGGCATTACTTTTTGTATGTTGTATGTGCTAAAGGACAATTGTTTTACTCAAATGTGGTGGTTTCCCTCTGAGAAGTATATTCTCTATTTCAAAGAATGCTATCTGTCATTCTGACATGCTCCCAAGTGGAAGCCCAAGCCGAACAAACCAAGCAACAGCCAAATCAGCAGAAGGCTAGAATGTGTGACAGACAAAAACTTAAAATCCCAGAAGAGCCTTCTGTCAGGCACCCATTTTTACCCTAGGTATCACGAGTCAATGAGTTAACTGTGAAGTCAGTGAACACTAATGTGAAATTCTTTAGTGTCTCTGTGAGCGAGTCCCTTTTGCTGACCTCTGAGTTAGGAGCTACAGAAAATGTCACCAGCTGCAACCAGCTGTTCATGCCTTCTGCATGATCTCCTTAAACCTTGAAGCAGGTGGCCCCTAGACATACCCAAATAGCAAGTTTATAGCAAATACACCTGATCTGAAGTGAAAAGATGAATTACCATCTCCAAAATATAGGGCAGTTGCCAGAAAGTTTTAAAATTTTCTCTGCAGATTGAAAGCACTTGGTCTGCAACTTCCTGAAAGTGATGAATGATATAAGGCTCTAATTTTCCTGAAGGTTTTCAAAGGCTTCTGAAATGTTTCTGAAATATTCTAGTAATTGGTGTTGTACAATATTAAAAATCCTTTCAAGCTGTCTAATTACCTACAGCCATAGTTGCTTCTCAAAACCAAAATTAACTACTTGGTTTGACATATTGCGAGCCCTCTTGCACAGGTGGATAATTCTAGCTCCACAAGGAGTTTTGGTCACCTAGTTTCTCAGTTCAGTGGATCTGCAATTGAATAATTTTCTCTGAATGGGTGACTTGACTAAGTGATTTGAAAGTAATTAGCAAACACAGTGGACCCAATATTGAAGTGTATGATCAGCATCTTACCAGGAACTACTTATTTCCTGTGGGAAACTGCAGTCAACTTCTCAACAAATTCAGAAAGCAACTTGTTGCTCCTGCTTCTAAGGAAGCTAATCAAGGAATGGTTGCACCATCCCAGGCTTGTTTTGTCTTGTGATGAAGTGATCCCAACTGATTCTAAAGGCATTTTCAGAAAGTCTATTCTTTACTACTATTGGATGTTTCATTTGGTCACTTTTAAGAAAGCAGTAATTGTCTTCTTACAGCTGCAGACTGGAAGTGGATTTCTTATCCACTAATACATTTTAATCTTGGTGCACAGCTGTTAATGGGATATGCTTCCACTCCAGAGCAATTCAGATTGATTTTGTTTCTACTTCAGAAATATATTACAGTAGAGCCACGGTATATAAAAGGGCTCAGTCTGTTGAGATGAAGTAGCCTCACGGTATTTGCAGCTTCTAATGGGAGCTCAGTACATTTAGAGCAGATGTGGTGATTGATTGTCTGGTGCTCAGGCTATTTGATATGGCACTGAGTTAGTCAGAAGCTCTCAGCTCCATCAAAATCACACGTGACATTGCCTCTTAATATTGACTGGGCAGTTCATATGATAAAAGCAACATGTTTTGGAGGAGACTTACAGAGCTGAGTGAATCTTCCTTCAGCATCAGTCACATTCTTTCCAGAAAGGCTTCCTGCCTAGAGTAGCATTACTCCTCCGCTGGAAATTTTTTAAAAGGATGTTCTCAGGTCTGTTTATTTTTAATGGGCTTGGATGCGGTCACTGAGATCCTGTGAGGTCAGAAGAATGGAATGAAAGTGGTCACAGATGACACTTGAGCTATTTCCACAGCTGGATGCACACCAGCCAGAGTGGGCGGTCCTCTGCAGATGAATTAGTTCGTTGAAGTACATGATACAAAACATCTGTTACAATGAGAACAAACAAAAACAATGTGCCTTTGAAGACTGGGATTTGTTGGGAGCTGCTTGCAAGGGTGCTGAATGAGGCAGTTGTCAGAAAGATTTTCAGCCTTGCCCTTGTGTGAACTAAAGCAAAACTACACATTAAAAATACCTAAATTCAATCAAGCAAAATACCCACTTTTCCCAAATTTTGTTGCGCTGATTCCTCATACAGCAATGGGGAGGGAGAGAACCCCCTGTACCAAATGTTTTTTATACCCTAAACCACTTTTAATACAGTGGTATAACTCCAGCTGAGTGGCTGTAAAAACTTAGAAGCTACAGTGGTATAGTAACAGTTATTCTGTCAGTCGTTGCCTGTGCTGCTTTATTACCAGCTGTCTTGAAGTGCAATAGACGTTTTTCATTGTCACTGCCACCTGATGACAAATAAAACCTTCAGAATGCTTTTGCTTGGAGTAGCTCGCTGCTCCTAGCCAGGAGTAGACCTTTCACATCACCATAATGGGCCAGAGCGATTCCAAGCATTCCCACCGCATTTTACTCCTACAAGGCAGTTACTTTTGGCTGCCTTTGATTTTTTTTTCTTTTTCTCACAGTTGAGCTGGTGAGGAACTAGGAATACTAAGATATTTATGGAGTAAACAAACATTCTGTGTGTATTAAGACTGAAGACAAATCAATCAAAGCCAGGTGTTTATCAGTTACTATAGGGCAGCACTGTTCTCATAGACAGTTTAAAGAAAATGCAACACTCCTAACACATTTTTCCAGCCATGATGATGAATTAGATGCAGGTATACATCAAAGCATTGGTTCCCCTCTTTTTTTTAAAATTTTTTCCTAAATTGAGCATGCTGTCAGACAGATTTGATGGATGAGAATCATGTCCTACATACATGATGGGAAAAGGCTGCACCGCCATGAAATGCTCCCAAAGAGGCTTTGGTGCCCAGTCTGTGTGGGCATGTTAGGTAGACAATAGTAGTGGGGAAAAAAAAAAAAAAAAGGAAATAGAAGTTAGTCCTTTAGATCAAGCATGTGGTAGGGATATGTGATTTTGAACCTGGAAATTCTTTAGTTCACCTCCTGCTGGCGGCCTGCTGTGTCTGCACAAGGCTGCTACATTTTTTTAAGGCTCAACAACTGAAACAGGAGCTTCTGTGGATTTCATGGGTGTCAGATAGGCTCCTGGGAAAGGGCCTCATTCCTGGCTTTCCATCTGGGATCCAGTGGTGGGTGTCAGGAGAGGTGAGAAGCTGCAGAGGAAACAAAGTTAAACAAGATTCTTGTATTGTTCAGTTGATTCTGGTTTATGCCTTCCTGATGAGCGGGGTGTCTGATTGTATGTGTAGTCATAATTTATTGTAGCTGTACAAGACAATTATGTTAATCTTACTTTTATTTCCTAATATTCTTTGATCTCGTACACATCAAAGATGTAAAATTTTAGTCTTGTTGGTAATTAGCTAGAAAGCAAATATGTTGTCTGTCAATACAGAGGATACAAAGCACAAGAAATTGTCCTGGGGGAGTCTAGATTCCACACTAAATTTTTTTCTCCTCATCAGATTTTTATTTCCCTTTCATCAGTTCCCTCAGCCATTAAATAAATGTACTGGAAGTAAACTTTGCCATTGTGAAATTCATTCAGCTTATTAAACCACCTAGGCAGTCAGTATGAATCCTCAATTGAGGAAAAAGCAGTTTGGTACATCAAACAAAAATGAACATCAGTGTTTCCCAAAGTTGCAACAACCCCTTGCGGTCTGTATTGACGAAGGTTTCACGCTTGCTTGCTGCTAGTTTTAAGCAGGCACAGGCTAATGCTGTGCACAGTTCTCATTTGATTCACCCATTATAGTCCAAAGGCTTTGATTTCTAACTTGTGATTAGTGCTCTGGTCAAGAACAGCAAATGAGGATATGCTAAATTATTTGGCTCTGCAGTTGCTCTTCAAAGCTGTCTTTCTGGAAGGAGAAAGCACACAGGGATTATTTTACAATTTCTGCAGTGAATCTCTGCATCAGTACTTTATGCCTCCAGCTGGTGGATTTATACATCGCAGTTTATTCTGGGGATTGACCCCTCCCTCCACTTTTGTTCATGAATTGCAAAGAGATCATTATCTTCATAAATTTGTTTACAGTCCAAAACTTCCATATGAATAATTTATGGCAACATTTCAGCCTAAGGATTCTTCTCAGTGTGCATAACAAGTATTTATTAGATGGTTTCTTACTGGAAGTTGTTATTAGACTTGAATCTTTCCTGTTCCAAGGTTGGTTGTCCTTATCTTTATTAATTACTTCAGCTTCTAGACAAGAAGGCTGTCTTGCCAGAAAATAAAATTTTGTTTCTTGATTAAACAACTCTGCAGGCAGCATAAGGCCACAAAATTTACAATTGGATAACTGAAAAAACCCCAAAATTACTGAATTACAATCTGAATCTGAAAACAAGAGCAGAATCATCTCTGCTAGAGATAATTAATTAATGAAGATCTTTCTGTGGTATAAAAATCTTTTGGATACCTGCATAGTAATGTACAGTTTGGCAAGTGTCTCAGAGGATTAAAACAATGTGAAATACTGATAGCATTGAAGTTGATAACAAAGCCATAATTAATTTCCACAGGGCCAGGATTTCAAGCCAAATTTTTCAAACTCACTAAGATCTGTATGTTACCGTGATTGTTGGATTACGGCAGTTTGAACCATTGAAATTGCAAGCAGCTTCTGCTAAAAATTTTGCCTCATCTAGTTCCCGTGTTCTGCTTCAAGCTGTGCACTTGTGCATGACTTACCTGCCTTCGTAATCATTTGCAGTGACACTGAACTGAAACACCAGAAGACAGTCCTTCATGATGCTGCAGCTCCTCCATAGTAACAAAATACCACAAGAAATACTACCAGAACACAATTTCATGTACTTTTCAGTCTCACAAGTGGGTTCTCTGTGTGCTTAGAAAAGTCACTGCAGAACAGAAAATGTGGCTGCCAAGAGGTTGGTCTCTACTGGAGTTTATCGGAGCATCTGCTGTTAGTTATGATGCATCTTTTGATGTCAAAGACAAAACAAGGGTTTGTTTGGTTTCTGGAGGAAGGGGTTTCACATATAATGAAGATTCACAAGCATGCAGTGCACAGAACCCAGCCCTCTAGTCCCTGTCACTCTGGAATTAATTAGAGTACTATTTTTTATCCACACAGCTCTCAGCAAAAGATGGGAATATTAGCCATTTGCCTATCATCTCATTCTTATTTATCTTCCTTTGGATGTTTCTTGTTTCCTTTACCTCTGAGGCTACCCTTTGCCTCTGGCTAGGACTGACAAGATTATTACATATATAATACTCTGTGGATAATAAAATTTGGCTTTGTGGGCAGAATCAAATAATAGCTCTAAAACTTGTCTTCAAGTGAAAATGTGCAGAGGGAGAGGGTAGTGACATGGAAAAAGTTGTAAAAGTGTTGTTTTGACTCCACTCCCAGAGAGAACTTAGGGAGTGGGGAAAGGGTGAAAAGAAGAACAAAGACTAAATATCTATAATGTCCCTGTTTTCCTTTCTGGGTTATTGAACTAATTTTAAGGAGGTTTTTTTCCCCTTCAAATTTAGATAAATTCTGAAATGACATGTCATTTTGAAATATGGTGGAAACATTGCTTTTTGACAGCTCCAATTTTTTCATTCTTTTGGTCACCATTATGTTCCAAGTGTGACCTGGATTCACAGGATGTTTTATTTTCCCTCAGACATTTTTTCCAAATAATTTACTGATCATCTCAGCAATATGTGCATACCATCCAGCTGGCCTTTTTTTCTCTAGCTTGCTCTATGATTTATTCTTCCAAAGCATAGACATCTTCTTACCATTTGGTAAAAGAAATCCTATTGAACTCATGGCAGACTCAGTTGCCTGATCAGTGCTTTACAGAAGGGTGATCATCCAGTTTGGGTCAAAGACTCACTCTGGTACCTTCACCACAGTAGTGACGCACCAGCTTATTCCTCTCTGGCTACAGTGCAAGGTGCTCTCTGGTGTCTGAGACATTTTCAGAGCAGTACTTGGTAGAAGACAGTTCCCATCAGCTGCCTTGAAGCCTGAAGAATTTACTTCAGGTAGGGTTTAGAAAATTACTTTGAAATAACTTGAACTGCTCTTTCTTGGCTCACTCGTAGAACCTCTGAAATTACTGTTGACCGCAATGGTAGTTTGATTTTTAGATGCCAGAGAAAATAAAGAATTTTTTTTTTATTTTAACACCTCTACAATACTCAAATAGCTGAAAGAAATTCAGGAAAGCTGCCCAAAAATCTTTGATTCAACCTCAACTTCTGCCAATCAGACAGTGTGTGGAAACCACAAAGCCACAAAGAAGTAAGGAACCTCTTTGTTGCATGTCAGAATCTGATTGCTTGCTGTGCATTCACATGGACTAGTACACAGTGGCTGGTAGGAAACGGTGGTGTACAAAAAGAAGCTGTAACAAATCAAAGCTTTTTACAGAGTTTACTGCAGCATGTATGTAAGTGTAAACCTGAGAGATTTATCTGATTTGCTCCCATAAATTCATTTAGAGAAAACTGAAACAGCAGACTTGGGCTTCATTTGCCCATGTTACTTTGACTACTTTGGTTTGTGCAAAAGGCTGCTCTCAAGCAGGCAGCCTCCTTCTAAGAAATGCAGAATTCTTTGCATTCATCTCCTAATGCAAAAGTTGACTACTGCTTTGGGCTTGAAATGGATTATACTTTGATGCAAAAAGAAAGAGATGAGTGTCTGTGAATGAAGAAACAGGTAATTATAAAGAATTTGGTGATTCTCAGCATTATTGAAACTGAGGAGCTGAGAAAGTACTTTGTCATCTGCTTTCTGCCTTCATTTAACCAGTATCACCAAATTCCTCTGAAACTGGTAGTGTGATGAGATGGATGTGGTCCATTCACTAATGTGGAGAAAGGAACAGTCTTTGATGGTTACCATCCTTCTGATAAAACTGAGTGCCCTGGAAAGACCCAGTAGCCACAGACTGGTGACAAACACCCTCTGGACTGGGCAGTGTGCAGGACAAGGACCACGCAATTCTCTCCCCTCAGTGTCATCAGTGCTCTTCACCTTTGAGCTAACCTGTGGGGATGCAGCCCCCTACCCTTCCTAACCCTTGGGAAGGCTGGCCATCACCAGCAGCAGAGATGTATTTCTGTGGTGAAGGATTTCTCTGTGGGAAGCTGAAACCTGGACATAACTGAGAAGCTGTTGCTTGATGAGGACTTTCAGTCCCAGCAGTGACCAAAGCCAGTGACCCAGCTTTGAGACTCCCCATTCTATTAGCAGGCCCCTGAGCCACTCTGTTTCCCCAATGTACTTTCAGCATATTTAACGTGTTACAGCTGTGCTTGCTGCTATACAATGGCTGAGAGGGCTGCCAGCATTTCCAGTATGAACTCGTATTTTAAGGATAATAACTCAGCTGTAAAAATGTGCTCCAGGCTGGAACTTTATAAGGAAGATTTCTGCCCAAGAGTGACTTTATCTGGACAAAAAACAAAAGGGGAAATATATCAATTTAGTCATTCTTAATGAGTAAAGATATATTAGAAAGAAAGTAAGTAATCCTTGCTGGATCACTTACTTTTTCTTCTTTTTAGCTAAATAACAGCCAAAATCTGCATCTTTTTTAACTTTTCCTGTCTACTTCTTGGACCAGTTGAACCATTTTCACATTGAATATTTACTCACATGGGTTGCTTTTAAATTGCTTTTCCTCAGTATTTTCATTTGCTTTTAAAGACAATGAAGTGTGGAGCAAAGTAGACTCAAGTTAGCCATTTTCTCATATTTATTTCAAACTGCTCAGCGTGAATCAAGAGTTTAAATGTATCCTTTTCTTGATCAATTTGGTCTGGTGTGTGTAATTGAAACCACCTGTTCTCTTTGAGCCTGACATGGTGATGACCCAAGATGTCTGAACACTCATGGACTTGGGAAAGTTCAGATGTAGATCCAAACTCATCCCAAAACCCTGATAACAGACCAGCTCCTGAGTCCTCTATATATCACACAGGATTTAAGACACTTTGTGGTCTTTGGTAGAAGGGAGATTATAAGTGTTAAGTGTTTACTCTAACACACAGACTGGTTTCCCTGGAAGTACCTTAAAGTAAATGAGAATTTAAAATATCCAATTTTTAGTTAAAAAAATCTGTTTACCCTCTCTAGATGCCTTTATTTTCTGACTGGTGACACACAGCTGAGAGCTTGAATTTGATTTCATCTCTATAGAGTTGCACCTTCACTGATTTGGATGCAGTCACCTTTGAAGGACATGCTCTGTGTTCTTGCTGCCATCAGCTTTACTGGCCTCTTGAGGTCTCCTGCATCTGGGAGAGACGTTTTAGGTAGGGGCACTTCTGCAGCCACAGTTTGTTCAGACTGTGCCTGTGTTATCAGTTGTTCAAAACTATGTAAAACTGCAATGCTGTCATTGGGAGCATCATTCCAAGTGGAGTGGATTGTCCAGGTGCAGCAAAAGCCGGGTGTTGGTGGCAGTTTGCTTGTACAGAGCCAAGTCCAAGAAGCGACTGGTCTGGAGTTTTTAGAGTTGGAAAAATCATGCTTAAAATTTGTAAAGGCTCTCCCCTCCATGTCATCAGTGCTCTTCACCTTCGAGCTAACCTGTGGGGACACAGTCCCCTACCTTTCCCAGCCCTTGGGAAGGCTGTTGGACATCACCAGTCGTAGTGATGGATAGTCTCATGATACTTTTAATGATGGAATATAAGGTAAGAAGGCACTACTGAAAATATGTACCTCAGTCCTGGATTTCAGGTGTGGCAAAAAGTGAAACAAGACAAAGCTGGCACTGCCAGGTGGCCAGTTTTAACCAGTCAAAGGACAAATCCCAATACAGAATGGAGTGGATTTCATCCGTAGCCTCCCCTAAGGAGTTAAAAGTCCAGAAAATGAAATGCCATTTGGGATCTGGGCCAGGACACGTGGGCTGTGAAAATTTGGGGGTTTAAATGAGAGAAAGGCAGGGTGGAATAGTTTTCTTTCCGTTAATGTGTGGGAAAGGGCTTTGTTTAACATTACAGGTTACAAATCTAACAGAACATGACAGAGAGTCAGATTTCCGTATTTGTCCTCTCTAATGAGGGCACATCTTTAGTTTTAAAGATTGGTATGAATCATTGTGATCTAGAACTGAATTGATACATAAGATGAACAGTGGCTTGGTACAGGATTTCCAGTCCATCCTCTTCATGTCTAAAATCTATTACTGAACAGAAGCATATCTTTAGAAAAACATCCTTACTCACCCAGGGTTTCATTTATAGCATCTTTTATTATCTGTCTGTCTCAATAGGTAGGATAAGAAGGATTCCTGTGAAGATTAAGTGCATATTACTTGTCTTCATCACCTTTTTAGAAATTTTAATTTTGTAAATAGGATGAGGAGAGAAAGGACATAATTTTGCAACCCTCCATATCTTTAATCTTCCTTTGTGCAGGAGCTGCACAACAAGGAGTTGGGACATAGGCAGCAGATGGCAGTGCTCCATTGTGCATCCTCATGGAAGATGGACTTTGTAGCTGAGTTCAAGCATTATACAACAACATGAACCTCAGCATTTTAAGGTGGCTTTCTACCCACCCCATGCAGCTGTGTACTTGGGTTACATGGTAGCCCTTACATCAGTGTGTCTCTGAGAATGCAGCCTGGGTTTGGGACTAGCCTAGGAGTTAACTCTGATGTTGAAGAGTTGCCTTTGGCTTGACATTGGAAGGGCTGGCATGAAGTCCAGGAGCAACTGTGTGAAGGTGCCTTATTGGTCTTGTCCATCACTAATACCTTCTGGTTTACCAGAGCCTTTCTGATCTCAAAGTTGCGGGGAAACATCTTGATACTTACCTGTTCCCTGACCATTGTTCCCACTGTCCTCTCAAGTATTTGGGATCTCACAAAGGAGCACTCTGGTCTCTGCCATCCTGGCACTTCAGTATGTCTCCTTGGAACTTCACAGTGATACCACCTCATGTTTTTGACAGCTGAAGGTATTTCAGATATTTCCCTCTAAGTCTGTGTTAAGTCTTTGTAGTGCTGTGGAGTAAATGCCATGCACAGCCATGCCATTTTCTTCATTGTGTAGGGTGTTGTTTTTGTCATCTTTCCTCTAATATAACCTTAATACATGGGGTTGGATTTCCAGCCTGCTTTTCTGTTTGGTTTTTGGTTTGTTTTTTCCTCTTGTTGATAGCCAGCTCCTCATAATTTCTGATGTCTCCCAGTGTCGTTTGTCCTTCTAATGAGTGAATCTTTTCCTCCAGCTCAGCTGCTAGATTACAGCTCACCGTGCAAGTCCCTCCAGGTTTTGGGCAGGAAATGAAATACAGCACATCTGTTACAGATCACAGCTGCTGCCCTGTCACTGGCCACTGCAGTTTCGAGGCTAGAAGTGCACATAGAAGAAATGTCACAGGCATTTCCTCCCAAACTCAGTTAAGCACTCTCTGTGCCTGGCAAATGACCTATGTACTGAATCAACACAGAGATCAACAGCCCAGTGTGTCAGACACTTGGTCACATCTGTTGTCCTGCCTTTGTGGAGCACACAGACAGGTGGGACTGCTTCACATTGCATGGAAAACCCAGGGAGAGCCAAAGTCCCACCACATTAAACACATCTTACATGCTCTCATACCACCAACCTTCTCTGTACCTCTGCATAAAAACACAAATCTCTGGAAGCAATCCTGCCTGTTAAAACCTTCATTTTTCTTGTCTTAGGGGCGTGTTTGCCTGAGTGAAATAAAATTAGTGAGCGTTTTCAACCAGTAACAGAAGTTTTTACTCATTACTTATTGAATGTCTCTCATCAGCAAGAAATTTACAAACCAGTCACTGTTGCTTTTAGTTACCTTTGCCATAATAAATCCTGCACTGACAGTTGCAAACATTAAAGAAAACCTATCCACACTCTGAAAAAGTGTTGTGGCCTGAGTGGGTGTAATAGAATTGGCAATATAATTTGTCTTCCCATGTGCAATTTTGTTTGTGTATATATGTATATGTAAAATCAGACCATTGAGGATACAAATATGGCATCCTTTTTGAAAGTTTCATTTGAACCCACTAAGGCAAGGAAGTGAAAATACAGGCTAAAGATTGGTGCTGGCTTGTATTTTAATTGTACTGTTTGATAATATCCATTTATCAGCTTGTTAGAACTAGGATGTGCCATTAAGTCAATTTTCACACCAGATTATAGGCAAGAAGGGAGAGAATACAACAGAGCTGTTGGAGAAGTGTTATTTGGATTTAACTTTAGTAGATGAAAATCCATTCTGATGTTAAGAAAAACTAGTCCACAGAAGAGAGACTCCTGATTCCCATTTACAAGGATGGCACATCAGCTGCTGGGAGACAGTGGAGGAAGGATTTCATCCACATCAAAATATATATATAAGAATATAAACAGAATGGATTTGCTTATTTTGACATGGATTGAAATATTTGGGTATTTCTTTTGCGAAATCTGATAGTGGGAGGGGCAGGAGAAGATTTGATCTGTGTATTACAGTGGTTATGTCCCAGGCAAATCACCACCTTTGTGCTTCTTCTTTGTCTTCTGGGCATGCTAAACCTTATTTGAGAGCTGTGAGGATGCTTTTGCTAGTTGTGGCTGTTCCTGACAGAACAAAATCACTGATATGTGGAGGGGCTGCATAAAGCCATCCTACAGCCAAGTGCACTTATGAGCTGAAAAGCAGGGGAAAAAGCAAATGTGATTTCTCATTCCCTTCTAGAATATGTCAGATGAGGGAGCAAGAGCTGCCTATGGCCTGTCTGCCTTCTCCACTGCCTTCTCCAGTGGAATGAATACCCCACTGCAACAGGGCACACCTTAATTGCTGTGGAAGGCCCCAGCTAAACTAGTCCCATTTATTCATGCATATAATACCAGTAATTTTATTTTATTCCTGGGATAAGTTGAAGAAGGATATGAAAACTTCAGATTTTCAGTCTTCAGAGAAGCACATGGGCTTGTAGGCCAGTCTGTATGGGCAGACAGTAAGGGCAAAGGTATAGCACAGGGCTCACAAAATCTGCTTCAGAGTCCCTGTAGGAATTCAGGTGTATTTTCCCTCCATAAATATTCATAAATATTGTCATTTTCTTCAATGGCCTTTCTTTTGAGAACTTATTTTGGGTGAAAAGATTCAAGTCACCATGAAAAAGTCACCTTAGGCACTGAGTGACACGGGCAAATTTTTGTTTGCAATAGAAATGCTTTTTTTTTTTTTTGTCAAGTCCTTTTAGATTAACAGAGAGAGGAATGCTATGAAATCTACTGTTTTATTCAATTCTGATAGAAGCATAAACTACTAACAATATGGTACTGCCTGATATAATACATTTATTAACTGGTACAATGCAGTTTCAGGTATTGCTTTATTGCACACACAGTTACTAAAATAAAACTCTTCCTGTTGCATCAACTGTGTTTTCCTTATATCTTGATGTTCCCATTTCTATATCCTTTTAATCTGCATTCGTACATGTAGGCCAGTATCTGAACATTATCAAAAGCTGTGTTTCAAGCTAGGAGACAGGAAATGCAAGGCAAGAAGGACAATGGGAAAGAAACCATCAAAAAAACCTTGGCTATTGTAGAAAGAAAGGTGAAGCATACACAAGGGTCACCTTTGTTCTTTATTTACCACACTGTATTTGGATTCATAATCCCTTAAAACCAGTTACTTCTGGGCAGTAGCTCCCTTGGACCTATGACATATACTTTCAGCCGAGGAAAGAAGTTCACAAACATACAGCAAAAACATAAGAAAGGGAAAGCAAATATGTCTGTTGCTCCAAGGAGATTCAGCTAAGTTGTGAAGGTGATGTCAGATAAGAATTTGAATTTATGCCCAAGGTTCAAAATACTACCATGTGAAGCTGTGGTTTAGTACTCAGCACAGAATCAGGGCTCAGCATTGATGAGGTTTGTATCAGGTTTGCCTATTCCAAAGTTAAAGTTGCTTTAATTTAGTGGAGGCTTTAGGCTTCTTGCCCACTTTCCCGCATTTTTAGTAAGCCTTTAAAATCAAAAGTGTAAGGAAATGAAACCAAATCCTAAGATTTGCAGAATATACATTTTACATTTTTAGCTGATGTTTGCTGGTCTTCTTCACTGTACTCAAATCATGATTTAATCTCTGATAAACTGGCAAATGCCACGGCAATTGCTGCCTCTTCATTGAGAAAGGAAAAATAAGTTTTCCTTTGTTTTGAAATATTGAGTATTCCCAGCAGAGTCAATGACAGAGGACAGAGAGGATTTCAGAGTTACCTTTAATCTTCCTGCAACAGTCATAGGAGTTTGGCCACCTACCAATAAATTTGGAGTATTTCAGTAGGCTTGCAGTTCCGACAAGGGAACCTATTTTTCTCTGCTGCCTGTAAGAGGCAGCCCAAGGAGATTGGACAAGTCAGACTAGACAGAACAGTAAATGGAAATATGGCCATCATTTTATTCAGTATGCAGAGAGAGTACATTTGTCTGCAAAAAATCCCGTATTTTGATTTTTCTTCATATTAATTCTTGATAGATGTGTCTGTCTGATAAGTACAAGGAAAGTCATCCTTTCACTCCCTTTAATAAAACCTCAAGAAACAACATGTTCTCGATAACATAAAGGCATTCAGTCTGTAGCAGGGTAATAAATTTTCAGATGGAATGGCCTGGTGCTTATATGTCTGCACAAGATATCTGTAAACAAATTTGAAAAGTAAGTTCTCTTCTGTAATGTTTATTGGCTTTACATTGGCCAGTGTTTATGAAGCAGAATTTGTAACTATGCTTAACTTGTTAAAACTTCTTAAGTAAAGGAAAAGTAAACTGTAAAATAAACAGATGCTTACTGGAAGTTTTAAAAATTATTTATTCAGCTGGTATTTTCCCCTTTAGTCCAGTTATCAGTATTAGAACACTGAAATAAAATAGAAGCCTTTAATGCAGTTTGTTACTGTAGAAAGCTGTGACTCACTAATCCATTCTCCCACTGGCCCCTAAATGCATCCCTCGGCTACTGAATTCTGTTCCTAAAGCCTCCTAACACACTTTTTATTTCTGATGTCACTTTCCCACCCTTCCACACACAAAAGGTGGCTTCTGTCTTTGCACCAACATAGGCTTGTTCTGCTGATGCCTTTTGTTGTTGGCAAATGCATAAAGATTTTTACCTAATGTAACAAACTGGTTTTGGTGTCCTTCCTGTAATTTGGGTTTGTTGCCATAGAGGGGATGTGCAGTGTTTATAGTTAACAAAGTCAGACTTTTTTTGTTGTAACTGATGGACTATATTCTGATATATAAATACATTCATTTTCTTATAGGAAATGTGTGTTCATAAAGCTTAAAGCATTCTAAAACAGCAAGATCTATCAAATAAAGTAAAGAGAAAATCAAAATCTGTATGTCAGTTTATCTTAGGTTTATCAAAATATTGCAAAAAACATGGATGTCTGTATCATTACTGTTTATCATTTGCCCTGTTAATTTCTTTTAAATCCACTATAGCATCAACA
Organism: Rhipidura dahli; assembly: GCA_013399225.1. Lineage (NCBI taxonomy): Eukaryota > Metazoa > Chordata > Aves > Passeriformes > Rhipiduridae > Rhipidura > Rhipidura dahli. The sequence goes on along the minus strand of VXAC01004697.1, from coordinate 1,883,133 downwards.
CAATTGTATGAAAAATCATCTGTCAAGAATATCTTGCAAAATTTAAAAGTCATTATAGTCACCAGTTTCTTGTGTGAATTACAAAAAAAAAAAAAGTGATCATACTGCAGACAGATGTAAATAATTGACAGGCCAACTACTTTTTTGGCAAAGACAGTGGCAAAAACCTCATCATAATTTCTTCTGTAGGTTTTTTGTAATTAAGCTGGGCCTTAAGTAATGCTAATGCAATGCTAAGATGTCTTTCTATACATTTACAAACTCAGTGAAATCTGACATCCAAACAGATGAAGATGAAACAATATGTTTGATATAACCTTTGCCAGTAGCCAACTGGATGTTTATCAGCAATTACATGTTATGGGCTGAAAAGAATCAGATTACTTTTAATATGATGGCAACATCTGATGCAAGACATTTTTGTCTTCTACAGCTAAATAAATTGAATATGAATGGACTTGACAGCATGTATTATGAAACACATTATGGTCTGGAGACTGGGTGTCGCCCTAACAACCAGACGATAGTTCCTTAATTAAGTGTGATTTCTTTCCTACGTGATCACAAGAAGATTCTGAACTGGTGAATTAATGATCTGGGAAATGCATGTAATTCTCTTCTCTAGGTAACTGTCAGCTTAAAACATGTTAAGCTGTCTTAGGAAAGCTGCAAATACTTGATTTGTTTTCCCAGCTTCTTTTTCTAACGTATTAAATGGTGTATATTTAGTGACAGGAATATATATATTTATTCAATTTGAAGATAATATGTTTGCTGTCTCTGAGCAATTTTTTTTGTCCTTGATATATTTTCTCTCCAGTCCATATCTTTTTTAATAGTTTGTTTGCAATACCTGTCTTACTTACTTATTTGCTGAAAGACATTTGCTCTCGGATTTTTCTACTGTACATCTGGCACCTGTGCTTGTTACACTAAATCATAAGACTTCCTTCACCACTGCTTCTTCCTTCCTTATTTCCAGGTTCCTGAATTATACACAGTAATAGTTATCAGTCTGTCACACGTGTAATCACAGCATGTTCCTCCAACCATACTTTTGCAATAAGCATCTTTGCACAGCATTGCACCCAGAGGGTTCTTGAATAGGTCCAGTGAGGGAAACTCCACACCCTCTCTGGGGAACCCATTCCAGTACAGGGTCACCAGCACAGCAAAGAAGTTCTTCCTCACATTCAGGAAATTCCTGTGCATCAGTCTCTGCCTGTTGCCTCTTGCCTGACTGCTTGGCACCACTGGGAAGACCCTGGTTCCATGCTTTTGACACCTTCCTTTCAAATGCTTCTATACACTGATGCCCTCTGATCATCTTCATGGCCCTCCTCTGGTACCTCTCAAACAGGCCCACATTCTCTTTACACAGGGGCCCCCATAGCTGGACACATCTTTTCAAGTGGGATCTCATGAATATGGAGAAAAGAGGGAGAGTTGCCTTCCTTGACATCACAAGTGGGACTTCTCTGTCATGGAGAGCCCTGAGGCAATTCACCATCTTTTAGCCAAAGGAGAAAACTGCTTCTAGAATGAACTGAGAATTGTTTATCAGTTGACAAATTTAGTTTGAGCACCTTTGGTTTGATGCAGTAAAAATGCTGATCACTCTGAGCATAGAGCTTACAATTGCCTATCATAACCAAAATTGCAGGTGAAGTACAAACCCTAGAACCTCATCTGGCTGCATGATATCCCAGGCCACTTATTTCAAAAACAAAACATGAGCATTATTTCCTTGTGCATGGTTCTTCTCTAGACTCTTGCACTGAATCTGCTATGCAGGAACTGCTGGGTGGGCTGAGTGGATGTGGCCCTACAGCTTTGGTTTTAGACTCTTTCACCCAAAGGGAAGACTTCACAGTGGTAGTCCATTAAATGAGTTAATCAATAAGTTAATCTATGTAAACCAGTGCAAATTAATATAGCCAAGAAAGTGGCAAAAGTGGCAATTGTTGTAGTTTTGATACATGCACACTGATCAGCTTGTTTTCTAAGCATTTATTTGGAATCATGACAGATACTCCATGGAGGCTAGCTTCTGTAATTTGTCAGATTTCTCGAGGGACTCTAGTCAATGCAAGAAATGTAATCCACTCTGTGACATAAAACAAGTGTGTGTGTATTTCATATGCTGAGAGTATTACAAAAAGGACTGACCAAAATGAGCCTACCTCCTTCTTACCCCACTGCATGCAAGGAATGAGTTTGCAGGGACTCTGTACTTCTCAGATAGGACGTGCATAGAAAAAAATATTTCTGGAAGATGAGGCAGAATTGAATTGGTATTTCCCTAGAAATTTTAATTTTATTTATTTTTAATTGCAACAGAACATTTGAAATCTTTAGCTTCCAATCAGATCCTTGGCAATAATGGCTCTATGTAAATGTGAGACAGGACACCTAAGAGCAGGTGCACTGTGGGTTTTGAAACAAGTTTGTTTTACAGGCTGGTTAAACAAGTTTGTTTATAGGTGGATTTTTCCAGTATTCTTGAAGGGGAAGAAAGCCAATGTTTTTAAAAATACGTTCACTGATATTTTTCATGTTCTGTAGCAGATGTGATGTGATTGTGCAAGTTTGTGATGTGTGCACACAAACATGCATACAAAGTAAAGTTATTATTTCACATGAAGAAATAGCTAGAAATACCTCCTTATTTTACTGTCTGCAAGAAAAGGAGCAGACCACTCTTTCTGACTTTCTGTAACCAGCACAGGAAATAGCATTTTACAACCTAGAACTGAAGAGAATCAGCACTTCACTAAAGGCATGCTGCTGCCAACATGGGACCTTGGGGAGTGGGAGAGCCAAAACCAAGGAATATGAATGGCAAAGAAGGTCTCTCTCCAAAGCTTCTCTGGCTTGTCTTTTGTTTCATTTTTTGGTCAAAGTCTTGTTTTTGTTCTAGTACATATGCTCTTTTTTATTAATGTCTTTGCTTTTCATGCAGAGAAGAAAAATGCTTTTAAACACTCTGTATGTGTTTTATATAGGTGTCACTACCAAACTCACTGTCAATAGCTAGTTTTACTCAATCAGCTATAAAATATCATGAGTAAGGGTTCTTAATTGAGACTGGAAAAATCCAAGATAATTACCATAATAGGCTGAAGATCTCTGAGACTGAAGGTTTTAGATGTCAGAGAAAATTGGGGACATATGTGTTCTGTCTGTAAGATTGTTCTATATAGGATATGGAAAAATGGAAATGACAGGCATTTTGCAATGTACAGTAGCATTCATCATAGAGAGAACATATGCATTTGTGCGTCAGAAGCAATGAAGTAAAAAATGACACTTAATTGGAGCTGACATAAAATGGCCTCATTAGCAGTACAAATAATATATGTGTGTGGCTTGGTTGTCAATAGGAACAAAACATATTTCCTCTGACAGATATATTAGTCTCTTTTAAGATTCATGTCAAGTTTTCAGTCAGGTTCACTCATTTAGAGAATGCCTTTTTATGTTTTCTTATTTTTTAAATAAGAGAGAGGTTGGACTGTAAACAATGTGTGTTTTTAGGGTGCTGTGATAACACCAACAATGGACCACACTATGTCAATGCAGCCAGCAAGCATGATGGGCCCTCTGACCCAACAGATGAACCACCTTTCCTTGGGCACAACAGGAACGGTAAGATCACTGTTTGTTTCTCTATTGCAAAGCATCTATTGCTTACTGAGTTTCTTAAGGTAATTTATTAGTCTTTTCAGTGCCTTTCAGTGTTTCACCATCATACAGTCAGCATAAGTTATTACAGAACAGAAATTACAAAGTAGTATGAGTAGTAAAATGGTAGGTCAACAAAACCTGTTCTGTATTTAAGAGGAATTATCTGTACTAGTTCTCAGGTAATTGTGGAAGTACTGCTCTATCAATTTGGGTTTTTTTTAGTAGGAAGTTATTTGCTTGACAGTCTAGAAATTTTCATACCACTGGGAATGGGAGTAGGATCCATCACTCACTTCAAACCATAACAGGCAGCCATATGTATTTTGTTCCAAGCTTAGAAATGTGATTTTTGGTCAAGGTCAGCTCTGTTTCCAATATATCATATATAAACATGCATATTTCAACAATTATTTTCTTTTTAAGCTGTGTAGGTCATACTCAGTTAACTCCCCCAGAGTCAGAGAAAGGCAAACACCCCTCTTAATTAAAATCATTGAAGCTCTCTGAAGAGTTCCTGAAATACAGCATCTACAAACAATATATGGTGGTTTGATATGTGAATGTGTGCACACTGCATGTAATCTAAATTTTTGCAAAAATACAGGTATTACACTTTAATATCTTCAGCACACATGGTCTTTATGTAATAATTACATGAAACATCATTACATAACATGCTCTGTTATGCACTTACCCTTTTTCTCACCACTGTTCTACTTGATACTAATCCATAGGAACACAGTTTTCCAGCTTTTTTTTTAATTGAATAAGGTATTTAATAAAGTTACATCTGTACAAAGTTATTTAACCCACTGTATTGGGTCTTCTCCTGATCCTCTTCCCTTCACCTCCTTCTTCCTTACCTGTTGAATTTAATTCTTTCCCACTTCTTTAAAAAAACTCCGTTAAGATCTAAGGCTTCTGTATTTTTTTCCCATAAAACTTAAATATGGTAGTTTCTTGTTTATTCTTGATATTTTAAGTGTTGCATTCAGCAATCCAAAGAAGTAGGAATTATATTGCAAACTTAATCTCAGCATTTTTGTTGTCATGAATTTGAAGGAATTACACAGACTAGTGAGAATTTCTGCAGGTGTAGTTATTGTGATTCCATATCATGTTTAAAAGTTAAGGCAAAGAAGTGGAAAATGAATTCTGGTTGTGCTGTTGGGCAGCTCCTATGAATTTTTTCCTCTGCCTGTCATTTTCAATTTAATAACTCTTAACAGACATTGTCCTCTGCAGTCATTGTCTTGCAATCTTAATGAAAACTAGAAAATTCCCAGTTAATTTCTCTTCTTGCTTGAGGCCACTATAACAGTGCTTACAGTAACAAATCCATCTGGGGAGTCAGGCAAAGGACTCTGAGAGGCAATGGGTCATCTAGTGGCTGACAACAAGACCCTAAACTCACGTTACTGCAACCAAAAGAAAATCTTTCCTTTCTTTTCCTAGCTCTTTACACAGTTTTATATTTCAAGGTCACAGCATTCCCTGTGATAATTTCTTGAAATACATTCAAAGCTATACCATACAGGATTATGTTTACTGTCTGTAAAACTCCTAACTCATTTGCAGAAAACTTAAAGAGCAAGAAAGGATAAGTGATTGATGAGTGTTACAATATCCATAGGCTTTTCAGACATCTCAAATGACGCCCCATTTTATCACATACAGGATTTCTCTTTGATAAAAACAGCATCAGCACCATATCCAGTTAAGTACTCATGCAAGCAGGATAATAATGGATGTCATTGAGAATTCCTCCTGTTGGGAATTCATCCTATCAGAATTCAGGATTTGGGCTGCCAGTAGTGGTTTTCTTGGATGTATCCATCCAGATGTGAAATTCATTCTTCAGCATGTATTCTGTTACAGAAAAAAAACAAACATGGGGAACACGAGCTATTTAGAGACATGATTTATTTAGAGATATTTTTACTTCATTTATTTGGAGTTCTGAGTTTTGGTCCAGAGAGAGGAGCATTGAGAGCATAAAACATGAGGAATTTTGCCAAGTCTAAGCCATGCTACTGTGAGTACCTCAGCAGGACTAGGTTTTATGGGAGATAAAAGATATAAATGATACATTTCTGTTACGAATATATTTTTCAGTTTTATCCTTAAAACTGTGCAACAGAGTGCCATAAAGAGCCACCAGCTACCTTTCAAGAAACCAGCCAGAGTTTTTTAGGCAAACAAGACAAAAGATCACAAATAATTCTACTCATTGTTGGCAGTAACTTTGTCCCAATTTAATTTAAAAGCTTGTGGTATGCAAAGCAGTTTTTATTGGAAGGCTTTCATATGTTCACTTCCTTAGACAAAGCATTTTGCTAATTAACATAACATATTTTTCAGCCAAAACAGACCCCTGTGGTCACTTAAGTGGGAGTTGACTTCAAAACCACTTCCACACTTGCCTGATTCAGGATGAACACTGGGTTTCTAAAACATTGCTTCCACAGAAAATCTATTCTCTAGTGAGTGAGCTAGAGAAATAGCATAAGGGCCTATGCAGCTTTGTATTTTGTGGGAATTACTCTGCCTTTTGATGCTCCTTAAAAGATTAAAATACTCTGTCCAGGCTGTAGCCATTCCATCTCCCTTCAGAGAGAAGCACTCTTTAGCTCTTTGGTGAAGCAAGTGACATGAGTAACAGCAGCCTCTACTGTTTACTGCCTTGACTCCAAAAACTGGATTTGAGTTTTGATCTCTCAGCCCTGAAGCACACATTAAAACCCTTGAGAATCCAGGGGGCAGCTCCCTCCATCCGCTTGATTATTTGGTCACCAGCCCAGGGCGGGCTTAATGCTGGCAGGGCTGTTCACGTCCATCTGGGAGCATCCAATTCATCAGTCAAAACAAAGTAGTTTTCCTATAGACTCACTCACAGTCAGCTGCATTCCCCCTGCCCCAGGTAAAGCCTTCCCCCCAGAACACAAATAATTTTGTTTAAGAAACCATTTGCCATGAATAGGGACAAGAAGCTTTCTCTCTGTCCAAAATCCCAAAGAATGCATATTTTATTTCATATTATTATATTTTTAACATTCTTTTTTTTTTTAATCTGATTGAATTGTCTGCATAAAATTAGACATCTCTGCTATACCAAGAACTTCCTGATCAGGAGGATGCACTAAGGCTGTCAATATGCCAGGCCAAGGGAAAAGCTGCAAATCCATCTTTGCTTGATTCCAGTGCCAAAGGATGGTACAGGGCACTGGAAGGAGAGAGGAGGTAAAGGCCTGCCATTTATGGAAACTTGACCCCATATTCCTGAGTTGTGAGAGAAATTGGTACAACATTTGAATGTCCCAGTTGCCGTGCATTGTGCTTCATCCACCAAGAACATGATTCTTTTTTGCTTTTATGAAAATCAAATTGATTCCTGCTGGTGAAAATACAGTTTTTGTTGCTGATGAATCGAGAGGCACATGTGCTGGTCTGATCCAGTCTGCTTGAAATCTGGTGTTAAGCAGACAATCTGCCAGAGGGGTGATTTCTGCCATATTTATATGGATTTTTCATACATACCTCTTCACTCAAAAAGAGCAAAAAGCATTTACATGGCTGTACTAGCTGTGGGCAAATACATAAAGAAAATCTAAGCTTAAATTATGTCAAGATTACAGCAAGAAAGCAATAGCTCTGAATATTCTGATTAAGGCTGACAACCCAGTCTCAGCTCCTACAATTGTATTAAAATGAAATTTTAATGCCAGAAGGCATACTGTGAAGATAGACAAGGAGTTTAAAGCTTGACTTTTTTTACTAGTTTATTATTATTTATTATAGTAAGTCTTGTTTTTCCTATGCAATACTCATCTACAATTAGATCTGTTATTAAAAAAGGTACTGTAGAGGGAGAATAGAGTGTGTGAGTCTGCAAGGGTAGCACTGAAAGAGGAGCATTTGTGTGTGTTCAATAATGTATGGGGGCTGAAATTGTTCCATCATCAGCCTGTCATTCAAAATGTTTCCGATACAGCCATTGATCTGACATCCCTTTCGTGGTTTAACAACATTGTGATTGATGCCTGAGTGGATATGATACAAAAACCTTTAGAAATGCAAAAACTGAGCAGTCTGATCACTGTTTTCAGTTACTGTTGCTTGGCTTCACACTTCCATGTTTGGCCATCAGCAGCAATAATCTCCCTCTTCAGTGGGAAGAAGATTTGCTTAATTCTTTCTCTTCTGCTTCTCATTCCTGAAGAAAGTTTGCTTTTCTGCAGTTTCTTGGATGGGGTTTCCCTCCTCTCCCTGCTGTTGGCATCCATTTCAGGTACTGCTTGGGTTCCAGTTTCATTCCATAGTTTGAGGCAGCCTCTATTAGTCCTCATAGGTAGAGGGGTAACTCCAGCTTTTCCTCCCTCTCCTCTGGAGCTGCCTTACTGTACCCTTGTTTCAACTCAAACTTTTGACATCCACACCAATGGGAGAGTGAGTAGAAGCCAGGTTTTTTACTAAAACTGGAAGTTCAACTGGGCTGCTTAATTGTGCTTCACACTTGCAGTTCACTCTGCTTTCAGTTTCTGATTTAGAAACATGATAGGCAGCTTACAAAATAAACCCTCCACTGCACTTTTTAAACAACAACAAAAACAAAAACAAAAAAGTTTAATTGTTCCAGTTATTCTGTATTAAAAATGCAGTCAGGTGAAAGAATTGTACTGACATAATGTGGGATCCTGTTGTAACTGCAAGCTGCCCTAACTCAGCTGTCCTGGCTTATAGTATCACCGAAATTTCTCAGTGGAATAGCAGGCTTGTTATGCAGGTACCTCAGTCTTATCTTTCACTTTGTTGGTTCTTTTTGTTGCCAGCAAGGCTTGATGATATCTCCAGAACCCTTCAATGGAACAACAAGCTTGTTATAGGTTTTTTATCTTTTATTGCCTTTGGATACTTCATGGTCACCGGTGGTTTAAAATGTCACCTGAAGGCCTCAGCAGAATAACTGCTTTGTTAGATAGGGTTGGTTTTTTTCCTGTTTAATCTTCCATTCTGTTTGCAGATACTACAGCTACATGGAGCTGACACATCATAACATTCCCCTCATGTTCAGATTCTTGTTCAGAAAGTAGTCTCTGTTATTCTAATTGTAAGTCACAAGGTCCTTGGAGAGCTACAGGAGCAAAGTTTCTTTGCAGTCTTGTGCCTTTCACGTTATCAGGTGTTAATCTTAGAGCTCTTTTATTTTATTTATTGACTGACAGTTTCAGTTACTGTTTGTGTGGAAAATATAGGACTAAACCCACTGCAAATGAAATAGCTTAGTTCAGGCTGAAACTTAGATCTTCCTTATCCTTTTACTCAGCCAAAGTCCAGGGCAAATGTGAGTGATTAGCAGCATGAAGCTGTCTGGGGCAGGGTATCCATTTAAGGAGAAATTATTATGGTTGGAAAGAAGAAGATCAGCATAAATTCTCACAAGATTTATAAAAACCAAATAACTCCTCCTGCACCTTCCTTCCCAAACAGTGCCTTGAAAGGCAGTTCCAATTTACCTCACATTTAATTTGAGATAAAAAGGGGCACTCGGTGGAACTGCAAAGCAACAGATTCAAGGCAGTCAACAGGGTACAAAGAACTTTTATCATGAAGGATTAAAGCAATTTGCAGAGTTCACTGCCACTAAATATTATTGAGACAAATAGGTTAGCAATCTTAAAAAATAGATTCAGCATTTCTATAAGGAAACATCTGTGGATGCAACAGCATTTTTGTAGAAAAATTCTTAATTTGACAGCATGGGCCAAGCACCTGCTCAGGTGAGCAAGGAAAGATGAGATCTTTTCCCTTTCTGGACTATCTTAAAATTCCACAGACTTGTGTGAGAATTGGGCCAATCAGCTCTTGTATAGATGAGATTCTTTCTACCCATCTGTTTCAACATGGGTTCCACAGTCTATGTTTGACCATAGCTGTGGTTAGATGGTATTTTTGAATGACTAAAGTTTATAAAATCATATTTCTGTAGTGTTCTCCCTTCTCTTCTGAACTCAGCTTTGCTTTCCTACCATTTGTTGGTAGTGGCTTACTGTTTGCCTTTATGTACAAGTGTGCCAACCTTCAAAGCCACTGCCTGTCATAGGCAGGAAAAGAAAATGTAAAAGGAGAATAAACACAGATGGAGGGAATTCCATTTTTGGTCCAAGCAGCACTTCAGCTGAGCCCAGCAGGTCAGTAGCTTTCATTCTGTGTTAAATTTTACCTTCACACGACACTTCCACAAATGAACAAAGAGCTTTTGTTGAGGACTCCTTGCCTCTTTTTGAGGTATCAGCTACTGACTCAAAGTGACATTAGCCCAGATTCCCTTCCAGAGAAGGAATCAACTCCCTGATTGTGGTGATAAAAATACACATCAACACAAAGCAACAGAGATGGATCAGCAAAGCAAAAAGTGTCAGCCAGAAAAGCCCTAACTAATATAACTTCATTTTCATCATCAAACTAACCTTTTCATATAATTAATTTGAAGAAGTCTTCACATAACTGTGAAGTAGAGCATTTAGAGTCTTGTTTATCATATATTTTCTTAAATGTGACTGCTGCAGTTCTGTTTTGTGATTTCTAGAAGTCCCACCTGGTGAATGGGAGTGCAGTTCAAAGCTGTGCACTGCATATAAGATAAACTTCTTTATTTTGTAGCAAAGGATAGAAACTGAAAGCCAGAAAACTGCGAGTATCTGGCATAAAGTTAGTGATCTGCAGAATATCCCCCCACAAAAGGCACACCTATAGTCATACTCCCATAAATTTTTGTTCATACCTCTGCTACAGATGAATCAAGATTGCAAACTCACTTAGCTAACTCCTGATAGGTCATTTACCTAAAAACTTTGAATTTTAAGAGGGAAGATATAATGATCACACATTTTCTTGTGAAATTGTGCTGATGCTATAAATAAAAGGGTAAGTTTGGGGGAGAGAAAGAATCTATTTAGCAGACAGGGAAGTAGAAGAGAGGAACAAATAATAGGTGAAAAAAAACCCTGAAAATAATTCTAGGTTTGAAATATCCTGCCACACCTACAGCTGACAAGCTCAATAAAAGTTGGAAAACAGAAGTACTCTAAATGCCAGGTCTGTCATCTGTATTTTTTTATGTGTTTTCTTTTTTAAATGCATTTTCCATTTTTCAATCAAGAGCTCTTTGCCTTATTAGAATGAAATTTGTTTTTATTGTCCTGCCTGTGTTTAAAGAAGGATCAGCTGATTCTGACAGAAATTATGAATATGGCTTTCCAGAGAAGTAATAAATCCAAATATAAATACTGAAGACAAACTCTGTGGGGTCTCTGTAATACAAATCAAGTTTGAGGATCTTAGAGAGGTGAGGGGTGTTTTTCAAAACCGTGGCCATGTGAAAAGCAAGAAGTGTCTCCCAGAGGTGCTGCTTCCACAGCTCTTCTTGCCAAGGGCTGGGAAACATATCCTCTGGTCATTTCTCTACATGTAAAAGTGTACACAAACACAGCAAGAAGTCTTGAAATGCTTGAAGAGGCCGTATCCTCAGCGGAAAAGAACAACATGATAAATTATATGAAAAACCAACTACTTTATCCTAAGTAATGCTGCAGTCCTTCACACGACATCATTTCAGTCTAATGTGAAGCACTTGAACTGTGAAAGACAGAAAGAAGGTTTGAAACACAACATAGGTGCAGGAAGGGTACCCGTGAAAATGTTAGTGGCGCTAACAATAAGGATATGAAATTAAAATAGGGAAAGCATAACATTAATAAGTTGCAGAAATTGGTAATATGTAAAGAGCTAGACTAGTGTTTTAAATGAAGCCTAGAAAGTTCATTTTTTGGGACATCTAGAACTCAACTGGGCTGAACACTTTTAAATCCACAGGATGGACTTTCAGATGTTGACGCAAATCCAGAGCAGTGGCTAACAGCCTTTTTTCATCTCCAGCCTCTGTTTGTCATCACACAGAAACGTTGTTATTTCAGTTCACAACAATATTCATTTAAGTAGTGAGACTTCAGGATATTATAAAAAATGTTTACTGAACATAGTGTACCAAGACTCAGAAAAGAGCTGTGCATCAAAATAACATTTTATTTGCAATCTCTGAGGTTTACCCAGTCAAGGAGTAAACATGTGTTGCAACTGAGCATTCACAGTATCCTTACTTAAAAATATTTGGGCCCAAGAGGTAAGGCTAACTGATTTCAACCTGTATTGGATTATTAGTAAGTATACTGCTCTCTTTGGCTTTTTTTTTCCTTTCCAATGGGATGGGTACATTTTGTTAAGCAAAGTGTCTCTGCTCTGAGCAGCAACCTTTGAATTACATTTCCTATGTTCTTTCATGAGGGAATTTTTTTAATTCCAGAAGCACTGGGACTTCACAGAAACACTAGATTGCAGATGTTGCAGTGTTTTGGAAGGTGACCTGTTTCCACATTGCTGAAAACACTTACAGTGGAGTTGAAAGTGAATTTAATCTGAAAGATGTTCAGTATTTTACATATTTTAATCACAGTGGAAGAGGCAACATAACCTGTGTATTGGACAAAGTCCTGGACCTGCAGCTGCTTGCAAAAATAATATTCCATTGAATTTCACTGCCTTTTCCCGTATCATATTCCACTGAATTTCAGCTCACAGTGTGTTTCAATTAATCCACATGGCTTATCAGATGGTTGGCAAACTGGTACCCCAAAGGTTTAAACTTCCCATAAGACAAATTACCAGTGATTTTGAGGTATCTTTCTTGGTTTTTTTTCTGGCAAGATCAGCCTGGTCAGGGTTCACTCATTTGTGAAGCAAGGTTAAATGAAGGAGCCAAAGGTGCAGTCTTCATACATTGTGTAAGACACTGGGATCCTGGATATACAGTGATTTCAGCCTGAAGTTCTCAGAAGAGGATAAGCTTTGTTCAAATGATTTACAGTTCTATAGGGAGCTGCTGATGGCAATAACCTCTGTGCCCTCTGTTGGTATTTTATTATCTGTGAGTTATGGGTGATTGTGTCAGAGCTACGAGGCTGTAGAATCCTCTCGCTCCTAAAAGATGCAATTTGGGAGGAGAGTTCTGCTATACCCAATATTTGCTATGAAACAGCTCACTCAGCACTTTTCATTGAGCTGTAGCAAGGGGTTTAAGAGCAGCTGCGTTGAGTGAATTTGGGAGTTTGCTGAATTGAATTGTTTTTCTAGCAAGGTGATGAACTGTTGAACACAGCAGATTTCTTCTGTGTGGCAGAGGTAAGCCACACCTCATCGGGGTGGGTCCAGGCAGCACTTGTATCCCAGAGGCACATCTTTTTCTGGTCCTGTGAAGGACTGTTCTACCCTTAGTGGCATTTTATGGCTTTTGAACATGATAGACACACATGTATGCTTCTAATTTTGCCTTTTTAATTTTAGTAGTTGCAGTACTGCAACAGACACTTTGTTAAGACTTTAGTATTTAAATGTCCAAGTTATTGTGCATTTGCCAACCTCAACTCCCTGTTTTCTTTTGCTGTGTTTCCCTTGGGGGTTTCTCTTAAATCAATATAATATTTATATAACACAAAATGATTTCACTGATGCAAGAATTTCATGCTGTTTGTGTTTTCTGGCTTGTGAACCACAGCAGTGTGCAGGGTTTGCAGTATGGGCCAAAGGTGCTATGATTTCCAAAGTGATTATGTTTTTTCAACCACTCAGGTACCTGACCACTCCCTTCCTCCTGTTTACTACAATTTTGCTCTGCTGCCAGCCCTTTCCACCTAAAACACCTGCACTTGACTAAAAAATGAGTTGTGTTTGTTGTTTTTTGAACTGCCACTCTTGACAGTGCAAATTGGAGTGACAAAAATACAGTAACAAGGGGAAGTGAGAATAGGGTTATGATGGTATTCCCACAGATAACCTTTCCTAGTTTATCCACAGAATCCAAACTGGTCCCCAAACTTTTAGTGTGCAAAGATAATTTTTTAACAGAAGTCGTTTTGCTGCCTTTCTTTTAACACACAGGTGCTCCTAACTAGCTTTAGTAGAACTGATTTCCTCTGAAGACAATGGACTTATCCCAGAATCTTTAGTTTTCTGGGAATAAATGGCTATTCCAACACAATGGCCATAATTTGATTGATTGGTATTATTTTCCTAGACACATTCTAGAAGATTATTGTATTTCACAAAGTTTTTCCATAACCAAAAAATTCAGGTAGCAACAACTTCAGATTTTCTTGATGTGTTATGGGACATAGGGAAATAGTTAGTAGCAAAAAATTCTGTTCAGTGTTTGGCCATTGGTTGAAGAAGGAGGTTCCCTTAATTGGTTTGTACCTGAATGATAGATATTGAGAGGAGAAGACCGCTGACCTTTGTGAAATGTTTATCTTTTGTTTAAAGCTGAATGTAACAGAGTTGGAAATCAGAAAGTGATTGATGGAAAAATTTAAAGTAATTAATCTGTAACAGAAGGCAAAGAAAAGAATAATACATTTCAAGGCTTATAAATCCACTTTTCTCTTCCATTAATTTTCATACAAATGTCATGAGCACTGTTTTATTTTCTTGTGTTTCAAAACAGAAAAATATGGCTTAAGCACCATGACATAATCTTGAGCTTATTTTTAATACTAGGATTTTTACTTTATTGCATACACTATTGGATTTGTGTTCCAAGGAATGTTAATATATATGATTGCAATTACAAATCTGGCACAGAAGTGTAAAGTATTAGTGTCTCTGGTCTGTAATTGTTCTACAAGGGTCTTTGCAGGAGGAGCTGATCCTTTTGTAAACTAAGAAATTTCAGTACTTACTGATAGTTTGAAGCACTTTATTTTTTAGGCAGTTTGCTTAGGTCAGTTTATGGAGCTGTGGAGTTTATCTGCAAGTATTTTAACTCCATCTGTGCACATCCTGCAGATTTCTGCCAAACATTTCTTCTTTTTCTTTTTTTTTTTTCCCTAAGGTACAAATTGTACGGGAGGGAGTCTATAGCATTTGCTGTTCCTCCCAAACACAACAGGACTCCAGTCTTTTCAGAGCCATCCTGAGACAGAGAACAACTGACAGCTAGCAGCAGCAGCACCTATATTGCATTTTATATTCTCAAGGTGTTTTAAAAACCTTATAGCATCACTTAAATAAATAATCAAACTAATGCAAGGTCTTCAACTCCCTTTGAGGTAAATGACCTGCACACAGTGCAGTCTTTCTTACAGTATGGACAGCAGCTCCTGTTCCAAACCCAGGGATGCTCAGCTGTACATTTAAGGCAAAGCCCAGAGTCTCAGTGTGATTGACTGCCATATGCTGTTCTGGTCAAGGCAGCTGAACTAATTGGCCCATTCTTCTAGTAAGAAAAGAGAAGATTTTACCAGTTCTAGTTAGATTTGGCTTTACTGCTGAGCAGTGAAACTTAATTGCTTCTTGCTGAATCATCTGTAATAATCTGTCCTCTCTAGCAATAATAATGAAAAATATTTTAAAATAGAATTTCAAAGTTAACTCAGTGTCCCAGTTCCCATACCAAATTATTTCATGAATGTCAAATATCTCTTGGCATTTATATTTCCCTGAGTTCACTACCAGTATGGACAGCTGTGTCTTGGTGGTTGTATTTAATGTTTTTAGTCTTGCTCTGTTTTCATCTTCATGCTCCGTGCAGTGTTTCTCATGATCTTCACAAGCAAAAAGTTCCAGTCCTGAGGCAAGGATGACAGTTAAGCAGATGCTGTTTCAGTTCACAATTACCATTCCTTCGAGGCTGTTAGGGGATATTACAGCTGGGCAGGCTGGCAAACCATCCCCCCACACACCCTCCCATCCTAAGATTACATTTGTTGTCCCTGACATCAGCCACTCTGTGAGAGGCATCTGCAAATGCCCATATTCAGCTTCAGGAATAGCCAGTTTTATATTTTCTAAGTGTTAACTCTGCTAATTTGTATTTTAGCAGTGTGGCCTGTGAGTTCAGTAATAACACTTCTATGTCAGCAGTGATCCTTCTTTGTAAGGTGAATCATGCAAAGTCCTATGGCTTTAAAGTGCTGAATTAAATTTATTTGACAGAAAAATGGCCATTTTGTCATCTCAGTCATATTTCTGGACAAGGAAATCTGTGGTGCAGTTATGACTTTGTCCACTGCAAATATTTGCACAGCACTTAATCTTTTGGTTTTTTATATATATTGTGTATAAAAGGAAAGGAGAAAGGGAACATTATGCTGATCAGTGAGCGCCAGTGCAAAATGAAGATGTCTGAGCTTTCCAGTCAGTCCCTGTGCCAGAACCAGAAGTGCATCAAAGAACCCAAATGGACAACCTAGCCTAGAAACAGATACTCTGCAAGATTGTCCTGAGAAGAACAATTGCCTGAGTGGGCTGTGGCATTTAAAAAAGGCCAGGATTGCTTGCCTGTACAGGCTGGGGTGCATTTGTGCAGCCTTTGTTCCTCTTGGCATGATTGGAGCACAGGGATCAGAAGAGTTCACTGAGAACTCCTTTTAGGGCCTGTGTGGAATGTTTTAGATATATGTCTTTCAGGAAAGCTGAAGATGATTGAATTTCAGTTTGATGGCTGTAGATGGGTTTTCTCAGTTGTGGTTCTTATTTTTTTTCCAGCACTGTGTGTTGCACCGATGCCTTGTCCCCAGTAACATTGAAGAGAAATATATCTCATAGTTTTGCCTCCTGATCTCATGATGAAGGGAAGGGTTGAAGATATTCTTTTAAAGCACAGGGGGGAAGGTGTTACAGCCTTTCTTTCTATTCCCAAGTGGATGTATCTGAAGCATTCCCAAGTATCTACAAAGAATCAGTGGTGTCCTATAGAGGAAAGCTAGATGCCCTAACACAGATTTGGGAGAGTGCAGGAGACTGTCTCTCCTGCCAACCTTATCAGTTGTTTTGCTGTCATTGACAGTAATGTTTCATTAATCTGCAATTCCATTTGAAAGGATATAGTGTGGTAGATTTTTTTGTCAGTTTTAATGTTCATGAGTGATTTATAATATTCTGTGAAATTAATGTGTTATTTAAAGTATGTCTACAGTTCTGACTATGCAGTGTAACACAATCAAAGGATCTTGTTCTCTTTTAGAATACCCATCTCCAAGCTCTATCCATTTTATTTTCCATTTGGAGCATCAATCTTGTATAATTTTCAAACTGTTACTATGCAGTCACCGAAAAAGAGATGAAAAATTGTCTCTAAACTTTGTATTTCATTCAGGTATAAATCTGAAAAAGTTCTAGATCATCAGGATTAAAGATGCAGCAATTGCATATTGAAACATCTTAGAGGATATTCCAGACTATTCTATAAATTGAGCAGTGCACCTCTTGGTACATTTTTTTGTTTCCTCTCCCATACAACAAGTAGCTCACTGGTCTGCAGCATTTCCTTTCTCTCATTTGAAATGGTTTTTAAATGTACACTGCTGCAAAGCCTTCCTTAAAGCCAGTCATGACTGGGAATTTTCTCTTTTCTATTTTCCCTTTGCCCAGCCTTATCTTTCTTTATCTTGAATTCGCCTTTGGGGCCAGACTTACCCAGGCTTCTGAGCTGGATGCAAAGTTTCTCAACCCCTCACTTCCTAGGTCTGCTCCCACCCCAGGGATGCACAACCTCGCAGTGCTGCTGAGTGACACCATAATACATTGCCTGGATGAGAGCTGACAGTGCTCTGAGAAATATGACAGTGCCTCTGCCCTTGATCAGGCTTCCCATTTGAAAGTTTTCATTTTGGTAATTACATCCTTCCCAGATAGTGGCCCTAGTCATTGATCATACTAATATCATTATAACTGATTCCTGTAAGTCACCTTTTAAAGACAATTTCTATGGGTTTTTTTCCCCCTATATCTTCTTCCTCTGCAGTCACAGGATAAGACTGCTTTCTGTCTACCCTTCATCTGATTGATTAGAAATGCCAAATACTTTCTTTACGTATGGCCTGGTAATATACACATCACATTTCTTCCCTTGGGATCTTAATCAGAACAAGTAATGGCCTTTAGCTTTTCTCATTAGCAAAATGGAAAAGCACCATACCCAATCCATTAGAAATACAGCATTGTAATATGAATTTATAGGAAAGTGGCTGCATGCCAGCAGACGTGGAGTGAGTTTACCTTAAAGGATTTTCAGGGGAAAAAAAAAAAAAAAAGGGAGAAAAAGTCACCCCTCTGTCTGGCTTGAAAACATTTTGAGCCATTACTTATCATGCCTGTCTGTCAGGCATTTTGCTGTTGCTCCTTAAGTGCTGTTTGGACATCTCTGTCATATAAAGGGCATTCATAAGGAGGAAATATGGGTGTTTGAACATGTATTAGTGTCTTCCCCAATGCTGATTCCCTTCCTGGATTATTCTCCTCATAATCTCTATCAGAATTAGAGAGAGGGGAGGAAGTTGGGAAGATTTTGTTATTTTGCTTTGCTTCTAATTTTTCACAGGAAGTGCTAAACTGAAAAAATGTATCAAGAGCAACCATTACAGCATACTCGTCTATCAAGCTGAGACTGCTGCTACGCTTTTTTTAGCCCTGTCCAAAACTATTTACAATCAGTACACTGAGAGCAAGGACAAGACTGATTAACAGGTTTTTTGCTCCAATGATGAGAATTGCTTTTTACTTGGCCTGGTCTTTTTTAGCCCTAAAAATTATTAAAACCCACACAGCAGCACTGAAAACTTTCAGTGCTTATATTTTCCAGAACTGTAAGAAGGTGTTAAAGCACAAATCCATACCAAATGATAATTGCATATAATTTGAATGCATATGAAGGGATTCTGTCTCCTTTGGAAAACTAGCACTGAAAGAGCACAAAGAACAGCCTTGGAATGCTGCTATTCTGCCAGCACTAAGACACATCTGTTCTGCTGGCCCATTCAAGCAATGGTCATGTTATTCCTGGTAAAATAAGTACTAAGCACACCCATAAAGCTCTGTTTGATAGTGCCTTGTGGAAAAGCAGCACTTGCATTTTTTTTTTCCCCAAGCAAACCTCAGGTTTCCTCTGTGTTAAGTTGCTCACCTGTATAAAGTGAGAGTCAAAGCTGAAGCATCAGGCTTGACTACTTCACATATGGCTCACCAGCTGTGGTGATCACACTTTCCCAACAAAACAGTGTCCCAGTACTGGGTTAAGAAAATAGTACAGTGAAATAGTGTGCAAGACCTGCAGTAGTCAAAAATGGGAGGCATTCTAGAGGGACCTCTCTCTGTAGGAGGCGAATTACTGATTAGATGACAGGACGGGAGGGCTTAAGGCAAGGAGGGATGACTATTTTTTGATCTATCAGGATCTTTTTTTCCTTCTTTTATTTTCTGTTTTGTTCTTCTGCTGGTTTTCATTGTTTTGGATTTTTTTTTTTAACTTTTGCTATCTTTCCTTCTTCCTTACCTCTTCCCCGCATCATTTGAAGGAAACAGTGACAAATTAGGAGAGATCTTGTGTAATTTTTATCACACTGTAAGTTTAGGAGTTCAACACTGTTAGCAGGTCATTACATGGTAGATAAGGTGATGACATAGCAGTAAAGTTCAGACTACTCTGCTGAAGTCAAAGATTTCTCCTCTGCTTTTGCAGCCCCATTGCTGATATGATCTGATGTGTCTCAGAGATCCTGCCACAGCTGATAACATACTTAGAGGCAAGCTGTAACATTCTTACTCAGTCACACTCTATCAGTAGGGTACTGACTTTAATTTTAAGGGGATCCTTCTCCTATAAGAATTTCGAGAGTTTGTGGAAAGTGGGACAGGAAGTCTTCCCCAGAAATGCTTGCTATTACCACCTTCCACAGCCCTGCCATGTAAGCAAAGCTAATGATCATGTAAATATACTTAAAGATTTTGACACAACAATTGTGTGCTAATGAGAAGCAATATTTTGTACTGCATCACTTTAAAACACTTTACTTTAAATGTACTGAAGTTGGCACCAGCCTTTAAAGGTAAGCATTGTCTGTTGTCCCCACCTTATCCAAATACGAATATGGCTGATCCTTTTGCTGAAGTTGCAGATAGAAGAGGAGTTGGCTGAGCAACATTCATGGTTTCCAGTTTGTGGGAAATTAATCTTCTGAAATTTGGTTTCATTCTGATTCATCTTTGAAAAACTCAGAACAAACCAGAAAGATTTTCCCTTGAGCCAGAAATTCCAAACAAAATTTAATTTTCAGAAACAATGCCTCATGGTGTTCCCAATACAAAATATAGTCTGCAAGACCTTGGCAGTTGCCAACTGGCTTAAATGTCCATCTTGGTTTCTGTCAGCTTTTAGGCAGCAGCTGCAAAACACTCCCAGGATTTCATGTTCCAGAGCAGCCTCACCATGTCCGACGTTTTGGGCAGGCTTCCAGACCTCCTCATGGCTCAGCTTACAGGTCTGCTTACTGACGGCCAGATTAGTCTGGCAGCCAAGTCAGAAAACCCCAGGAATGTTGCTTTGGGGAGGCAACTTGATGGGATTGTCCTGGAATAAAAGTAGGGCACTGGCTTGAGGACTGAAGAGGGACTGCCAGTTTCCAGGTGTGTAGGAAGAGGCAAGGACATCCCAGAGCTTCACGTGAGGACCCATATGAAGCAGGGCTCTTGAGGCTTGCAAACCCCCTACTCAACCACACCAAGTCTGTTCTGATCAGCCTGGAAGGCCTGAGTGAATGATATGCAGGACATTTATTCACACGTGCCCAACAGCAGGCTGAGTTTCCCCGTATCCTTAGGGATAAGGGCCAAACATTTCCCAGAGGGGATGTGTTTCCCTCTGCCTAAGCCTGGAGTTGCAGGTTCACCATCAATTCAGGAAGGCCAGCTTTCAAGGCATCCCTAAAGGCACTGTTCACTCCCAGGGTAAACCCCAAAAGGTGATGTCTTCAGGGTGTTTCAGGCTCACTGAACTGGCAAGTTCTCCGCCATCTCTGGGTGCAGGGTACTGGTGAACAGCAGTCTTTTTTACAAAGTATTGAAATCGTCCCTGCTCTGCCCTGCCCTGCCCTGCCTTGCCCTTTCCTCCCTTCCTGCAGTGATATCTTTCATTATATTTAGCCAAATATTTTGGATTCTAAGGGTCTTTTAGAGGTAGAAAACTGAGCAATATCATGCTTCAGCTGCTCTTAACAATGTCCAAGGTGTACACTGGTGGTATAATTCTCTTACTACCTTTTATCTGTCCAGCATGCCTGCCTTGTCATGCAGGAGGTGTTGAAATTCTTCCTGTTTCTAGGAAAATTTGAAATACTAATATTCAGGTGGCCTTTTGTCAGTTTTTACAGTTCCTTTTGGTTTGGTTTAACTTCCAGCTAGTTGTCCTGGCTTTCATCTACTTCATCTTGGACAGCTGGCCCATAAGCTGTCCATTTTTATCCCTGGTCTGAAAGAACAATGGAAAGTGCATGTGATGAAGGATCATCAACTGTTATTTAAAAAGTCTCAGCAGTTCTCCTTTTGTTTTAAAAACTTCATGCATGCAGTATGGACATTTGCACACAGCAGTCTGCTTCTCTTCAGACTCTTCTAATTCGTGGAGATTTAATAGCATCTAGAATACATGTTTACCTCTAGAAAACAATTATTGTATTGTTCATATAAATGGATATGTTATTAATAATAGCTCAATGTACTCATATGTTGATTCACTGACACATTTAATTTTTTTACTGATGTTGAAAATATTAAAATGTACAGATCAGCCTTCCTTCATCTTACTAGCTACCATTCATCAGGGACTAATTGAAAGAATTGCAGGTAGATGGAAGTTTCTCAGAATTTCCAACTAAGGGGGTGCATAGGGATTTTTTTTATAACAGGAACCACAGTAATAATTCCAATGCATCACACATTTATTCTTCAGTATGCAGGATCTGAAAGAAGAATATAAATGTGACAACAATCTGAGTGATTACCAAACCTGGTTGACCAAGACTGATGCAGTATACTCTTACGTTATGGTACAGTCACTATACCCTGGTTTTATGTAGGGTGCTGCAGACAGGACTGTAATAAATCATGCACTAACCCATGCTCAGAAACTTGCCCCCAAGAGCTCATAATGTGCAGTCATAGAACAGGTACACAGAGGGTATTAGGGGGAAAAAAAGCCTCTTTTGTAGAAAAATGGGTAAGAACTGAAGAATTAAGTAAGTACAACAAATCGCTAGTCTTGTTCTTTGTTTTAAGGGCAGAAGTCTTGCTCTCTTGCAAATGTATCCATCAGACACATAGCATTATTCAAATGATGCAAAAAAGCAGTTTTCACATCTTGGGGCTGTTCATATATGCACCCATACATGGAGAATCAGTTCATGTTTCTGTACAGCGTCCATGGATCCCCACCTAAAATGGAGGCTTTGTCACAAGGAAGAGTGAAAATGTCATGGGCCTTGGTACACTCACATGGACTGCTAGGATCATTGGCACCCTCAGGTCAAGTTCCTAAAGGAAGTTACCGATTAATGAGAGATGCAGTCAGAATGGTAACTTATTTTCTCATCCAGATGCATTTACCTCCATTTTTTCCCTTTTCACACATTGATGAGATATCTGGAAGTGGTTTGAGACTTTTACTGAGTTAATTTGTAGCGCCAGCCTTTAGACTAAAAAATGGTTAAAGTGAATGAGCCAATTTTTTTTATTTATCTGCTTATACTGCTTGCATTTACTACAGGTTTTACAAAGTGTGTGCTAGTGAGAGTGTGGTGCACAGCTGTGTGTGGGGGTCTGATGGTTCTCATATTTATTTACTCTAAATAGTCTATCTGATTAGTCCTGATCACTCTGCTTTAGTAGCAGGACTGAATTTCAGAAAGAAGACCTGTTAGCTGAGGGGGGAGAGGGGGTGTGGTTAGCTCTTCTGCACTTTTTCTTCTATACCTTTGTATTACTCTGATTTCCAAAGATAGGGATTTGTGAAGGATGTTTAGAACTTCTGAAGAGAAAAGGAGATTAGTTTGCAAATACAGTTCCTGAAGTTATTATTCTCTCTACCTTCATTTAACTTGCTCAGAGAATTAGGTAACATCTCATTAGGAAGGTTGAAAGGGAATTGATAGCCAGCATTCCTAAATACATTTGTATTACTGAGCAGCAGGGAAGGAATGTTAAATCCGGTAAAGATTTCTATTCTCTGCCTGAACAATGAGTGCAGTGGCCCAGCGATGGGATTCTGTTGAATGACAGAGCTGTTCTCGATAGGACTATGGTAATTGTGTGGTAAAATGGAATTATATTATTATATTTTAGGCCTGACTGATAATTATTAGCAAAATTATTGTAATATATGCAAAAACTTTGTATCATTTATTCTCCCATTCTTTAATTGGGAGAAAGTGAAATTAATAACAGCCATTGAATAAGTACAGGATTGAGCTGGAAAATGAGAATGCTTCTGGGTAGCAAAAGATATTTTAAGTTTAAAGTGAAAACTCTGGCAGCTGGATATTGTATTTCATTGAACTGCCGCTGGCGCTGATGAACTCGATTGTCCTTTTCTCTTCCTGAGTTCCCATGTCTCCATGCCAGACTGTGGGACAAGAGGACACAGCAAGACAATGTTCCTTTCTGTTGGAGAACAGGGTATTTTCAAATGAGAAGGTGGAACCAGAGAGAAAAAAGCAGTAGTTTTATTCTATATTTCATTACAGTTATAACTACGAGCAATGGTCAAAGAGAGATGCAATTTTTGTTCTTTGCAGGGAAAGAGATTTGAAAGTGGAAGGGCAGATTTCCTTCATGGGTAAAAAAAAAAGAAAAAAGAAAAAAAAGATAAAAATAAATTCAGCCAACAGACTCATTTCCTTCAGTTTTCCAGCAATGCAAATGTTTTCACATAATTCTGTTAGTGATGCAGTGTCTAGACTTCTCAGATGGTTTAAAAGATTAAAAAAAAAAGCAGAAACAAACCCTGGCATTAATTCTGGGAATCCTGAAAAGCTAAGTCATTATCACTGTGCTATACCTCATGCGGTGATATGAAACCACAAATAGTCATTGAAGACCAGATTCTGGAATCCTTGCTTATTTAAGATATATGGTTTAGCATTTGCTCATGTAAGGTTTCCCTTTTAGTCTCCCTTCAGCAGGCTGTGGTGGTGTAAATGCTTCCCAGCACATTCTGTCACACGGCTTCTGCATTTTGGCTCTCACCTTTACTGAAAAGGCTCTGTACCTTCTCAGGAACATGGAGACTGACGAGATAAGGAAAGAGATCTCTAATTCTTTCAACAGATATACATTGATATAAAACCAAAGCAAAACACCACAGAAGAGCATTTGCACTTAGAATTTATAAAAGGCATCTAACATTTTTTCCTTGCTCATTGCCTTTTGTCCTTAGTAAGTCTACTGAGTATTGTTTGAGGTTTCCAGATTTACTGCAACCTATCTGTTACTGTTGCATTTTTTTAAATTCTTTTTTGTTTTCTTTATACCAGAAAACTTATTCAGCATTGATCAGATTATTAACTGTTGTCACTCTCTAAAATCCCACAGTGCTCAGAAGTGACCAAGGGAGTTAATGGATCTGCAGCAGCCTCCGTCTGATCACAGCTGTGTTATTTTATAGGCAACTAGGCCTATAAACAGAACTGAACTTTAGGGTGGTTTCTTATACATTCTGTTAATGATGGCCCTCAGAACTTAAACAAAGTGTGCAGCCAAACTCTTCTGGTGATGTAAATGGAATAGTTTGGTCTTGCAAGAGGTACTCTTTCAGGCACTGTCTCAGCTGAAATTCAGTAACTAATGACTGGTGTAAAGGGTGTTTGCTATGTTCCTCAGCTGTTAGGCAGTTGCCTGACTCTGCCTTAACCTGGGCCTGAGAAAGGCAGGCTAGGGGCTGCTTAAGGAAATGAATAAATGGACATTACCTGTGCCATAGTCTCAATGTAAAAGCTCCTATAATTTCCCTTGTAGGTGACTCAGCTCCACCTTTGATGAGTAAATCATATTATCCTACTCCAGCATGCTCCCTCATTCTGCCAGGTACAGGCAGCTGCCTTCCTCCTGTTCTTTATTTCCCAATGTCTCTCACCTTTATGGGTTTAGTGTTTGCTGCAGGCTTAACACAGTTCCTGCTGGAGCCAGGCTGGGACACCCTGCTGTTTGCAGATCTCTAAGAAGTGATGTTGCTCTCTGAATTATTCTTGAGGGATCTCATTTTGTCCCCTCAACCCACTTCCTCATTTGTTACCTCCTTGCATTTAACTCTTTGTAGTCACAGAGGGTAGTATCTGAAAGGACAGCAGAGCACTCTCCTTTTCTAGCTATATATATTTTCACACATTTAAGTAGTTCAAAATGGTAAAAAACAAAAAACCTATTGGAAAAAGGCGTGAATTGAATCGTTAATGTAGGATATGGACTAAATTGGTACCTGATAAGTGCAGTCTGAATTGAGCAGTCAGGAATCATAAAGCATGAATTATATTACAGTGCTGCACATCTTCAGTGCTGAGAACATGCATTCTCTGGACTGTATGAAGAAAACAATAGCTTACAAGCAAATTGAGAGCATGTTGCCACCAGCAATGTCGTAGTTTTCTGTTGTAGAAATTACCAGCTCTTAAAGGATCAGAGTGCTGAAAAAAACTCCTTTATAACCTCCAGATCCATCATCTGAGCCTGTAGAGTCACTATTCATTTTACTGTCAGAAATAAGCAGCTTCTACTTTTAGACCCACAGAGCCTGTACAGTTGTGGAAGAATGAACGATGCTTTCTTCTGCCTTGCACATACCTTGTTGAGTGACCAATCACATCACGGCTCAAGAATCTTTAATCCTGATGGAAACACATGGCAAGGAAAGAATGCATTTGGATTTTTTCAGATTCTCTCATTTCAGTGCTCCTAATCCTAATATTTAGTGGATTTAGCTGGGTGCTGCTGAGCTGAGCATGTGAGTCATGCTGTGTCTGTTTCTCACATGTGTGTGGATAAAGAACTGTAATGAGTGTGGTTCATGGAGAAAATAAATCCCTGTGATGGTCTTCTGACACAGATGTCTTGTTTGCCATCTGCCTGCTTCCAAGTTAGATGAGTATCTTGAGGTAGATGGGAAGCCATATGTAGAGTATGTACATTTACAGGAGCTGTGATCCAAATCAAGCTGCATTACAACAGAGTTCCCTCAGCTCAGGGATGACCTTAGACTAGAATTTTCATCCAGTGTGGTCTGAGTCTGTGGACTGAGTAGATATAAAATATTTAACTTTTCTTTAAATCTCAGAATAATTTCTGAAGTTCTTTTTCACCTCCTAGCATGGACACATTTTAACACATCCAGAGCACATTTTTGAGTAGAATAGCTAGGTAAAGTATCTGGGGTGTCCAGGACATAGATTCCAGTGGGCTCATTGTGTGCTGGATATCAAAGCCACTGAACAGCAGTGTTCAGGAAGCTTTTTGCTAAAAAAACCAGCTGTGAATATTCATGACAAGGAATTCAACTCTTGCATTACCCAACCCCATTGATGTAAGTATCAACACTGACATTGTGCCTTAGCACTATGCAATCTTTATTTTTCCTATGAGATCAGAGAATTAAGGTTATGTAGTTCACAAAGGAAAGAAATACATGTGAACTTGCTTGAGCTAGTGTCAGTTATAATAAAAATTAATCTTCTTCACTTTCATTACACTATCAGTAAACACACTAAGGTAAAGCAGCTTCTCAGCACTAGGCTTCCCATGGTAGAAGCTGATCCAGCAGGGCAGACACTCCCAAATTCATGTGGTCTCAGCTGGGACTCCCTCTGCTGCATGTGAGGGGACTTCAGATGCTAGACACCAGTTATGTGTCTCTGAGAACTAAGCTGGAGTTGTCCTTTACAAGTTGGTAAAGATGTTTATAGAAACCTTGATGAACCCTTCAGTGAGACCCTGGAGATGGAGAATCAGCTCCAAACCCCAGTAACGTTTAATTGTCGACCCAGTACCTCCTGCCTGAAATGGTGAGGGTCTCTTTACATTCATAAAGAGGAAGACATTAAATATGTTTGGACATTCCACTGGAGGGCAAAATAGGTGCACCTGTGATACAGACCACTGTGGGGTCCAGGATCAACTGGACCAGCTAAGCACCAGTAGTTTGTAGCACTGAGCCTTAGCTAAATTTTCCTAGGACCAAAGTCTTTGCCACAAGTACTATGACTTCATTTGTGCCATTGGTGGAATTAATTTGGCTCACAACATTTTTCTTTTTAATTGTAGACCTCTAAAGGATTTATCCAAAAAAACTGAACCACCATTAGGGAAGACATTTAGGCAGAATATTATATGCAGGGGAGAAGTCACTCTCCTGAAGTTCTCCAGGGAGCCTGGCGAGTAACTGGATAGCTTTGGTCTCCAGTGCTTTAAATCATTGCTGTTTGGCTGAATTCAGTTAAAACTCCTGAAAAAAAAAGCCCAGGAGAGTGTAGGGAGGTGTGAGTATCTGAAAAGACCAGGGCAAGCAGGCTTTGGTTAGGGCCACTGGTGACATTCAAGTCAAGAGTACAGTTTTCCCTAGAGATTGTCTGGCTGTGAAAGAAGCAGTCTGGAATGAAGTGAATGAAGTAGTCTGAAAAGTAACATCAGGATCTGCCTCAAGAGATGAAAAATAACAGAGTAAGAAACTGCACAAATACTGAGGGCAGCACTTTTAGAGTCAGTGAAGACATCAATTAATTCCCAGACAGTTTCCATTGTTGTGCTGCAGAACACAATGCCAAAGGATTTTGCAAAAATTGAGTGGTATGGATTAAGAGGCAATAGAATAATTTGATGTTTGTGTATTAAGTCACATGGGTTTGTGTGTAAGGTAAGGGAATGGCAGACAACTGCATCTTATAGGAGTCTGAGTGTTGATCTTGTGCCAGGTTCAAGGAAGAAATCAGAGGAAGCTCAAGTTGAATGAGACCACTTTATTATTTAAATTAACGCTTTCAAATAAACTCTATATATATTGGTACAAGTGAAGCTAGACTATGTAGATGTTTAGAACCTTTGCAGGCCTTTGCAGAACTCTAAGAAAGCGTGCTTCAGGTTAATGTTGAATTTTGACACATTTAGAACAATGCTACACAACAGATGTCTTCCCAACATGTGAGGGCAGCGTTACAAGGCAGAATGAATGGAGAGGAAGTGGCTCTGGAACACCCTGCTGTAACATTCTCATTAGCTCTTAGTCTGTGAGGCAGGACAACAGCCCAGCTGGACTGAGGACAGTGGGGAGAGTTGGCCTAATGCTTTTGCTGGGTTAGCCTTCATATAAAACACTATTGAATTCAGTTCTTTTCCTGAAGAACAAGGAAAAGGAGCTGCTGAAAAACATGGCCTGATACAGGTACACAGGCACTGGAGGCACTCCTGTCACTGCTCAAGTTAAGGAAAATCCTGTGAATTTGGGTAAAAATATTGTGATGGTTCTCAACACCATATGCCGCTCGTATTGCAAGTATACATTCTGTGTCACACTTGATCCTCACTTATTTTTTTTAATAGAAAACAATTTCACTTAAATACTTTTTATTTTCTTCTACTTGAAAGAATACTTCAGAATTCAGCTGTGTGATTCCTACATATGCTGTTGTCATTCCCTTAGGCATTTCTTCAGTATTGCTGCAGTTTGCACCCCTCTTTGCAATTTCGTAATGCATGTTTGTGACAGGCATATCAAACCATCAAGTTAGTTTAGAATTGAGGTGAGAGAGTGCTTTAAATGTAAATTTTACTATAAACAATGGAATAAAATCTTGCAAGCACTTCCTAGCGCTGCCAGGAAGAAAAGCTATATTTAACTCATTTTAAAATTCATCAAATACGTTGTGGGCTGATTCAGATCTTTGGTGTGTCTTTGAAGATAACATGTAGTGGAAGTGTCATACAGTCAGTTGGGGGATTTGGCACATTCTGAGTTTCTTGTCAGTGAAGACATGTAGTTAGGACTGGATTGTAGAAAGAAAAGTACTTGTAGATCTAAGGACTTAATATTGATACTTTATTTGAAAATTTGAACAATGACTGTTGCATTCAGTTCAAGAGCTTTTTGAGAAGTGCTGTATAACAATAACAAAACTCACATGCACACATGAATTTTATACAAGATTGTCTTGTAGTACTTGAGAGAGACAGTATTTCAGAGAAGCTAATACAGATTGTTGCTATAATAGTAATTTGCACAAGTTTCAAAATGCATAAATGTCTGGATAGTAAGAATAGTCCATAAGAATTTAGCTAAGGGTATCTGTGTACAAAAGGAGAAACTCCAGATGGATCTTCCTCTTCCTTTATTTCTCCTGTCTTGGATTGCACCTATCTGCAGCTTGATGTCCCTGTAAACTCAACTGCTGCTGTTGATGGGGTTAAATATAGATTGGAATAAACCTCTCAAATTTTATGCTTCTTATTTTGTAGGTGTCGTTAGGTAGGGTCAATGAGACTCTGAAAGATTGTTTAGACTGCTTTGTATCTGTAACCACTATATATATATGTGTGTGTATATATATATATGCTGCTGTCATAACTCCACTGAGATTTTTGTAAACACAAATAGGAGTCTTTCAATATTAGAGAACAATCTGCTTCTATCAGTGAGATCTTTTTTGTTGCCTATATTCAGATATTACCTTTACAACCGGGTAAGTTGTACCATAACCTAAAGTTCTTAATTAAAAGAAATAATATGCTATATACTAAAAAACTCTGAATGGGAAATTGAAATAGTGTCATGCTTCTAACATGGTTTTATGCATCTTAATTGTGGTTTTCTTCTGTTCATTTGCTTTTGATTTGTTCTAGTACATGACTGCTGCTGCACCTATGCAAGGGACCTACATTCCCCAGTACACTCCTGTGCCTCCAACAGCTGTCCCTATTGAAGTAAGTTTATCTCCATCCATGAAAGTAGAGTGAAGGGGAAGCAGAACTCTTATGCCTTCTTGCACTTGTTGTTTGAAAGGGGCCTAAAGGTTCTTTATGGAGTGGTGGCTGGAAACTTCCAGCTTTTTTAATTAGGACTGCACATTTCTTCCTCTTTTTGTTTTCTTTCTTTCCTTTTCCTTCTTTTTTCTAACCCCTCTTTTTATTTTTTTAAATTATTTGCAAGGGCTCTTGTTTTGCATTTGTTTTGTTGTACAGCAGGACACGGAATAAAACGTCAGTGATTATGACTATTTTTTCCCCATGTACTTGGGAGGGAGATGGGAAGAGACAGGAAAACAAATCCAGCAGGCAGACCACGAAACCAAAAGAGATTTCAAGAAGAGAAGATTGCAAGAGGGTTTGATGCAGTCCTTAGCAAGCATAGGTAATTGCTGAAACATTTAGCCACCAGAAAAAGTGATTGAGCAATGGAAACCTTCCTCTTGTATATACAGACGTGGAGGATGCTGCACTGACTGAGTGCTTTTCATCCTTGAGGAAGGATTCGCTCCCTCCCTCCTTGGGGCTGAGTCATGCTGATGACAGTCTAATGAGTAAGTATTTACTCAACCCTGTAGACCACAAGCTGCTGGGAGAGCATCAGCTTGGCCTCCACTTCTGTGAAGCTTCATAAGGGCAGCTGAGCACAGTGAGAGGAGGGAGCCTTGGCATCCTCTTCCCTGTGTGTTTCTCTTTGGCACTACCCTCTTGTATTAACAACTTCTGCCCTGCTCTGGGGTAAGGCAAGGAGTGCCAGGGTCTCTGTACTTCTGTCTTCATCTGTGCAGACTTTGGATTTTGTGCTGTTACTACTCTGTGCTTTGAGGATGTGAGTTAGTGGTACTGCTGACATGGCTTCACCAGCAGTCAAGTGGGCTTATCCTGTTTTCTCCTAGTTCTTTGCAATTATTCCCAGATAAGGTCCCACAGGAAAGGCTGCTACTGTTCTGTCCTACTGAGCTGGTTGCGTTTCAGTCCTTTATGCCTCGGTATAATTTTGCCCTCAACTTTATTTGTTTGCAAATGTACTGTGAGTGCCTCTTTTCAAACTTGCCATTCTTAGGTCTAAATCAGGTAGATAAAAATCTGAGTTAAAAGGAAATGGTGGGATAGAGACTGGTTGGGATAGAGACTGGTTCATTGGCTGCACACCATGCTGACCTGTCCAAATGAGAATTAAGGTTAATTTAAATTACTTGCCGAGCCCTTCTCCCTGTCACTCACTAGTATATTCATGCCTTCAAAAGTAACTTGATGCCATAATTATCTACTGTAATAATCAAAATATTATCTGAATCTATAGCCTGTTTTGCTTTTATCCAGTGATGATGATCATTGTTAATGTTTATCTGTATTCATGTAGCATCATGAACCAGGACCCTACCATGCTGGATACTCCACAAGCAGAGACCAAAAACATACAGTCTCTGCCCCAGAGAGCTTACAATCTCAAGATGAGATGAACAAAAGCAGAAGGATAAAGACAAGGAAGTAGACAGAAAAAGATAACACTGGCAGTCTGCTAAGCAATAGATACAAAGAATTTCCGAAAAATGATATTTTAACAGATGCTTTAAAATAAGCTACCTGTTGTTTACACGGGACTCAAATAAAAACAAAGCAAGTGCTTTGTGCTCCCTCTTCTGGCTCTGTTGTGTGCAAGAGAGTAATAAAGCATGTTCCCTGAAGAGACTTGCTATTCATGTGACCAACACACCAAGCATGAGAGTAGAGGAAAGAAAATATGGTTTGCTTTGAAAGCGTACCAAAAACTTAAACCAAGTATTATTCAGGCTGTCTAAATAGGATAAGAAATTGTGCATAATGCTAAATTCATGAATATAATCTTTTGTGTGTTTACTTATCTACTTTTTGCAAACATATAAATAAAACAAAACTTCATTGGAGCTTTGACTTAACAGATTAAAGTCTTTAGTGTAAAGCAAATTTATTTTTGAAAGGAACATGCGTAGAAGAGGGCAGCATTTTTCTATGGTGGCTAAGATTCTGTTGGATGTGTAGTAAAGTGAAGAGAGGTGGGCCTAGATTCTGCCTTTATTGCATTTTAAAGCAAGCAAAATAAATGTGAATTCACTGTGAATATGGGGTAGGTAAGCAAAAATTAGAAGAGCCATACATACGTTGTGAAGAAGCCAAGAAGTAAAACCCAGAATCCACCAAAATCAGATGATTTACCTTTAGCTTTGAATGGACAGGGAACTGCCCTCAAAGGGAAGGTGATTTTCACTAGAGCCTGTGAGAGCAAGCTACAGGTAGGCTGAGAAAGCTTCCTGTTGCCAAATTAGCTTTCTAAAACTGATGGAGTTTGTTGTGTTAGCATGTGGTTCTGCTACCTCAAACTCTCTTAATCTCTAGAGAAATGCATGAATGGTGAGCTGGTGCTGAGCTCTTTTGTGTAATTCACTGCCATGAGCAAAATGAGTAAGTTTTTCATGTTCTCCTTTGATTCCCTAGGGTGTTGTTGCTGATACTTCTCCACAGACAGTAGCATCTTCATCACAGGAAGCCAGTGGTCAACAGCAACAGATGACAGTGGAAACATCCAGTGAACATGCGCCTGCATATTCTTACCAACAGTCTAAGTAAGTAGGCACAGGATTTGGAGTCAGAGGGGTTTGCTTCTTGATGATAGCAGGCCAAATTTGACTCCCTCTTTCAGCAATATAAATTCTGAATAGCATCATCAAGTTCAGGTGAATTCTGGGTATATTGCAGTGTAAAAAGGTTTTGGCTGATGGACTCAACTTGGCATAATGCCCTCAAGCTCCTGCCCACAATGATATGTTCTCTAACTGTCTGCTGCTTTTCTGGACTCAGAAGGATCTCAACAACCATGTTAATAATCATCATGCTGGGCTAAAGCAGCATCTGGCATCAGAGGTTAAAAAGGGCTTAAATTTTGCAGTGGTGAAAATATTGGCACGGTACACATTGGCACATGTAAAGGTTTCTTTCTGAAAGTGTAGTTAATGGAGTAATATAAATTACCCCAGGTTGGTATTTTTGATTGTGCAAACTGTGCCATGCAGACACAGAATAGGCAGGATATGGAAATGAAAGAAGAAGGGATAAGAAAGAGGTGGGTAGAAGCACTGCTCAGTCTGTCTCCATTCTTCTGCTCCCTTTGTTTACTTCCCATGGAATACCTTGGAAAGTTTGAAATTTATAAACTGACAGCTGTATTTTGAACTCCTAAAGAGACCCTTCATCTTCGGAATAATCTCTTCAAACACAGCTTCTCTCTGCTTCCACAAAACTCTTCACAAAGGGAAGGTTACTTAGTGACAGGGTACTCACTTGAACTAAAAATTGTTGGACAGATTCTAGGAAGGAGCACAAATCCAGTCCTTCATTAATACATATATATTGAACACCAGCATCACTGTAAAAAGAGAATTACGCATTATATCTTGGGGAAGAAAGAAGAGAAATAGCCAGACAAGAAATACAATAGATATGTCAGTCAATGCATCATGACTCTGTACTTACAGAGGCATCAGATATGAGCTAGTATAGGAAAGATTAGAATTATACCAATTTGTCAATTGCTTTACTTCCTTTTTGACCTCTGGAAGTGGAAGATGCATTTGTTTGTCTACTATATGAGTATAAAATTGTTTCAGATTTATGTGTTTCTGACCACCATAAAACAGAAGACCTCACTATTTCTTTTGTCATGCCTATATCTATCTGTATGTACATATTACAAAAACATTAAATCACAAGCTACCCAATTGGAGACACAGACTATGTGTATTTATCCTTTCTAGCTGCCAGTCTCTCTAGCACCTATAAATAAATTATTGCAAAATACTTACAGAATATAAAAGGCAAAGAGAGAAATGTGTCTGTACCATCCTGTTGGGTTGTTTTAATGAGTATGTTCTGTAGCATTCAGATCTGACCATTCCTGTGTCTCAGTTGCCTTTCTCTTACATCTCAAAGCAAAAGGACTTAGGTCTTGATGTCCTCATAAGGACTTAGGTCTAGAAGCCCTCATAAGATAGCTGGGAGCTGCAGATTCTGACACTTTTCCAGCACAGGAGGAAACTACATTACAATTCTTTATTGAAATGGGTGCTGTGTTTCTTGCCTGTGTGGTGAATTCCTTGAGAATGAGATGCCTCATCTTTCCTTGTCAGCTACAGCCTTTTTGCAGTGATGGATATACTTGTAATGGCACTGGCATTTATATTCAGAGGAGTTTCTTTCTTTTTTAATCAGACAGGCAGATCCACTACAGATTTTTTTATTATGCTTATTTCAGTATTTTTTTTTTGTCTGAAATGGGCCCTCTATTTATATCTGCCAGTTGCAGGCAGAAATGCCGTGTGGGAAGCTGTGGAAATAAACCAAATACACAACCTCTGTCTTTAAAAAAAAAAATCTAACAAAACATTCCAGTAACCTTTAATATAAAACCAAGTGAAATTGTTTTATAAATAAAATATTATTTTATAGTCTGTTTTTCCAAGGGCACATTTATTAATAACAAACATATTGCCTGATATACAACAGTGATTGTCAATGCGAAATACAAGAAAGTAATTACCATGACTGGACAATGATTTTGTCAGATATAGGCAAAGGAACAGGCTGACTGTATAAAATTATTTCATGGGAGCTGATCAGTCAGGAGAAAAGTTATAATGGTATATTTCCTTACATTTGTTTTCTTTGCAACTATCATGAAATTGCAGGCAACAAAGGAGAGGCAATGTGCTAAGAGTGAGCTGGGTGGTATAAGGACTCTGTACTCTTTTTGTAAGTAAAAATAAACCAGGAAACTTCAATTCTTAGTTCCACTTTTTAATCAGCATATGTGTTCTTTTATTTAATATGCTGAATTCTGTACTTGAGGATCCCACCCACAGAGTTCAGAAATGGTAACTTCATGGTAAAACCTGGCTACCTATTGTGTAGATAAAAACAGCCCTTGATTCTGAGCAGAGGAATCTGCTTTATGAGGAAATTTTCCTTAATTATTTTATACCCTACCCCCTTTTTTCCTTGTAAATATTTAATTATGCACATAAAAGCATGAAGACTATGAAGTGGAGATCAGGCGATATCCTTTCCCCTGAAAAGTATACTCTCTTACCTCCAAGCAAAACTCTGCTGGACAACATACTCTGGTTTTAAATGTGGAAAGAATTCTGTTTTTCTGGAGCCTTTTGTAGGCAAACTCAGTGCCAGGTTAGATTAGAGGGAGTGTGCTGTGACCCTTTGGTGATAATGGACTTTCATACACGTGGCAGCCACTCGACCCAAAGGGGCAGTAAAATCTCAGGAGGGGAGCTTCCAACTTGAGTACTCCTACCAGGAATTCTGAAAGTAGAAAATCTGAAGAAAATAGTTAATTTTTGCATTCCACACAAATCTGTTCTTAACATTCAAAATATCAATTTTCAGGTGTCATACTGTGGAAAAACCCTTTGGCAAATTTAATATTTAAAATTGCAGCTCCATGTTTATAATCCCAGACAAAAAGTTCTGTGGCAAATGTTAGGTCATTGACATTCTTCACAATTTAACTCCTAATTTTAAAATTTGTTTTAAACTAGGCAAGGCAAACGGATTAATGTTTGCAAAAGGAAAGGTGCTGTATTTTCTTGTGTTGAACTTCGGTCAGAAAATGATTTTTTCCATGTAAGCTTTAAGAACTGTGGGAAAAGCAACAGCTGACCCTTATGGATAGCCCTAGACATGGAATAACATTTATATGTTGGTTCTGGGTCTCTCATAAAGATCTCATGCAGTCTTCTTAAGATGAGCTTGATGTGACATATCTTTAAGTGACACGAAACAGCAAAAACACAAAATGAGAGGTATTATCTGTAAGAAAAAGGTTGGTAGTTTTGTTTATTCTCTGTGCTAAATTTAGAAAGATCTGACACTATATGATAAAAAATATTTTCTAATTAATTTTTCTAATTAATATTGCCTTGAAGGTTTCAGCTAAGCTAGCCTTAACTGGCTCATTAAGTAGACTGCTCCACAGTCTAATTGTTCTTGCCATCAGAAAATGTGTTCTTTTTAGCAAATTGGTTGTATCCTGTATTGTAATTTTATCCTTCATTTTATTATTAATTCCCAAAATAAATAGTGGCAGTTATTATCATGAAAATGTTCACCCTCTTGCTGAATTACTTGTGAAAGATTTACACAGTGTTAAGCCATATATACATCTAATTTCAGTGTAGTACTAGTCAGTGCCTATTCAGTGCCTATAATTCAGTGCCTATTAGTGCCTAGCATTAAAAGAGTAAATTCATCTGCTTAGGATGTATTAATGTCCCCAAAGCAGGAGTTCCCTATTTTTGCCTGACTATTTTCAGCTTAGTGGTGGTATCATATTTAAACAGCTGCAGAGTTAGTTTAGCTTGGATAACTTTTAAAGGGAATTGGGTGGGAAAAAAAAAGGAGAGGAGCCTATTTCAAAGTTGTTTTGACTTAATGACCACTTTAATTCAATTGTTTTTACAGACAATAAACAGGACTGAAGAATGTTGGTCTGAAATCTTTGCCTTGAATGGAGAAACTTCACTGAACAAGAAGTTGGCTTCCAGTTTGCACAGGCGTCAAATGAATGCTTTTTTTTTCTACCTTTCCCAACGAAAACAAAACAGTGTTTTTATGTGCTGTGCAAATGGTTCCGTCATGTAGTCTGACAATTTTATTTTTGCTATATTTTTTTTTCTCAACTAAAGGAAAAACCCAGAGGAAAAATGCTGGGTTGACATTTCATCTGGACGAACATTTGAATTCAGAATTTACCTGGAGGTGTAGCTAGATTTTTTTTTTTTATTTTTTTTTTTAACAGAAAAACTGATGATGTCAAGAGGGAGCAAGTTGCGATGAAAACCAATTGTCTTCCTCAAAAATTAAGCTACTCTTTTTTCTCTCATTTTCTTTTTCTTCTTGTTTTAAATCTAGAGTGTTTTTTGGTTTTTTGTTTTTTGGTTTTTTTAAAAGAAATGTTTAGGTAAGGTTTATCTTGAATCTTAATTGCCTTAATTTTAAGGACGTCAAAGGCTCTCAAGGCAAGCTGTCAACGTCTTGTTAGAAAACCCGAGAATGAATTGAAACTGCTCACACCGGTGCTGGTGCAGAAGTTTAACAGACTGAGTTTTTGGGGTGAATAAAAAATAAACTGTACAGTTTAAAAGAAAATGATTTTCTTCTTTTGAAGAAAAGTTGATGATAAAGGAACTGTGGCAACTGAAAGGATTGGAAAAATGCTGGGACTTTTATGAACTTTGTCTTAAGTGTTGACAGAAAAAATTCTAGAAGGCTAAAGCATTTTACAGTAAAGTTATTGAATTGAGAAAAAAACTTGCTGCATTATAGAGAATGCAGGGTTTTTTTCTTGCAGAATGCAGATTTTTTTATTTACGAAGCGTGATCGCTAGCAAAAGCATTAGTGCTTTTTATCTGCAGTCTTTTTTATGAGCTTTAAGAAGTTTTTAGTCTGCTTTGCTTGTCACATTGCAAAAACCTAGCTTAAGAGCATTAAAAAAAAACTTAAGTAGATAGGAGCTTATGGTCAAAAAAAGTGCAAAAAAAGCAATAGATAGAAGAAATTGTTGACAATTTCTGTAGTCTTTCCTAGTTGTGAACAAATGCAGCCTATGGATGGCCTATTTTATACCAAAGATGAAGTGACACCCTAACGCAGTCCAGAAGATAGAGGTTTTTTTTTCTTTTTTTATCTTTATTTGACCTACATGGCCGGACCAGTTCTTACTTTCTTGTTTGTTTAAACTATCTTCCACTGGTGTTTTACATACTGCATATGTTTATAGTGGAAATTTCAGAATAGTTGGTATTAGAAGCTGTCCTGGTTTTTGATGGTGTGCTTTGGGGAACATCCCAAAGCAAAGGGGGATTGGGTTACCAACTAATCTGTCCAGGCGGGCTTTAATTTTGATGAGTTTTTCTCTTTAATTACCTGATCTTTGGTATTTCTACCAAAACAACAGTCTTCCTTCTGAATTCCAACATACCAATTCATTTCTTCACCTCAGTCTTTGTCATCGTCCAGCATGCATAGCCACCTTAATTCTGCATTTATTTCTCAGTGTTGCATTTGAGTTGCCAGGTAGATATGAGAGAAAGCAAACTTGATCTTTGTTCTCGTTTTAGCTTTCCCATACAAGCAGAAATTTTGAAAATTATGTCGTACTGTCATGCAGGCAGGAAGTTAAAAATTATTCTTCTCTGCTATGATTTAT
This sequence comes from Rhipidura dahli, assembly GCA_013399225.1. NCBI lineage: Eukaryota > Metazoa > Chordata > Aves > Passeriformes > Rhipiduridae > Rhipidura > Rhipidura dahli. The sequence continues at coordinate 1,845,316 of VXAC01004697.1, read as the reverse complement.
GTTGTCTTAATATGTTGGCTGACAATCACTAATTAGTATGATTAGGCAAAAAAAAAAAATAAAAGAAAAAGAAAGACAGCAAATTTAATCCACCAAAACCTGTTTTAGGAATGACAGTTATTTTCCATACAGAAATCTTGATTATGGCCCTTACTTCTTCCAAACAGACAAATGAAAAAGGTGAGAAGGAAGTCAAGTGATGATTTTTTTCCTTAAGGAGGCAGAAGTGAAGCAGCATTTCCGTATATACATGCATACACACATATCTATGTGTAAAAATTAAACCAAACATTTTTAAACTTTCCTCAGTCCAGAAGAGAGGGGAAGGCTCATCACATTTATTGTGGTGGATTAGAGACAGGGTATCCATTAAAAATAATAAAATTAAAACATATGTATTGGATCAATCTGATTCAGCTGCCCAATCCTAAAAAGAGCTCTGTATTTCCCTAACCTGACTTTTTTGGGGAAAAAAACACAATTATTTTTTTAAATTGATAAAACAAGATCGTATTTTTTAACATTGTGGGAGGGGGGAGGGGGTTTCCCAAGTAAATGCTGCTAGATATGCAACATAGAAAAGAGAGAAATGGGAGTTTGCATGGTTCTTCACCGTAGGAAGAGGGCCTGATTTTCAGGAGTGATAAAACTTCTGCTTTCTTCAGAGCAGTTGTTGGTATTCAACACTTCTGAAAACCAGATGATGCCAAAGTAAAAGAGCAACATCATCCACAGCATGTTTTCAATTCAGAAATAAAACCCCAAACCTCTCTTTCTGTTTCATGTGCTGTCTCATTACTTGTTGCTTTTTGAGAGGGGCACTTGAGTTTTGTCCTTAGATAGAGGTTCCCTCTTTCTTTAGAGGGCATATGAGGAAAAAAAAATCAATCTAGCCTTATTTTCTTCCTTTCTACACATACTCTCTTTCTGTCTCTCTCTGAATTATTTGTACAAATGGAGATAACCCCAGGCACAAGTCAGTTTAAATATGAAGTAAAGACATTTGTTTCTGTGTTAGTTCTAATGTGACACACACAAAGTCTCATTTACTATCAACAATGAGGCTACAAGGTAGCTACCATGTGGCTGATGAATATGCTGAGGTACCTTCTTGTTTCTATTCTGAACTCTGCTGCTTTATTTATACATTCAGAAACATTTTTCTTATTTTTTTCAGCAAAGTTAAACAATCTCAGTGTTTTTTATTAAGCCAGGCAGGCAACATGATATCACAGTGCCTGTCACTTTAAAGTGTTTCAAGTGCATTCTGTATTAGAATTGTTCCCTTTCTTTTCCATGCTGTAATGTCCAATAGTGTTTGAAATCAAAAGAAACAAAGCAAAGAAGTAGAGGAAGAAGAAGAGGAAAGAAAATGGACCCCTTAAATACAATTCATCATCTTACTGATCCCAAAAAAAACCAGTGAACTGGTACTTGAAATCTATGAATTGTAAACACTGTGAGCCTTGAGTATAAACAGTCATAGATCATAAGGTAAGAAAAAAGCTTATTTGGAACTTACAAGATGCTCAGAAAGTGGTAACTCATTTCTAAAATTTAAAAATGTGATAAAAGTGAACAGTGAAATAGCAACACACTGCATGGGTGTTGTCACTTGGTGGCCTCTGAAAATCTTAAACTGGTTTTCTTTATGTTTGTTCTGGCTAATATGATTTTTTGAAGGTTTATTATTATGCTCTGTTTAGTTTCTGTTTTCCTTTTTTTTTTTTTTTTCTTTGAACACCTGAATTTGTAAAGTCAATATCTTTGTCTGTCTTGCCAATTTAGCTTTAAATATCAGGAGAGTTCCTGAAAGATTGCAGAAACAACTCTAGATGTCTAAGGCAATGGTGCCTGGCCCAGAGGTCTAGAAGTAACATCAAATCCATAAACTGAACTGCGTATGTACTTTCCATCACACCTGAATTCTTGTAAATCATCAAATCTGGATGTTCAGGTTTGGTAATTTTGGTTTTACCTTAAAAGATAAATACAGAAGGGGTGTCAGAAAACTATGAATTATGGCTAGAAAAATCTGAATACCTGGGCTTGTCACTTAATGTTGAGGGAAAAAAAAAAAACATAAAAGATACAGTGGAACTGAAGAGAGTATTATATTTGCAGGTGCTGGCCCAAGTGTAGATCAGGGCACTTGAAAAAATCTCACTGTTCCCACTGAGATTGCAGAGGGACTCTTCTTCCTATCTGGCTCTACTGCTGGTTTTGTAAGCACTTTTCACCTGTGACAGTCAGGCCTCAAATTGTGAATGTCCTCTTATTGCCTTCCAGTGAAACAGACTCTTGAAATGTCCTTAGCCTGTGCTTACTTGTATAGTTCTGTTCACCAAGAGACTGCCTTGGTTGTGTTGATCCAGAAATCCACCGTAATGCAGAATGAGGCATTATTAGAGAGCAATTGCATCACATTGTATCATCTTCTGCTATGGATGCATGCCCAAATGTGGAAGATAAAGGCTGGTCATTAGAGAAGTGAGGGCTTAAACTTTCAATGGGCAATTGGGCTGTAGCATTCGAATGGATTTTTACTCGAGTAAAAATCAAATGAAGGGTATTATTTATGTATGTATGTGTACCAAAACTCAGCAAATTTGAGGAAGCCTGCATTGTAATAAAGTTTATTTTTAATATGTCATAGTATTTGGATCTATATTATGTTGTTTATGGTACTGAAGATTGAGACTGATCCTAAGTGTTTAACAAATTGCCATGCTTCATGATTTTAAGCTTGATGGTGCTCCTCATGCCACTTCATTTTAATGCTGAGGTTGACATGAGCAAAACAGGTTTAGGCAGACTCACTTAACTCTACCTATAGCAAGAGTCATGCTAAAGAGTGATAATGTGCTTAAAGTAATGAATCAATCCATTTTTAGTGATGAGACCAAATGTGGTAGTTGAAGATAGTAATGTTTGATACACGCATGGTCAACATTTCCTTTCAAAACTTTATTTAACATGAAATTGGTCCAGATATAAAAGAAGTGCCCTAGGGTAAGGGATTTTCCTGGTCCTTCTCAGTAGCCCACATGAACCAAGAAAACAGTCACGGTGTGATGGAAATGCAAAACAGAAAACAACAAAACTGCTGACATTTGGTGCATTAGCCTCTCCTGTTTAAGGACAATTGGCTCTAGTAACGAGGATTCCTTTCATTTCTGATATGCATACACACAGTCATGCACGCACACTTTGGCAGAAGGAGGGCTGAGTGAGCAGCAGACTTCTCCTCCCCTTCAGTGGAGCAGATTTCTAGAATCTCAGCAAGCAGCAAAGATGCAGTGTAAGGAGAGTTATTTTCCTCTCGAAAAGAGCACCAACTTTTTCTATATTGCTCCTGTCACCCAGATAGGCTAGAGCGCTGTATGTACCCCAGAGATTTATTCACCTTTGTGCCTCAAAGCAGGCAGAAGAGACCCTTTCTTCTCCCCTTTATTAACATACTCTTCACTAAAATTGAGCAGAAAATTATGAGAGTAAACCTGTAAAAGAAATTAATCCCAGCGCTGGTTCAGGTTTCCATGATGAGAAAAAATTCTTGTGTTTATTGAAGTTGTTCAGTTCAACTGTTAATTCCCCAACAGTGACAGCTGAGTTCTTTCACCTTAATAAAAATGTGTAATGAAGTGGAAAATGTCAGCCTTTGACAGGTTCACAAACCCATTTTTCCTTGTAGGTCCAAAGCCTGCAAGGCATAAGCACCTTCCAAGATCTGGATCTGTTGTCCTTAAGAGAGTATCTGCCCAACATTAATTTTCTACCTTTAAGTGTCTTGCTCTTGGATAATAATTTTATGAATTTGGTGAAATTTACCCTCAGTTATATTTTTAAAAGCCCAAAAATACAACCTAAAGAAGAGAACATGATGTTTATGTAACTGAAGTATTATTAAATATGATGTATTCCAGAGTGGAAGAAAATTCTACTATCTTTTTGAGGCAAAACAATTTTATGTAAAACCAGGAAGTGTACAGAATTCATTTAGGAATTTTTAATTGTTTTCCTTTTTAAAGGAGAATGAAGAGATTCTATCTGTAAGAAAAATCAAAGCAGCTTTGAAAGCAGATAAACTTCCTATCAAGAAAACATGCATCACAAAAATGGGTCAGAGGTTCTTTACAGCCCTTACAGACTTCACTGCAGCCAAAATGTAGAATACAGAACCTCTGTGATACATTAAATTATGAATCTTATTTATATGGGCATCTGTGTGCTGATGTCTCAGAATGTCTCTGAAAGATCTGTACTGCTATGATTTTTTTTTTTGTTTTCCATTTGTAACACAATCCTAAATAGCTGCCATTTTCCCACTCCTGGGGCTTTCTGTAGATCAGTGGATGTTAGGTTTAAACTTCTGTTTTCTTTGATGAAGCTTTCAATAAAAAAATAAAGAAGGAAAAGAGCTGGGTGACTCTGTGTTCTTGTGGCACCTTTCTGCAGGGGCTTCCCAAGGCTGTGACTCTTGTGCTGAGCACAGAGGGAGCAGAAAGGCTTTGCAGCAAAATCTGCCTCCTCCACATCTTCACCAAATGGAAAGAAGGAACGAGAGAGACAGGACAACTCTGCTGCCCTGTCAGCAGCACAGCTCACCCACGTGCTAGGAGGTGAAATACAGGAGAAAGTGTTTCTCACACCAAGACTGAATATATAATGCTGATGGGTATCTGCTGTCCAGGCTCTCAGCTGTGCACCTGCTAGAAGAACATTGACTCTGTTTCTGAGGTTTATTTTAAAGAGTGACTTCAGGGCAAAAGTTGCCACATGGAAGACAGAAAATCTCTATTTGTGGAATAAGTACAGCCTTAGCAGTGGTAGAACGAGCCATACTTCATCTTGAAAGGAAACTGGAAAGTGAATTGCCTCCTCAGCCATATCTCACAGGGAACAAGAAAGGTATTTGGTGCATTCCCTATGGCTGCTTCATTCAGCAGCTCTCTTGTTGCCATGTGCATTGCTTCCCACCAGGGCAGTTCCTGTGGCAAAGGTGAGGGTGGGGTGGAAAGGTCCAGCTCCAGTCTCCTCTGCAGCCAAGTGGCTTTGTTCACAGGTTGGGAATGGCTTTGTTCACAGGTTGAGAACCACTGAGTGCTCCTTTTTACCTGCCAGGAATATGCCTGTCTCCTTCAGCCCTGTACATATTTTGTGGGATTGCCTGCACGCTTTCTTTTCACTTCTTTTTGCCCAATGAAATACACATCAATGAGCTTCTAACTCCTTTCAGCTTAATCAGGACAGACCAAAGAAATCCTTAGAAGATGGAGGAATGAGGTGAGGAAGCAGATGAGAGGGGTTTTTTCAAGTGCACCTGTGCTGAAATGTCCATTGCTGCTGATCATAATGATGGTGAGAAAAGGAGGAAGGCAGGAGGCTGAAGCTCCAACCTGGCTGGAACTCTGAGTGTTGGCTGAGGAGGCTGGGGATATCAGCAGAAAGTGGGACACTGTGCTCCACTAACACAAATGGTGAAAAGGTGGTTTATATCTGATGTTCTGGTGTCGGTTTCATCTTTATCACTGCCAGGATTGCTCCATTTCCAAGAGCATTCCACTTCAAGCTCTACTAACAAGGAAATTGCTAACAAATGGGGCATTAGTGATTTCAGTTTTATTGTCTGTCAGTTGGTTTTCTGTGTGCATATGGAACCAGTCTAAGTGTGGGTAAGAAGGCTTTATCTTCTCATCCTCTTGGTCCCAGTGTTAGTGTCCACAGAAAAAAAAAAAAAAGAAAAAAAATGTTAATTGGTAAATTATATAATTATATCATGGTATCTGTCTTAGCCTTAGAATTAAAAGAACAAGGACAAGCAGGGCTTTGTAATGTGTGATGTGTGTTACTTCCAGAGGGCAAAGGCCATGTTTATCAGTAGTCTGCATCTGGAATGGATGTCCATGACTTCCACGTGGAGAAAGCCATGTCCTTTGATTGTCACTCCCTGAGATTTCAAGTAGAGGGGAAGAGAGAAAAGAAATTAATAGCTGGTGTAGCATAAATTTAGAACAATTCCATACTCAGCAGGTTTAAATAAATTATAGTTTTATTATTTTGGACGATTAGAGATTGCATATTAAGAGCAAGGTCTCAGTGTGCCAAAAATGATCAGCAAACACAGAAGCAAAGATTCAGGAGCAGACAGGACTGCAGCAGAAGCTACTGAAAGTAGCAAGCAAGCCAAGATTCAAACCTAAGTGTCCACCTGACTCTTGGTAACCTTGCTGTAGCCTTTGTCTGTGCCACAGCCCCTTGCCCACCTCATGTCAATCCGATCTCAGCAGAAGGCTGTGTGTGCACCAGGCAAAGCACCCTTTGGCTTGGCGAGCACGAAGGAGCCACGGTGCTAATTCGTGGCTAACAGAAGTGGTCCTGAGGCTGCACACAACAGGGCACGGTTTCTGTGATCTTGCCAGGCAGATAACAAGCCTGCCTGGAGGGGAATGCTCTGCCCAGCACATGCAGACAGGAGGCTGCAGCTGCCCACTGCTGCACGCAAGGCAGGCAGGCAGGCTGGAGACAGCACATCCCTCCACTTGCACCTGCCCAGAGCCTGTCAGCTTGCAAAAACACCTACACAGTCATCAAGGTTTGTTTACCAATGTTACAATGTTCCTGGAAAAATCCACTTTTTGGCAAGATGCTGTGACCAGACCACTTCCTTCCTTTTTAAAATTTAAATGTATCGACCTCTGCCAAAGGTGTGCTCACTTTGAACAGATTCTTTGCACTGGTATCTCACTGAGCTTACTTGAGGTAGTATAAATGATAACTAAATAATGTACTAGATATGTGCACTGCTTTAAATGGAGAACTTGAAAGTCAATCCAGTTAAAATGATGCAGCTGTTTTTAAAAGCTGAATGGTCTTATGTTTACAGTGTGACCTAGTGTTTATAGCTGAGGCCCGAAGTTCTGCTGCATGAAAATGCTGCTGAAAAGTAAAACTCTGTAAGAAGAGAAGAAGAAACTATGATTTATGCCTATTATTTGATTTATTTTACCTTTTTTTTACCAGTCAGTACATTCTCTGTCTTGTGTGGAATTCAGCCATTGAGAGCCAGCCAAGTGAAAATTCTGTAAGCTTCTTGAACATAATTCCTGTGAGATCAAGTCCTATGTTTTTCACTCAGAAATAATTTCCTCCTTATTAACAGTTGTGCTACATGGCACAGCAGCTGACTAGGATGCTCTACTCCTCAGGTAGAGCAACATCTGCCTGGTGTTAATTTTGTATTAAATATTCTGTAGTGGAGCCCAGGCTCCCCTGAGCTTTCCACACATCATCTTGGTGTTTTTTAGTTAATCCTGGTGACATGCAGGTGCTCTGCCACCACTGTTAGTACAGAGGAGGGGGCAGGGACAGGGGAGTAGACAGATCTCCTCAGGTGATGCCAAGACACAGCAATCCTTAGCTGTAGTAAAGAACACCCACTGCAAAGCAAACAGAACCGGGTAAAGCACCAGGAGAAGTGGAGAGCTGACCCAGTGTTTCCTTTCTCCATTTGTGCTGTGAGTTCCAGGTTCTCTTCTTAGCAAGCACTCTGACAGCCCCCTTTCTTGCCCTAGAGGTGAGTCTTTGAGAGGCCCAGAAAGTTACCATTTAAAAAAAAAAAAAAAAAAATCAGTTTTGTAGTGTTTCTTCCCTGTTTCTCAGTTGTGACCCTTCAGTGTTATGTCCCATGCATGCTTCCAAATGAGCAAGTAAATATTTATTACAGTTACACAGAGTGGCCTCAGTGTCCACCAGGTGCCCTGCAAACAGAAAAAAATGCATGTTCTGCTAGGCTTACGAGGGAAGGAAAAATGATCTGCTTAATCCATTCAGTGATTCAGATTTCTGCTAGACCCTCTGACACACCAAAGTTCAGTGAGATTTGGTGTAACACAAACTCTGTAACACAGAGTTCAAGGACTGCTTTCCAAAATCTGTTTCCCTTTTCACAAACTGTGCTGGGAAGGCTTTGGGATGTAAACAGCTGTTTGCAGATGCAAATTTTTGGAGTATATCCAATTCTTTTTCTTTATTTCCTCAGAAGAAAAAATGTTCAAAAGAAACATCTACTTCTGCTTAGTAAAATAGAGTTACCCAGTAGTTCTAGTCAGTGGAAGCGCTGCCACCAAAATCATCTTAAGGTGTATGATTCACCCCTGTGCAGACCTGTATGGCAAGGATGAAATACTTCTTCAAGCAGACAGACTTGTGTTGGGAGCCAGACTGACCTTTATGAGGTACTAAAGCTTTGAGTGTGCTCTGGGTAGTGATGAGTGTTGTCTGTAGCATTGACTGACTGGGACAGGATGCTCACAGCAGGGTTGTTTCTACTACTCAAGGAAACTGCATTGTCTTTGTAGAAGAGCACCTCACCTGAGCATAACTTTGATGCCTTGTGCAGTGAGCCGGCCATAAAATTGTCCCTTCTTTTGTCTTTTGCACTGGGGATGGGGCTTGTGTTAGAAGTGTTTCCTGCAAATGGCACTTTCTCCTTTCTTTCCCTTTGAAATGGACTTTTTCCGTGCTCACTGCAAGCTGGCAAGCTAAGGATTGCTGTGTCTGTACTTCTAGTGAGAACTCTGCCCCTGCATAGTGGCCCCTGGTTAAAGAAGGCTTTCTTCCATACCAAGGGCTTCCCTGGACTGCAGCAATGGTCCTTCCATTTGCCAGTCCTGCCTGTGTGAAATATGTTTATTACTGTAATATGTTTCAGCTCTTGCAGCCAGCTCCCCTTGACAGGAAGTCCTGAGAGCAAGTCCTTCATGTCTTCTCTCCACCAAAAAAAAAAAAAAAAAAAAAAAAAAAAAAAAAAAAGGTGTCAGAAACTTCCTCCAGCTGTGGAGACCCAGGATCAGGGAATTACAAAAGCAAAACCTCTGTTCTTTGGCTAAATTATAGTTGTTTTTATTAGAACTTCCTTCTCCTCCCAATCCACTTCAAGCTCATTTCTCTCTCCCTTCCCTATGACACATCCTGTCTGACATGCCTACACAGCACCAAAGAGAAACCTTCAAAACTATAATTTCAACAAGCTATAACCACACTGAATTCTCTTCTGGGAATTCTTTGGTTATTTTTTCCCAAAACATATGATTTTTTTTATTAGCCTTGGAAAGAATTCTCATTAAAAAGTAGGGACTTGAGCATCAAAGCTCACTATGGTAATGTGGACTGTTTACCTGGGAGAAACAGGCTGTTGAGTAGGAGTGTTAAATGTTGCGGTTAATTGGACAAAAATGGGCAAAACTAAGCAAACTTCCCAAGGAGAAAAGGCAGGAAAGAATCTTCCCTAACTCAGAAGAGGCTTTGCAGGCCAGTGAGGCTCTACAACATTTTTCCTCTCTGGAGGCTGCTACAAAGGTTTAGATAAGTGGCTATCAGCTGCCCTGGTGAGTGAATTAACAAATAATTCTGATTAATTCTGTGCACAGCTTAAAGGCAAAGAACTGAAGCAGCATAAATGGCTGAGGTGCATGCAAGCTGTTGAGGGAACAAGGAAACTTGAATGTCAGCAAGTCATCATCATCTGGCCCAGAAAATTGTCTCTTCCTCACTGTGGCACAAGCAAGCTTTCGCTTTATCAGTAACAAGGGCCCAGAAACACAGGATGAAAAATTTTACCGCAGGATTATTTTTCCAGTAGTGATATCTACAATCATCCAAAACAAATTATTTATCCATAAAACATAGCCACAGTCACTTTCCTCTTTTGGCTACCTGTTGCCTGCCCCCAACCCCATCACACCCAGCCAGAGATTTTATCAGCACAGCTACACCTGCCAATAGACCTCAGCGGAAGCACAGTGAGAGATACTGAGTGTTTCAGACTCGTTTCAAAAAGAGTTACAGAAGATTCACACTTGTGTGATGTTTGTTTGCAGACTAAGGTGCTGACCAGAGCCAAGAAAGGTGTCTGCTTTCCATCCTTCACAAAGTTCTGTGTTCCTCTGCCCCTGTATAAAATGCTGTTTAGGAAAGGCATTGTGCTGTGGGTATGAATGTTTGTACACATGTGTAAACAGAGCCAGGATAATTTTATGTGATAAGGACTCTGTGGGGCATTATCCTTAGTCTTCTTTAACCCATAACCCATCCTCAGAACTCAAATGGAAGAGCAAGCTGCACAGCTGATGACCTGTTTCTTTCTTCCTGCAGCAGTTTCAGTAATAAAAACTGCTTGGCAGCAAGGCACACGTGCAAAACGTGCCTGTCCATTTGATCCACAGCACTGCATGCCAGTGCCGTCTTGGGCTTTTGCCACCCTCAATTTAATGGCAGCAGATGCCATTTGGTGCAACAGACACAGCAGAGATGTAGTCTGTAGAGAACAAAAAGCATTCAAGTCCATGTCTCTGGACAGGAAAAATGATCTCTGTGCAGAGGTCAGAGAAAGACCTAAGCAGGGGAATTTTTCACTGTAATGAGCAACAAAAAATACCCTTCTCTGTCCTCTCCCATATCTTTGCTCAAGAAGCCTCCAATCCTCCTCTTGTTGCAATAGGATTCATTACTGCTTCTGCCTGTACAGTAGCTCCCTGCAGCACTGTCTCCACTTCCCACCCAATGCAGATCTATTCAAAATATTTGGTGTTCCTGTAAGTATCAAGCACTCCAAATGCAGAATGCCCCTAACAGCTGAGCGTGTGCTTGCGGAGCTTGCTCCAACACGGCACGATTCCACCCTGGCAGCTGGCTGCTCTAGTAAAGCTCTCGGGGGCCTCATCAAATAACTGACATGAAAGTGGTGTTTGGAGCAAGAAACGGAACTCATTTTTCAATTGACATGAAAGAGGAAATCATTTCAGTGTCAGTTGATACTGCCCAGACACATTTTCAGTAATTAAGGCTCAGAAAAAGCAGTGGAAATACCTACGAGGTGTGCTAAGAATGAAGCCATAGGCAACGTGTGAGAGGTGCCAGCAAAGGAGTCCCTGCACTGAACATGACATGAAATGGGAAACCTTATGGAATACAACCATGGAGAGAAAAAGAGCTGCCCAAAAGAATCAAGCATGGAAGGAGCCTAAACTGTGCCTTGAGTACGGTGTGAGGACACAGGAAAGGCACAGGTGATTTCAGAAGTGTGATGCTCGTGGTCATGAGCATCACATGGTATTCTTGTGTCCTTGAGGAAAGGAGGAAAAACTGATCCTGTCTGTGCTCTCTTGCCTCAGCTTTGAAACACATCTGAACCCATCCCTTCCCTATATGTTGCCAATACAATACCCATATGTGACTTGGTTTCTCATTTTTGTACTCTTGCATGATACTAGATTCCACTTCTACATCCAATTACAAACTTCAGAGGTTTTTTCAAGAGTTTAGGTCTTACTTTTTCCATATTATATTTTTTAAGATCACAGTCAGCTCAGAGATACATTCCATTATGCACAAAAATAGGTGACATTCCTACCATTTTACAGCCAAAAGCCAGTGAAAGTGAGTTGGCCCTGGGCAACAGGTGCATATCTGAACAAGGTAGATGCTACCAAATCCCAGGGTGTATATTTTTGGCTGTTGATTACCTAAATAATTCACAGATTACCAGACTCTATCAGCCTCTACTTTCCAAGCCCCAAGTTTATGAGACTACCTATGCACAGAGTTAATTGTTGAGTGAGGATGTGCAGCAGCACCCCAGAGAAAAGAGAACCTTTAAACCATAGGGGATAATGCTCCTTTTTGAACCTGCAAAAAAATCACTGGGGCTGAAAAGGGGGTGTCTTTCCTGCTCCCCAAAATTGTGACACCATCCCATTTACAGTCAGTTTCTTCAGTCAGACATCAGTCTGGGTGTGTGTTTGTAAACAAATTATCTTCAAATTACTTTTTTAAGGTTTTATGAGGAAATGAATCAGATCCCTCATTAAAGTCAAATTCTTTTTTTGTGTTCTGGTTTTCTTATATCCACTAAGAGCCCATTCCCCCTCCCATCTTAGAGAAAAGACAACATTCCAAGAGCTACAAAGGGAGCATATCATGTTCACAGTTTGGTTATGTGTTTGTTTATCTGTTAAGATTTGCTTTTTATAAATCTTAGCTATTTTCCTGCTGTAACACTTTATTGTGGAACACACTGCTCTCTTATTTATTCTTGACAGATCCTGTATAAATTTATGGTTCTGCATCGATAATAAGAGTCATTAATCACAGTAACAATGCACATCACAGGGTCTTCCAGGCATTCACCACTGAACTTGCTCTACTGTCCTACAAATGAAACCCTCCCCTTCTCAGTAATTATTTCTGAGCTTACACAGAAACCAAGGAATTTTGTTAGAAAAACAGGGAGAAAAAAAAGATCATCTTCTCCCAATGGATATGTTGAGTGATGGGGGTGGGGAGGAGTCTCAGCTAGAGGAAGGCAGAAAAGGGGTTTATAGTTATTGGGAAATGTTTTCATTTCTGTAGTAAATGGAAGTTTGTTTTTTAGCAACTCATAGTCAAAACTTATGGACAAATATTTTGTTATAAAACTGTGTGAAAATTGTTCCCCAAAATAGCCATTTCTTTTGTTTAGCTTCCATTCTTCCAACAACTACATTAGCCATTAAGTACAACTTCTCTATATTCATTGTTTATTTACATATAGGAAAGAAATAGCGGGAGAAAAGTAATCTAACAGATTAGAGCAATGGACAGTAAATCCAATTCTATACCAAGTAAAGTCAATACAAATTATTCTGCTGAGTTCACTGGATACAAGAAGCAGCCTGTGATTCAGATATCATAATATAAGCAGTGAGAAACAAAAGAACACAAGAGCAAAAAGCAAGAATTGAAGAAATAAGACAATGGCTGAAACAGAAGTCATACATTTAAACTCTTCTTTTTTGAGTGAGATTTAAGAACCCACTTTGTCAATGCTAAATTTTGGAGGTCAAGGAATATATTTAATTTGGCAGCTAAATATGGTTCAACCACAACTCAAGTTCTGAAATCTTATCCAAGATTTTTCTCCATCTTTATCAAGAAAGACTGCCAATGGATTAGGATGTTATCTCAGAAGGGATGGGTTTTTTGCTTAGTCATATCTCCTCTTTTCCCCACTGCATTTCCATCTGCTTCTTTGAGAGGGTTTTATGGCTGTCAGAGAGGTGGATAGAGCCTTAAGAGAGCCTAAGTGGAGAAGTGATATACAACCACTGAATGGGCAAAGGATAAAGGGAGCCTGGAAAAAGAAAATGAAGGAAGAAGTGTAGGTGGCACATTTGCCTCAGCTGCCGAAACTAATTGCAGCTGGTATATGGATATGCATTTGTGGTTGCTCAGCTATGTACTTAAAGTCTCTGCTTTCCAGAGTATTTTCTTTATGAGACACAGAACATTTGACAAACTATCCAGCCTTTTAAGAAACTACCCTGTTCATTATTTAGTTAACTGACTCCTTTCAGGGTCCTTATTTGAAAATAGGGAAGCTGAAATTTTTCAGCTACCTTTTATTATTTAAAGATAAATTTAAAAGAATATGAACATGATGTAATGTCACACCTTTACTGATGAACAATTCAACTATGTTTTGTTTCTCTACAAAACTGGTTTTGCTTCATGTATTTCTGCCATAGGAGCCTTAACAATGTTATGCCTGTCCCTAGCCCTCAGTGTACCTGTGAATACACAGTTAGAAGTATATCATAACTCTGTATAAAAGAACGTTCTCAAAGGACCAAATTTTGCATAAACTAGTGAAGAATTAGACCTCACTCACATTGGGCAGACTCCCTCAGGCCTTGGTCTGTTCTTATGTGAGTGCTGTCCCTGAAGATAAAAAATTTCTCTTAAAAAGTAACCAGTCCATTGATTTTCTTCAAAACTTAAAAATAATTTTGAGAAATCCAGCCCAGATTCTTCATATAAAACACAACTGCCTTCCTCTGCCTATATGGAAACATTACTCCAAGGAATCTTTAAAACAAATGATTGCTTTTATTGTCTAGAAAATGTAGTACCCAGTTTTATCCCAAGAACTGCATCTACTGAGAGGAATGGAGACAACTCATGCCAGGTGAAGTTGACAGGGCATCAAGGATAAAAAATAAAAGCTTGTATTCATGTAAATATTTGCTCACTGTTGAAGGTTCTCTGTGAGATGCGGATGTTGAAGATGTTGAAGATGTCTGCTGTTCCATTAAGTCTGCAAGACTCCAACCCTTCTAACTCAGACAGAATCGGGAAAGGAGACAGTTAGAAATGTCAGGGACTATTTATACTTTTCCATTACCCATCCAAGCTTTTTGTGGTCTTAAATGCTCGTCAATGACTGCTGATCCATATCAGTGAGTGTGACAGCCTGAGACAGCCAAGGTAAGAAGCTTTAGGTGTTGAGACAGAATGGAACTGATTGTGTTTTGATGAATGCTGTGGCTTCCATTAATCATACGATCAGACCTGCCTTCTTTTGGGGTTTCATTCCTCCCCTCCTTATTTTAAGGCTACTTGGCACGTTTATTTCTTTAGCGGTAGGGCCGCTGCTGACTTCTTTCCACCAGATGGCACCACAGACTGTGCTCCATAGCCACGATCCATACGTGTGTGTATACATATTTGTATAAATGTATGTGCGTGTGAGCCTAGCCAGAGACATGCATTTGTTGGTGAAAACATATGAGTGCCAGACACCTACAAACCTGGCTTTTCTTGGCCTCTTATGCTCCCACACAAAGCAGAAGGAGGAGCAAGACCAGCCAACACCCTGCATTGAGACCACACCAGAAATAACGCTGCTGTATTTGACGCTCTCACGGTGCAGGCAGTCCATACTCTTTAAAATAAAAATTATTAAAAAGGCAATGCATTTTATGAATTTTACTTCCTAGCACAATTTAAAGTAGCTACTTTCTTCTGAGCTGCAGTACCTACTGTGTGGTCATTCTCATCTGCAGTTCAGCTGTTGAAGGATTATTCTATGGAATCCAAATCTGAAATCTTTTCAATCCAACTGTTCCACATCCCAGTATGGGCTGCCTACCAAATGTTATCTTTAGCCTGTCTTAGCCTCCAGTCTTAGCTAGGAGCCTAAGCAATCCCAAACATATTGAAAACTTGCATTTTCCCACCAGGGAATAAAATGCATCACTGATTTATGATGGATGCCCAGGAACCAGCAGCAAAGGAAAGGAAGAGTGACTGACTGACAGACTCACAGTGCCATTAAGCAAGCTGGGATTCTCCACTTAGGTCTCCTCTCTGGTAGCCCAGAGACAGGGAGAAGTACTGAAATTCCTAGGCTCGTTAAACCTGGATGAGGCTTTTATGTGACAGGAAAGCTGCTCTGCATTCAGAAGGCTGCGGTTGTGTCTCACAGCACACCAGTGCCTTTGGTCCTCATGGTATCCTGCAAAAAAGGTTCTGTGTGTGAGACCCTGAGCTTTGTTTCCACCTTGCAGATGTGAAGCTCCAGGCTGAGCATGGCATGGCAGGCGTGCTATGTAAGCTTGAGCATGTGTGGGAGACAATAAATCACACTCTTTGGAAATACTGCAATAATCAATGACCAGGGAAGATAGATAGCTGGCCAGAGAAGAGAGATGGTTGACTAGGGAGACATGTAGAAAGAGGCCTTAGCTTCACACAATGGATAGAAATAGACTGAGATGCTCGTTAATTGTTTTCTTCAGTCATGAATTTCATTTCTTAAAAGCATACTGTAAAGTACATTTCAGTGCCTCATCCCTTAAATCTCTTCTATTTCCCCTTCTTCACTCCTCATAAATGCATTGGCTCGTGGGCTTGATGGTACTTAATTTATACATTTTTGCTTAATTTGATGAACTGTAAGTGCTCTTTTAGCCTACTGCGAGCATTCAATAACCCAAAGTGGCTGTGAAGTATATAAGTCCTGTTGCTGCTTCAGAGTGCCTGATTAAAACAGAAATAATGTATTATAAAATCCCACTCAAACATCTTTATCCATCATAACTCAGGGGTAAAAAACTACCTGGGCTTGCTGGTGTATTTTTTCCCCTTCTGTATCAATCTGCATTAGTAATTGCAATGAAGTTAAAGCAGTAGCTTCTTCATGGTTCTCTGGGTGTTTTCTATTAACAAGCAATTTTACATTTCATTTTAGTGGTCACGTCCCTGATCCCTTCACCTCTGCCTGGCCAGTCCAGAGCTGTCCCACACTACCTTTTGGGAAAGGTTCCTCAGTTTCCCCATGAAGAGAAATGGGAATGAGTCATTGCTCAGCCCTTCAGCACCTGTTTAAAAGCATAATTGATTATGTTTGCAAAGAATTTGGGACCTTCAGACAAAGGACCTTCAAGAACTTCTGTTTTTTCAAGAATACAGCACAGATTATTTTCTAGATTTGTCTGTACGACCTTCTACCCTCTCCTCTTCGGTCTCTCACCAGGTCCAGATGCAGGAGTAAGCACGGTTAGACTTATGACAGCTCAAACCTGACATTGGCCAAAAAAAGTCACACTTGAGTCAAGTATGATAATCCCATCCTTTATACATCAGGAAGGAATTATATGTGCATTACCTGCAAGGATATTTTTCCTATAAAGACTCCTTTCTCCTCCTCCTTCCCCTCTCTATGCATTTTTTTTCCCCCCTTTCACATGGTCCTTAGTATCACGATGCTCTAACCCACTTTTATTGAGAGGTTAAACGGAGCCAGAAAGCTCCAGAAAAAATGTTCTGTCTCATCGACCTCCCCTCCAGGCTGAGTTGTGTAATTTCTCCCACTGTGCTGAATTGCTGCTCCTCTCAGTGTGTGCAATAAGCAGTCGCTTCCCGAGGAGGAGACACGCTGCCTCCTCAAGTGCCCATTCAGCACCGCAGAGAACAAACTGGCTGCCAACAGGGGTGGGATTCAAGGGCTGCGACACACGGAAAAGAACAAAAGGAAGGCGGTGCTGGAAAAGAGCGTGGGGAGGTGAACAGAAGACAGGTGGGAAAGCCCGAGGTTAGGGAACAAAGGCTAGAGAGCCATGAATATTAAAACTGTTGGTATAGTGATGAAACACCCTAAGCAAAGCAGGTTTTTTCAGAAAGATAGAACATGCCACTTGGGCTCACTCAGGCCAGGTAGCACTCTGGTGTGAAAACAGGTCCCCAGAAAATAGTATTACATAGCACTCACGTATATTTTAAGTGAAGATTGATTCTATTGCATGATAGAACACGTGAAATAAAAAGCCCGAAAAAGGGAAGTCTGCCTTCCCTCCTCCCTGCCCCTACCAATGTCTTGCATATCTGAAGCTTTTCCCCAATAAATTGCTTTGATTTATTTTAATTTTATATAATTTTAAAACGTTAATATTAAGACATTCTCCTATTTTAAAATATAAATTCAAAGTTTTCCTGGCCATTAAGATTAATATCTAATATCCCTTTGCCAACTCGTTTTTCTGACTCCACTAAGTCCCATCAGGAAAGTATTTTTGAGAGTCAGATTGTATCAATCCTGCAGCTGGGCAGGTACAAGGGGACTGTGGTTAGGCAGGCCACGGGAGTCTTGCATAGAGCGTGGGACAGAAAGTCTGGAGAGACTGGAGGCAAACTTTGATGCTATTTCAAGTCATTCTTTTCACACCAGAGTGGCTGAAGAGCAAATGTCTGAGTGCAAGGGCCAGCACAGGCAGCCCATGATCCGTCAGCCGTGATCCGCGTGCTCGTGTCCGGTCAGCTGCTGCAGGTGGGGGTAGCACCCTGAGTGACCATGGTTGGCCATCTCTTTTGCATCATCACTTTAGAAGCCTTGGCCTCTCAAAACATAAATACCATTGTCTTCTCTCCTCACCAAGGTCAGTGAACTTGGGCAGGACCAGCTTTGGTCCTTGCTGTTTCTATATTCAGTTACAGCTCCTCTGTCTTAGACCACTAATCTCTGATCCCAGAGTAGACACTTTTCCAAGAGAATCAGTCTCAAGTAGGAAACTGCTTTAAAAAAGGAGATTTAATGAAGCAATTTGGGACTTCTTTTTTTTTTTTTTTTTAATTTAGTGGTGAAAAAAACCCCAAGGCCCTGTCTCCTCTGCATTTTTTGAAATTGTGACATTTGCGATAACCAAAGTAAAGGAAAGATCAGTGATTAGGAAGCAAGATTATTCTCTGAAAAAAGCCACCTGTAAATTATGAAAACACACACTGCAACACCAGAAGCACAATAACATTAGCCTGGCTTTGGGATTTACTACCAAAACTAACACCTGAATGCCCTGCAAGCTACACTGTGCTGTGGGCAGGGAGGTGAGAAAGGGCACGCACCTCCTCCCTTCAGGGCCATGCAGAAAGGGGCAGCCATCCCATGCTGTCCCTTCTGATGACCTCTCACTGGAAGCAGATAATCACTTGAGCTAGACTGAGTTTCACCTGGGTTTTGGGGATTAGTGTCTAAGCCAGGAAAAGTGAGTCAATCCTAGCTGCATCCACTTTTTCCAGGAAATCATAGAATCATTGAAAAGACCAAGATTGACTCTAACAATTATCACAGAACTGCTAAGTCCACTACAGACTGTGTCCCTAAGTGCCACATCCACAGGTCTTTTAAATGCTTCCAAGGATGGTGACTCAGCCACTTTTGTGGACAGCCTGTTCCAATGCTTGACAAGCCTTTCTGTAAAGAATTTTTTCCTAATATCTGATCTAAAACTCCCCTGATGCAACTCGAGGTCATTTCCTCATCCTATCAGGTTGTTACTTGGGAGAAGGAACTGACCCACACCTGGTGACAACCCCCTTCCACATATTTTCTAAATTAGCTCTTTCAGAGAGCTAAATAGAAGTGCCTGCAGCTGATGAGGAAAGCAACCATGCACATGAAATGGTGTGTGATTCCCTTCACCTAGCCCTGGATGCTGACCCAGCAGAGCCTGACTGTATGGTGCTCCATCCTATGAGTATTGTACAAGTCCAAGGAGTGCAGCAAGGCAGCTGAGAAAGGAAACTGTAAGTAATAATTATGTTGCTTTGAGGATTAATGTGTGATCCAACTCACTTGGCAAGGTAGAATAAGGCTGTGATTTTTCCAAGGTAGTTCATTATCATAGTCAGCAATTTCTTTAGGTTTCTTGACATGTGGTCTCATTCTGCTGTTGCTGCAATTTTGCTGGTGGTTTTAGGCTCTGCATGTGCCCTTTCCTTAGTTATGAAATTCCTACTTTTAGCTCCTTTAATTTAAACTTTGTTAGCACAGGGCTCTTGGGTTGCAATGTGCAGCAGTGCTCTCTGCCTGCAGCCCATAGACGTACACAGCTGATTGCGTGTGACATTTTCCCTTTATCTCCCAAAAGCTGTGGAGAAGTTTTGCTGTTCTTCTTGCCCTTCTTCATTGCTCCCGAGCCCTGGAGTGTCTCTGTAAGGAGCACATTTAGTGGTGATTTGTATGGATTTCTGTGCAAACTGAAATCAAGGGGAAAATGATCAAGAGACAGCTGGGAAATCATTGCCCATCATCTTTGCATGCTAGGCTGCTTTGTAAGTGCTAATACCTATAAGCAAGCCAGCCCAATAGCTAGGTAATTTCTGTTAATCTCCATTAAAATTCAGGATTCTTCTGTGCAAGGGTAGGAAACTTAGATCAGGAAGGACATATTCTGTCTTTGTTGTTAACTCTTTGAGGGTCTTCTTTTTATATTTCCGTGGCTTAGATTTCCCATTTCCAAAGTGGCTTGCATCTGTTGGTCTCTCCAAAAGGTATGGCACTGGGTGAATTCAACAAGAAAAGCCTTGTCTTTGCATGTGTGTTAAGAGGTTCCTCAGCAGACCTGCAAGGCACGTGATCCATGCAATTTGCACTGTACATTTCTTTGAGGAGACTGCAGCCCTGGCTTTTTGTGTGCCACTGCTCCCACTGTGTAAGTGCTCCCCAGACCCGAGACTTTGAGAGGCTCTCGCACAGCCCCTTTGAACCCGCAGCCCACTGTGTTTGCCTCGAGCACTTCAACACCCTCAGTGTTATCTCCTAAACGGTTTGATGCTGCCAGGCCTTTTGAAGTGTGAAAAGTGCTTCCAAGCACCAAAGATTTTATGTTGATTTTTCTTTTTGTTTTACCTAACTTCTTTGAGAAGAACAGGAAGGAGGCAGCTTTGTGAGGTGAGTAAATGATAGCTAGCCCAGTTGTGGGTACGAGAAACAAGGCTGTATGCACAAACACATGCAGGGTAATAGTCTACTTCAACAGTAGGTTCCCTTGCTAATTTGGAAAGCCGTTCCAGCTCTGGCTTGATTCCATTTCAACTTCAAGCTGTGAATAAGGAGGGCTTTTAAGCTGTCATTTTGTTAAAGACAGCTTTAAAAACACAAGAGGAAGAGACATCAATTACCAAAGCAAACAAACCTATGGAAATAAAACTCTTTTCCTTGACAAGTAATTCAACACTGACAGCACACGTTGCCTTTTGGATTTTTTGGTTGGTTGTTTTTTTGTTTGCTTTGATTTGTTTTCTTGGAGATTTTTCTGATTATTGATAGGTTTGGGTTTTTTGAGGGAAGAGCTTAATGAACAGAAATCTTGTTTTGGCTGGTGAACATGTTAACACATGAGTATGCAGCACAGGATGTGATTTCAGGTAAAGTCAAAAGGAAGGCAGTGGGTTAAATGACTGTAAAATATAGTATTGCCGGATTTGTATTTGTGTTTTTTAGTACCTGAGAGAACCATTTCTGAAGCTAAAATAAGGTGTGATTTTTTTCCTTTTCTTTCATGGTATTTTCTCTAATCATGGAATGAAATCATACTAAAGCAGTGTATTTAGACTCTATGTATGGCTCCCTGATGCATTACGAAGCCTGGCAGAAAGGCCAACACCATTTTTAACCAAAGCAATAAAATCAAATGAATTTTTTTTTAACAGATTCTAGAGAATTTTCTCTTAGTAGCTAGAAGATGTAACCTGAAAAGTAACTTTCTCAGAAATAAATAATTAATTAACAAAATAATAATAAATAAATAATAATAAATAGACTCTATTTAATTACGGGGTCTCAGACTAGTTAAGGTCAGGAGGGACCACCAGTGGGGGCATACGGTCCAACCTCTCTGCTCAAGCAGGGTCATCCCAGAGCACATGGCACAGGATTGTGTCCAGACAAGCCTTGAATATGTCCGGTGAGGGAGACTCCACACCCTGTCTGGGCAACCTGTCCCAGCATGTGGCCACCTGCACAGTAAAGAAGTTCTTCCTCCTGCACAGCTGTAACTTGCTGTGCATCAGATCCTGCTCATTGCTGCTTGCTGGAGGAACCACCAGTGACAGGTTCCAGCTAAACCCTGTGCCACCGATTAGGACCCGCTGGGATGTGTCATTCTGCCTTTCCCAACCCACTTCACCCTCTGCTCTTCCTGAGTTGCCTAGGAGGATATTGTGGGAGGCATAGCCTAAAGCCTTGCTGAAGTCCAGGCAGACAACATGCACTGCTCTCCCCTCATTCCTCCAGGCAGTTTTGCCCCTGTAGAAGGCAAGCAGTTTGGCAAGCAGGGTTTACCTTTAGTGCAACCATGCTCACTGCTCCTGATTATATTTTTGTTGCACACTCTCTCAGCACTTATGGGTGCATCCTTTCTGGGTCCTTCCATGGACCTGCAGATGCTAAGTTTGATGAGATGATCTCTAGCCCTATCCTCCTTAACCACAGGGAAATCTTCCTTCCACCACTGGACCTGGGCCAGAGATTCCTGAGTCTTGTCAGTGAAGCCTGATGCAAAAAAGGCATTCAGTATCTCTTCTTATTCCACATTCCTTCTTCTTCCATCAGTGTACGAGGGCAAGGCCAGTAATTTGTCCATGACAAGGGAAGCCATGTGTTCAGCTGGTATAAATTGCTATTGCTTCCTTAACAATAGCAGAAGTGTGCCAGATCATCCTCTGAGATTCTTGGCCTATAATTAACTAAACTAGTGGTTGCATGGTTATATTTTAGTATCTCTTAATGAACGACCTGAAAGCTAAGCACATACAGTGAAATTATAACCTATCTTTTTATTTCAGACAGAGCAGCATTATTTTCTATCTGCTTTCCTGCTTTTAGACTTTTAATGGTTCATTTGAACTTACACTGAAAACAGAGGTGCAGACCTGCCTTGTGTAGTCCCTGTAACAAGTGGAAGCTGTACACCCATGTCTGAGGAGAAATAATTCTCTGTGTTTGCTTAATATGTGCGTACTGCATGGTGGTGTTTTTTCTAGGAGATGTTTCCTAGAAACAAAACCCATGGTAAAACATGGTCAATATGCATTCTGAGATGAAATTATGATAGATGACTGCCTTTGAATCCTGAGGATGCTGCAATATTTTTATAGGGCTGAAATTTTAACATAAATTCAGTTTTATACAAAATAGATGCAGCACAATTGCCTGCCTCCTTTGGAGCTATTAAAGAAGATGAACATATTAAGAAATATGCCCTCTTAATTAAAATCTAGTGTCTCTCCCACTAAGATTAATTTTCAGCCATCTTTTATTTTTCTTATGAGTGTAGCTATACCAGGCTGTTGCATCAGAATCTGAAGCACATATACAGACATGGCACTTTCACAAACCAATGTAAAGCAGTAAGTTTTAGCTCTCTGCTCAGCCCTTATTCAATAGCGTGTGTTTCTGAGGGTGAAGTAGAAGATGGAAGAAGGATGTCAGGTTTGTGTAAGTGCAGTTGTAAAGGCTTAATTTGTTGCTGTTGTGCTTACTTTTATTGGAGTCTTTCCTGCAGAAATAATGAGCAAAGCAGGAAGAATAAATGAAGCTGTCTTTTGTAATTCTAAACAGGAACACTGAGAACATAAATTGGTTGCAGTTGAGTTAATGAATCTTGAGACGCTACAAATTTGGGTATTGCATGCTCTTCACTTGCCTACCTCCCCCACAGTCTCCTGTTGCAACACTTACATGTCTTCTTGTTTCCCCAGTTGTGCTCTTATTATCTCACTGTAAAACCTCTAATCTATCCCCCGTCAAGCCTTTCACATCTGGAAGTCCATCATACCATAACTGGATCACAGCTACATGCAGTCTTCCTGCCTGGCAGATGGGTGCTGAAAAGCAGGCCTGTCTAGGCTAACTAGACTTTCAGTGCTTCATCTGTTTCCTGTTTGAACATCCCTTTTGCCCCCCTTGTGAAAGAAGCTTGTATTCATAAATATACTGTCGCCTTGAGCACAGCTACTGAGAGCCCACCATCTACTTTGGCTGCCACTTAGGCATGACCTGTGCATACTTGAACATTAGGTAGTAGGTGTCTACTTGGGGAGAAAGGAGACAAGGAGGGAACTTGTGGGATTTGAAGCCACCTTGAAGTGTTTCGGAGGTCATGAAAGCAAAACTTGAGAGATGGTTCAGTTCTGTACAAGTATGAAGTGTGAACACTGAAACAAGCTGAAAAGCATCAGCATCAGTCAGACTGAAGGCTGAGAAATGAGTGACACTCATCAAAAAAGTCATGTTACAGTGTTGATTACAACACTCCATTAACTCTGTGGGGCTTATGATTTAAAAAAATCACCAACAACAAACAAACAACAAGGCCTTCCATCAGATCAGTGTCTATTATGACTCTGAGCCACTCTTAGGAGCAGTTTGTAGATGAGAGCCAGTCATGTACTGTGCATTGCATAGCTGCAGGCTTTTTTCTTTCTTTCAACTGTCAGCCTGTCTCCTGAGATTTATCTGGAAATTACAACTGGCATTGTGCTAGGCAGGAGTTGAAGGATAAAGAGTTCCTACAGGTAAAAAAATTACTCATTCAAACTACCCCAGTTGCAACAAAAGGTGTGGTGTGGTGGAGATCGTCTATCTGGACTACATTAAGACACTTAAAATGTGTGTAATTTAAAGTCATATGTATAGTTAGGCAATCTGAAATGGACTTGTAAGACCACACTTAAATTAAAGTATGGCTTACTTATAATATATGCAAACTGAAATGACCTTACCCTTAATTACCTAAATCAGTTTAAATCAGAATCTCTTGGAGATTCAGAAAGCTGAAATACATACTTTTTGGGGGGGTTGAAAAACAGATTTGTATAAACAATTGGTTTTTTATCTTAAGTTCCCACTTTTACAAACTCTTCCCTATTTGCAGCAGCTCTGCTTTGAAATGTATGTTTCATCTGCTGGATTTCCTTCTAGTAAGTGTTGGAGTGTAATCTTCATGTGGTACTGTATTTAATTGTTGGCTCAAGCAGAGAGTTGAAGTAAAACACTGTACAGTGAAATTACAGTGCAGCAGAAATACAAGGTGTGTGGTGATGAGGAATCAGCTTCTGAAAATCTCAATCACTACAATGTGAAATTGCTTCAGTGGAGTGAAATAGCTTGGGACAGAGTGGGCAGGGAGCAGAACCAGTGCGAGTCAGATTTTGTGCTGGTGAGCATTTTCTCCCCTTTCTTCTCCCCCACCACCCAAATAATTCACTAATTGCAGCCAGGGATATTTTTTTTTCTTATTCTCCATTTCTGCTTGTATTTTTACCTACAATTACCTTTTAAAAAGATGTCACTGACAGCTTCATTATTTCAGTCCCCTGAGCACTGTAGAAGAGCACAGGAAAAAGGTCTTCTGATACATACTGACTATTAATGACCTTTGCCAACTCTGAAGACCAAGCAGTGCAAATAGCTGTCATTTATACCACCAACATATTGTCTTTCCTAGTGGAAATGTGGCATATGAATGCATGATTGCCTTTGACTGCTGGCTGCAACCCGTAACTTGTGTATCCAAGCAATATGAAGCAATCCTCGCAGAAAAGCAAAAGGAAACAAAATCCCTCTTCTCCTTTAATTAACTCTGAGAACATTAATAGTATCTTTAAAAAAGAAAGGCAAAATCCTCCCATGCTTGCAACAGTAACAATCACTTTTACTGAGTCAGTGAAGAGTTGTACTGCCCTTCCATCTCACCTTTAGTACAGCAGTAAATCTTGCTTGGCTGGTGAACCAATATCATCTATAAATAGCCTGTGTCTGAGTGGGAAATGCAAACAGCTCTGTTCCTGCAGTCTGTCTGTGGGACTTCTGTCAACATGTATCAGATTCCAAATATTTGGGTAATTTCTTAGCTGGAAATGTGAATGTCCTTGCTTATATTTGGGGTGCCTTTTCTGGGGCCAGGAGTAGTTTAACATTTGATAAAGTAGATTTCATCCAAAGCACAAGTTTTCTGAGTGATAGGTCAAAGAATCCTTTTTGTGCTCAGATGATGCCATTAAAGCACACAGTGCACAGGTATTTCTAGACTCTGTTTGAAATGCAATTGCAAATTCTTCCTGAAAGCCTATGAATTTCTTGAAAGAGTCATCCTGTTCTGTCTCTCTGTACTATTGATCTGTGTCTCTATCCCTTTGGTCAGATAGAGGGAACTTAAATTGGAGACTGCTAGTAAGGGATTTAATAAAGGGCCTGCTTCAAGATTTCCACCATGGGTCTTCACAGCATAGAAAAGGAGATTTAGCCATGTCAGCTATTATACATCATTGGGTTGCTGTTATCCTGCACTGAAAACGGAGATGCTATGACAGATTGTGGAGAGAAAAGCAGTGTGACTAGCAATTTTATCCTGTTAGCATGTTACAGTAATCTTGCCACACTGTAGGAAAATACTGTCAGTAAGGCCGTGCTGAAGTAATAACATAACCTATTTTGGCTAAAGAGGGTGTTGTGACTGTGTACAGGTTTGTGAAAACATGCAGAATATGCTCTTCTCCCTTCAATTCGGCATGGAAAAATATACTACAATAAATAAAAAAGATGGTGAATGCATCATGCAGTAGAAGTCTAAGTAATAAGCTTGTTCAGAGATAGAGAGTGAAAGATGTAGGAGCACAAGTCATGGGCTTTTTTCAATATATCAGAGGTAGGTTGAAGAACTTGTTTTCTAAGACATGTTGTCTCTGAGTTCAAAAACCATTTTACTAATGTGTACTACTATATCATACGCTAATAAAGGGATACACATTATGAACTACCATTACTAATTAAAAAAAAAGTCTATTAATTAAAAGTTATGTGCTAAGCTGCAGGGTGATGGTTCTTCCTAAGTTGCTTTAAACTTGAAATGTTTCATAACCGTGCAAGTATCTGTTCATTTCTTTGCACTGCTTGAAGTGAAGAGGGAAAGTAGGTCAGTAATATTTCTTCTTACAACATATTGTTCAGGAAGTGCCTTCCTCTGACATTGGAAACCTGATATTGTAACTCTGAAAGGACATTCAGGGTTATTAAACAACCCTTACCTTAGATAACATAAATTATAATCTTTTCCTAAGTATGGCACAGTCCAGCTTTTGATGCTGATGACCCATTGGTGAAGATAGTGATATATAAGCTGAATAGTCTCAGTGTAAATGTTACAGCAATCCTCAAACACCCTTTCCTCAAAAACCCTTTTCCCCACCACCTCCAGTAGCATCAGAAACCATAAAAATAATGCCTATTTTCCCCCATGTGTTGTGGGGGGAGGGGTGGGGTCGTTATTGGGAGTTTTGTAGCTTCCAGGTTTTTTTTGCACATTGTTTTTTGTAATTTTCCTGTAATGTTGAAAATCCTGAAATCAAAATGGTTCTGTTCAGTCCTGTTTATGACTGCCATTAATGTACAAAGATGTGCAAAAACACTTAAATACAGGTTCAAATCAACCTCTAACCAGGAAAGCTCTTAAGTATATGCTTAAATGAAAGAGCAAACAAAAATATTTAACTTAAACCAACCCTGTGTGTCCTCCACAACCAAAACCAGGGGTTTAGTAATTGCAATTATTTTACAAAGTTCAATGTGCTTGGAGAATTTGATTCTGCTCTGGTTCTCTTCTTTGTAGACACAAAAGCACTGAATTCCTTAGGTTTTCAGAGCAAGTATATACTTTGGATGGGCCTGGGTATACTGGACATCAAGAATGAAGGAATTTTTTTCTGTTATTTCTCATTACCAGAAAGATGATTGAGATTTTTTTTTTTTCTGAACCATGCCCCTTATGACACAGTGGGCAAGGGATTTGTCATCTCCAAACAAACCTGCCTATGTCAATGAGTAGTGGTAGCTGCTGAGCCAGATTATTTGTGCAATACCTCAGAACTCATAGGACTTGACCTTTAGAAAGTGGAAAAAAACTTACCTCAGCATTTCCTCAGTTTCTTGGTTCTTAATTTTGTGAAACTTAGAGCTGGTTAGCTTCCATGATTAGCTGATAGTGGAGGTAAATATGAACAGAAAACTTTCTTCTGACCCCGTCCTATTTTGAAATAGTAAAAAAATATGCTGATGGGGCTTTTGGTCTTGAAAGCAAATTGCTCACTCTGAGCCTTAATCACTCAGAGAGGCCAGTGCCTCTTCAGGTTGAAAAGTAAAGCATGTGACATTTAAAAATTCCTATCCTACTATGCTAGGTACCAATCTTCTA
This sequence comes from Rhipidura dahli, assembly GCA_013399225.1. Classification (NCBI taxonomy): domain Eukaryota; kingdom Metazoa; phylum Chordata; class Aves; order Passeriformes; family Rhipiduridae; genus Rhipidura; species Rhipidura dahli. The sequence continues at coordinate 1,817,972 of VXAC01004697.1, read as the reverse complement.
TTCTGCTTTAGCACCTCATATTAGAAATGGTTTCATTCTGAGTTAGTTTTCCTAGGTCTCTACTGAAGAGATGAATATTGCAGGAGCCAGTGCAGCTCCTAGTGAGCCAAGCTCTGAGAAAGGCCAGGAGAAACTCTCTGGAGGCACCTGCTTATCTCCCTTGATTATGAAGAAAGCCCTGGGAAACTACATAGTGAGTAGAAGTCTAGCTTGAGGTACCCAGGCTTAGATGCGATCCTACTTTAAAGCAATTAGGGAAAGAACTGTTTTCCTTCCCTTTTGGGCTGCTCTACTTCGTGGCAGTCAGGAAAACTTGCCCCCAGTGAGCTTAGAAGCACAAATGTAAGAAAAATAGTACCTTTGCATTTCTTCCTGTCATGTTGCTCAGCATCTGGGCAGCTCTCAGTGTCATAATAGTGATATTCTCTGTTTGCACTATGCTGCTTCTGTAAAAAAACAGGGGATTTGAACCTCAAAATATCTTTGTCTTGCAGTTTTCATTGGGGTGAAATCCATTTCCCTTGATTTGCCTGAAAAGGAAAAATTTCTTTTATTGAGGGTGAGGGGAGAGGAAAAAATTAGCAGCTTTTTAGATAAAATTAAGCCACTCAGTATTAGGGAATCAGGGGATTTATCTTTGATCCCTTTTATTTTTTTTTTTTTTTTTGTCTTTTTTTCCTTAGGGTGCTAGTAGTGTACAGGATATTAGCTTTGTATTTTAGCCACTAGGTGGAGAAAGCAAGCCTTCTGTAATTTAATAGCATTTGTTGTATTATGCTATTCTGACCTAAATTCCATAGATACTTTGGAGCAGAAATGTCCCTTCTTTCCTGCAGTACTTCAGAAGGTGGAATAGCAATGAAGAGTGGAGAGTGGCAAGCTGAAACTTTGCTGGAATAGATTTTAAGAAAATATGGTGGAAAATCAGTCTTAAATACAAAAGCAAGGGTACCACGGGCAGCCTCTTACAGTCTTCTGAACTGGAATTTTGATCATCATTCTTTCTGATGCTTGGGTTACTAGGAGTAAGGAGTTGTGCTGCCACTGCAAAAATGTTGTACAGAGAGGGCAGGCACCTTCTCTTAGAAATAAATTTCCTGCCACATCTTCATGAGGACGGAAAGAAAAGCAGTGGTTGTGTACAGACAGCTTGTGATGGCACCCTCCTGTTTGAGAGGGAGATGGGAGCCATTGCTCCAACACGTGTCTGAACCCATAGGTGAAGTTGAACAGTCTTAGGCAGAAATGTTGAAAGACATCCATTTTGGAAGATTGAAAGTCATTCTTTCTGGCACAGTTCAGTCAGAAGAGGCCTCTCAGTGAGGCCCTCCTCCAAACTGGTATGGATGGAAGTTAACCCTCATTCTCCTGCCTTTTAAAGCAGTGTCTTATTATGAATACATGCATTAGAGGGGAGGTAGTAGCATTACATCCTATTGCAAATTATGTCTGAAGGAAATAATAAAGGATTTGGTTTGTATTTGTCACTTCAGCATTCTTTCCTTTAAGTATGGGCTGAATTTTATCTCAATATGCTAATAGGTCCCCCAGCCTGCCCTGTCATTCTAATCTACTAAAACTAATTTTTCTGTGCTATGGAGATCTCCCTTGGACTAATTATGAAGGAATTTCAAGTGTCTGTGAGACAGGCTGTGCCCCTTTTTAGGCAGCATATATTCCCACTAAAGACAGTTTCTAACACTAAAATTCCTGAAAACCATCTCTGGGCAGGAGTTTCTGTGCTTGAGGATTGACAGGATTCTTCTTCAACCAAAGCCAATGTGAAAACCTGATAAATCTGTTCCTTCCCTGTCCTTTCTAATCCTATCCTGGCCATGATGCTCAATTTGGGAATGAGTTACTTGCCTACAGCACCTTCTGCTTCAGAGAAAGGAGTTGTTTAAATGTTTTATATGCTTGTTACCCATCCTTTTCATGCCTATTTAGTTTTAGCAACCTAATATTGCAGTTTGTGTTGGCTTCTGCAGGAAATATTTCTTCTTAAGCCATATTCAGGACTGCAGCACCTTCCACTGTGAATCATGAAGATACATTTAAGTTTGATCCTGGACTCCACTCACCATTGGCTAGACTCAGTTTCTAAGAGGTAGTCCTGACCCATGTAGAAAAGCCTGCATAGAAGTGGCTCAAAAGGGAATGCACAGATGATGGGTCTTGACCAGTGAAGTCAGAACTGTTTTTCCAAGTAATTTAAAGTCTTTTCACCTATTTTGGTCTTGCACTCTGGCTGAAATAATTTCCCTGTCAAAAATGCAGCATGGGTAACTCATTTTGCAGCATGCAGTGTGTGATGAATTCTGCAGGTGAAAAACAACTTTAAGGTGTAAAAACATGTAGAGAGAGTACATAATAAATGAACAGGTGATGGGTTTATAAACACTAAGAAAAGGGCCTCTTCAGACTCTGTTGACTTCATTGATTATTGAAGTTGTTTGCTGGTTTCTATTTCCATTAAATTCCTCTGCCACAGATTTGGATAAAACCATATAAAGCCATGAGGCTCTTATTCTAACATTGTTCATTCATGTAGATCATCAAATAGTGTCTGAAAATTGTTTAGCTTCAGTTTTCATTCATGGTCACTACCAAATGATTTTTTCATTCACTTGGTTATTTGAGGATTTCATGCTACTCCTTTTTGTTGTTTTTTTTTTTAATTACCCTTTTTACAGGTAGAGGGATGAGTTCAATTTTTATTATCAAAGTTAAAGGCTAAAGTTCTGTTCCACTTTTTATTTTCCACTATTCTGCCCATATCTAATCCTACGTTTTTCTTCTGGCTTTCATGTATTTTTTTATGAAGAAAGGGGGAAAAAATAACAGACCACTGATATTTTGATGAGTTCAAACTTTTTAAAGTGGGTTTACTTAGCTTTTTCTGAAATTATTTTTCAGTTTCAACCCAAAATATACTCTACTGATGGATGTTAAACCTTATCAGTAAGCTACAATTATAGTAAGTCATTTTCTTGACTTCATAAATTCTGTAAACTAAGTTTTTGATCAACTAAAGAGCTCTTATATAAACTGCTGGACTAAGTGCAAATCAGATCTCCAAGCAAGTTTGATTTATGGGTGGATGACTTGTCTGAGCCTCACTGACAGAGAGGCAACAGTACTCGTGAAATACTGCTCAGAAAGAAAAGGAACATTGAAGTGTAACATAAAGAGCAAAGCCAGGATGTGTCTGAGCCAAGATTACTGCTTTGTTCTCATGGGTTATCTCAGCTCTAAAGGGAATTACAGAACGTGTGTGTGACCCTTTTTTAGAAAAGAACCTCAGCTTTCTCATATCTTTCAGAACACCTACAGTAATCAAACTGAATGCATGAGCTGCTGTGAATGGAATCTGACACTGCCCCACCGAAGGCAATGTGAGGAGTCCCAAAAACTTCAAAACAAGACAAATAGGGGTCTAAATGCCTGTCAGGTGGGTGGATGTCAAGTTCCCCACAGCATCTACTATGTTACAGAGGCAAACACATATTGCAAAGGGATGTGGAGAAGTCATCAGTCTTGAGAAAGCGATTGGACACCTGGGAAAGATGATCTAGGAAGGTTAAGGCTTTTCCATCAGAAGAGTGGGAGGACACCATGCAGCAGCCTTCAAAAATACAAAACAGTGCTGTGGAAAGGAACTGAGGAGTCTTCTTTGCTTTCCTTGTCAGTGATAGATGAGACAAGAAGCAGTGGGCTTAGATTTCTGTGAGATTTCTTTCCCAGCTCAGGAGAAGGCTGACTTTAACAGCTGGTGGTTACCAGTCAGGCTGAGGAAAGCATGTTTCTCAGTACAGATTAAAGAAGTATTTTGTGGGAGTGATTTAGACTAAGTATTAGGTGCTCTGTTGGTTTAGTAGTCTAATTTCTGTAATGGTAAAAATTATAAATGAATATCTAAAGATGTATTTTTAGATCTGTTAAGTCTAATTTGGTTGATAACAGCATGCTAAATCTTGAATCTCTCAGAAAGAAACTGCTAAATATTGTTTCTCTCAGAAAACTTCTGCAAAAATAACAATTTCTGACCCATTCTACTCACAACAATCCAGATTCAGATTCTGGAGACAGCTATATATATAGGGATAGAAATGTTCATAAACCATGGACCAAGGGGCAAAGGAGAGACTCAAAGGGCCCACATTTTCTGGGTAATCCTTCTAAAAGAAACAAAGAACAATTAAAACTCACTTTTATACCACCACACTTCTCAGTCACAAACTAAGAATCTTAGCTAAAAGGTCTCACCCTTCGAAAGTTTAAACAATTAGAGAATATGATGGCTGTCCTATAAGCTGAAGATGAAAATTCAATCTGAAGTATAATCAACAGCTGATGAATACTGCTTTCAGATGTGTGGTGTTTTGACCACACTTACCTGTGATAACTGGCAAAATGACTTTTCCAAGCAAATGTTGTTGCCAGGTTTGTGGGCTCCATTGTTAAAGTCTATTTACACACCAACAGCAAGGTTAACTGAGAGCAACTGAAGTGCTTGGAAATTATTAGGTATATTATTGAGTTTAGAAACTAAAACAAAAAAAACCCCAGTGGCCAGTAGAAGACTATTGGAGATTTCTAGAGTGATAGACCAGTGCACTTTTCTATAATTTATGTCTGTGTAGTATCTGAGAATTTTTGTTATGGAATAAAACTTCATACTTACAGATGATAAAAGCTGACTTCTGCACCAAATAATTTCATGTTGCATCTTAGAAAACCAGTGGCAAATGCAAATTAAGGCAAGGATGGCAGGTATGGATGGTGATGTAAAAATCAGCTTGTCAGCTGTTAATAACAGGTGCATTGAAATTAGGCTGTGGTCCATGTAAAAAGAGAAGCAGCTTAGGTTAGATTCAATAGAGTAAGAAAATCAGGGAAGGAATTAAAAAAGATATGGACCACATATGAACAGGAAGATGAGACAAGAAAATGATCTTTGAATGGCTAAGTGTAGGGCAAGGTTGTATTTGTCTGGATTGGAGGAAGACCTGTTGCAGAGAGTGTGATGAGGAGAAACTTGGCTAGCATTTCAAGTAGCTGACCAAAACGGGGACGACCACATCCTAGGTTCTGCAGAGAGAAGACCTAATTATTGGTCATCCTTTTGAAATGAGGTTCAATCAGATGTACTTTGAATGTTAATAGGTGCGTGCCCAATTTTAAATGTTTATATTTTCAGTTTAATCTTTAGGTACTTGTCCATTTAAAGACAAAAAGGCAAAATCCAGGCTGTTGCTTAATACTGTTAAGGGTTTCTACCTCGGTTGTGTTTGCAGTGGAGAGCATTCCAGTTAAATCCATATCATTGTGTGGGAAATAGCAGCCAATTTGCTTGTCTGGATTACAAGTGTAGCTTTGTATTCTCACATGATTGCAGGCTAGCCTGGACAATTGGGCAGTGTTTCAGACTGGCTGGCAGTAGGCAGTCAGAATTCAGATTTTGAAGCCTGCTTGGTTTCTTTATCCAGACCAGCTACTTTTTTCAAGCCCTTTTGGGGGCTCTTTCCCAACAGGGCAATGTTAGGCAAGATTGCAGGGAAATAAACTTTGATACTGGCAATGCTGTCATCACCTGGATTCAGCAGAATCTCAGGGGAACGGCCTGGTAATGGAAGTCTGTGCATTGAAATTGGTTTCAATTGAAAAAACTAAGAGAGGCATAGTTCTCATTTATTCAAAGACATGGCACAGCATCCAAGGTTGTCAGGAGAGCCTTACACAGGCCAGATAAACCAAATTACCCTTGTCAGCATTTCTTATTCTGCCTGTGTTGTCGGGGTGAACTAGGGTAGAGGGCTGTATGTTCTGTACTGCTACAGGAACTGGGGCAGTGCCAGGGCAGAGCTGGACAGACTTTATATGCCCAACAGGTGGGTGTAAAATTATAGCTGTGGTGATTTTGTTTCAGTTTTTGCCTCTGTTTCCACTGAGAGTAATGCTTACCTTTAAGGGGAAATTAATTTCTTAGATGAAATATCTTCTCCTTACAACAAACAGCTGCCACAGGGCTTGCCATGCAGCAGTTGACAATAGTTTATTGTTCTGCTAGATCTTTCAAGACCTTTAATTCTGAGGGATTTTTTTTTTTTTTTAAGTATTTATCTACCTTTGGTCCCATAAAGTGTTTTATTGCAATATTGAAACTGGCAGTAGTGATGCAGTTGTTTAATTTAAGGAGAGAAAGTAAATTAATTTGATACCCTATGCCAGAAATCTTGCCCTGACTTTGCCTTCTGTAACCAGCCCAATTTTAGGGCCATGGGAAGAAGACATTCTTCATCCCTTCAATTGACTGGTCAAAAGACTGCCATTTTTGACAGGCTGACAGAGAGAAAGTGCAGATTATGAAAATTTAGTTTGGTCTCGGGTTAAAAGGGGATCTGTAACTGAGCTTCACAAAAGTTACATGTAGGAGATTATTAGTTAGGAGGTTGTATTTGTGGTAAGCAGTTCATACTGCACACCAAAGAATTGCTAAGTGTCCATGAAGTTCAAGACATTGCAAATACCATTTTTACATCTCCTTTTGGCTACTTTTCCTTTCAGTATTCAGTGGGAGGTGTCCTAGAATTAGAGCAAGTAATGAATTGATTAATCACACCTCAGTGGTCCAGACAGGTTTGTGCATGTGCCTCATGACACGCAGATATGTCAGTAGCAGATTTTTTAGGAGTGACTCTAATGTGCAAGAATTTTTTTTTAATTACTTCCACCACCTATTTTTTTTTTTTTTTTAAATTTTAAACATGAGGCATTGCTTCCTTAAACAATATGTTTTATAAAACCAGGTTTTGACCTTTGCTGATGTTTACTCTGGGGGGTCAAAGCACTCCTCAGTGCACTGAACTCCCACCACCTGCCAAAAGTGTAGTCCTGCACCTTATGTCCAATCCTGCACCTTATGTCCTGTTACCAAGAGAAGAGAAAGAGAAATACAGACCAGAAACACAATTTCTGTAAACACTTTAGTTAGGTGAAGATTCCCTGTTTCTGGTAAACATGTCATTTGAAGCACAGAAGTGTTTGTCTGCGTAAACTCCTGTGGAGTCCTAGCACAGACCTCTAAAAGGCTCTGGAGGGAGTCACTGTGGGGCTGTTCAGCTCTAAGCATATTAATGTAAGAGCACTGTACCAAAACTTCTTTGTCAATGTACAAATAATTTTTTGGTGTAATTTTAGGAGTATAGGAGCAGGAGGGACTTCAAAGACTGTGTGTGAGAAATTCCCCTACCATGACGGGGAATATTCTAGAGCTATCTAAAAAAATAAATCCTAATGGAAAAGGTTTCTAAATCATTCCTTTTTCCTGGGCAGTCTGTTGCAATCCTTGATAACATTCAGATGGTCAGAATTTTTCTTAGGCTTCCCATGGTAACGTTTGATTTTTCTCCCTCGTGTATACTAGAAAACCATTGCAACATATATTGTCAACTCAACTTCTATTTATTCTCTTCTTTTCAGAGAAGATGACTTCATCAAATCAATCTGCTTTTCTTCACTGACTAGCATGTTAGCCCTCACACCATTCTTGTTGATATTTTCTTCCCTTCTTCAATTTTTCATGTCCCTAATTGAGAGAGGTGGAGCAGATGAATTTCAGCACCATTAAATACAGTGCACCGAGGAAAAGTGATGCCATATTCTGGCCTCAAAATTTATTTATTACTTTCTCCAATTCCCTAGCTTCTCTTTCGCTGTAAAACAGCTTACATATTTTATCCCATGTCTTATACTTGACCTGTCCTTCCAGCCTGTACTACTTTATATTTGTTTTGAATTTTTTTACTTTCATTATTTCAACCCTATTCAGTTTTCAACACTATGATGAGCCCTACCCTTTGCAGCCCCAGTTATTATCATTACTGAATATATAAACATATTTTCTCATACTTCATCCTGGTCATTAAGAAAGCATTGAGTGGAATCAGGCCTAGAGTTCATCCCTTTAAAACCAATTTGGAAGCCAAAGCAATTTTTTTTTCCATCCACTGTATTGTAATGGAGTCATTACTTCTTTTCATAGATCGCTGATGGAAATTCCATGTCAGAAATCAAGATATACTGTGTCTACTGGGTTTTTAACCCTCACTCCCCATTCCAGCCCCAAGGCAGTTACTGTAGGGGGAAATTTAGGTGACAGAACATATTTTAACTGGACAATTTTAGGGCCTCTAAATAGTAATATATGTAATTTAAGAGCATGTTTTTATAGTAAAGTTAATGCAACAATCTCAAGAACAAGAAATGGCTATTTTTGTGACTATTTGTCATGATTCAGATTGTCTTCAGAGGAGGTGTTAGGAGACAAGAGATTCATGCTGCTATTTATGAACTAGCATAATCTACAAGCTGTTGTTTACTGTGTCTCTAGAGAGTAGGGAAAGTCACATGTTGCTTTGGGTAATGGAGCAAAATATTGATCACAAAACAGTTTCAGCCATTACCAATGCCCTTTGCCACCTTTCAAACACTAGACATGTCTACCATACCTTTTTGCCTCAGATGTTTCTACTGCTGGTCTTAGTTTGTCATTAGGGCCCAAGAATGTGCTCTGTCAAATGCAACACAAGATGGAGATCAAACTTCTTAGACTGCATCAATGTAGCTTTTTCTGCCTTCATCTGGGAATCAAAGGGGATTAGCTGAGTTTATTATAATCTTATTCTTACTACCTCTGCATTCTTTCTGCTGTGTTCCTCTGAAATGAGAGTCTGTGAATGCAGAGGAGAGTGACACACTCACTGAGAGGTTAGGAGGGATGTTGTACTTTGGCGCTGAATTTCGATTTCCACCCTGCTATCCATGCACGCAGAATGCTTTTCCGTTTCCTTTATCTTTGCTATCTTTGTTAGCACAGTTTCTTTTTATTGCAAATAATAAAGTCACAAGCCCGTAATGGAATTTTTCAAACTCATTGCACAATCTTTGATAATAATTAGGGGGAGGCAAAGGTGACTTCTCTCATTTTCAGTTGTTGTATTGTACAGACTCATTGTGTTTGTCAAACAAATACAAGGAAATCTGTCACAATAAAATGGTGGATGCATTTCCTTTTTTCTACAAAGTTCTGATTTGTTTTCCTCTCCAGTTATTTTCCTCACCATCAAATGTTATGTTTTCTTTTAATAATTGTGGAGGGGACAGAGAGAAAGAGATATTCATAGCCTCTTTCTAGCACAGTCCTCTTAGCACTAAGCACACTGCAAGGATGGAAATGAAATTAACTTCACCCTTCAGTTGAAAAACTTGCTCTTTTATTTCCATGTCTAAGAAATATGTACTGAGTAGTTCCAATATTCACATGTTCTGTCCAGCATCGCTCCTGGGCTCCATAATTACCTTCTCAATGTAAATACATCTTCTTTGAATCCAGTTGAGTTTGGGAACATCAAAGTAAATATACACCCTTCAATAAAAGGAGACCAGACAACACTCAGGCAGAGTGTTTGTTGGATTGCCAGTAGTAGTGCCCTCTCTGCACTCCTCCCCATCCCAGCTCTGTTTTGGGCCACTTAGCTTGGCTCTCTAAGCCACCACGTGGGTAGAACTCTGTAAAAGACCACACTCAACAGGCTTCCCCTAGACAGCTGACTGTGTAAGGCTGCCATGTGTCTGGTGGTGTTTTCTCTTATGATTTGTCAACATAATCCCAGCAGACTTTACCCCTCAAGCATTCTCATAACATGTTCATGCAACACCCAACTTCAGCTAAAGCTGCAAACTCAGATAAATTACAGTAGAGTCAGTAATCACATTGGTCACTCTGAATCCAGAGACTGAAATAAAGCTTCTAGCAGGTAATTTTGTCTTGGTGTCATGTAGGGACTAGAGGGCACTTGGTAAGAAATGATTTGTAGTTTTCACATAAGCACTTTACCAGAGGGGTGGACTACCTGTGGTCAGAGTGGCTGTGCCTCACTTATCAGATGTAAAGAATGGTCACTTGGCTCTTTTTAGTTCCTTTTTTTTTTTCTATTATTGTTCCAGTGCTCTTTTTGTTTAACAACCTATGCACTGCTGTAGGTGTCTTCTGCTGATTATGATTTTGTCAGGCACTAACAGAAGCCACTTTTACTTACTGGCACATGACTGAAAACATACCCCATTCTGGGAAGAGGAAACAGGCTTGTATGCTAATTCCTCAGCACGGGATTGGGATGCAGGAGGTGTAGATACAGCCCTGGGCTCTGCCACATGCATTCTGTGTGATTCTGAACTTATTTGCAATCAACACTCAGTCATCTGTGGATGCTTTAGCCAGTCTGAGGTTAATCATACAATGGAAGCAGAAATACCTGAAGTCTGTCCTTACCCAGCCAGTGTTGGGCTGCCCAGAACTTAATAGTTCAGGCCCAGTGCCAGAAAGAGGCAGCTGTGCTGCCTTCCCAGCCAGCCTGGGTCTGTGAGCAGTTTAGCCACACTGAGTCTCAGAACACAAACTAATAGCCCTAAAGACCCTGGCTCATTTTGTGGAGTCATCAGGAAGGCTTCAGTGCTGTGTTCCTATTTCCCACAAGGACCAGGACTGCACAGAGGCAGCTCAAAGCCAGCCAGGCTTATTGAGTGCCACCTGAACATCTCTATGCAAGTCAGGAGGTTCCAAGAAGATTTATTTGCTCAGGTTCAATGCCAGTCTAATAAAATCACTTGTCATCTTGTCAGCCTGTTTGCTTGTACTGTGGCTAGAGCAAGCACCTTATGCAGCAAGAACCTTTTGAGCTCAGCATTAAGTTTCTGGTGAAAAAGGTGTCTCTCTGCTTCAGATCCCAGCTTTGTTTACTTTTCTTGTGCTGTGTGCATGCAGTACAGTGGGACACAGCAGCTTTTTAAATGGGATTTATCCTGCCAAGTTACTTGTAGGAAGTGAGAAATCACCCAGGTGGTAGGGTGGAATAGAAGAAATAACCAAGCAGCTGCCTCTCACATGTTTGGTGAGAGCTCAGGGAGCTCACACAGCATTAGCTGATCTGTGGCAACTGCTGAGGAGGTTCTACCCTCTGAGATAGCTTTCTGCTGCTCTGTTATAGGATAAGCTGGCACAGATCACACAGAGGGGCACTTCTCGTGGAGTAGCTCATAAACCGTAAATTTATATCCTGGATACTTAGGTTAAGGCTAAAACATTAAATATACATTTCTTTCTATGAAATGAGAGGCAAGCAGCACTTCTTTTGTGTGGCTGTTGATCAAAAGTATCAGGAATTTTGTAAGGAAATGGTCATTACAGCTATATGAATTTTTTGAACACTCAGTGGAAAGAGAAAGGGCAAATTTTTCTGTTTTTCCAATGCTTCCTAATTATATTTAAATCAGCAATATTCTGCAAAGAATGTCTCAGAAAAAGCTAAGGGAAAAGTGTGTAATGGAAGTCAATAAAATGATACTGAAAGATTCCCAGATGTGATACAAACCCATAAAATACTATTCCCCTTTGCATTTTCAGAAATTGGTTGAAATAATCGGACGTGATACCCCAACATAAAACCTTTTTATTTTTATATCTGTAGGAAGAAATAGAACATGCTGTTCAACTAATACCAAGTGTCAGTCACAACTAATGCAGCTGATCCAAAACCTAGCAGAAAGCTGTGAAACTCAGAAAGTTTGGCTCAGACTCCTGTAGCCTGAAAGCTTCATTCATTCACGCAGGAACACAAGCAAGTAGAACCCTATACATTATATATATATATGTGTGTGTGTATATGTCTGTGTGTGTATATATATATATACACACCTCTATGACACTATATAGATTGTCATGCCTCGTTCAGCCAGGCACAAATGCATGATTATAAACAAAAATGTTTAAGACAGCATGAGTGTATCATGAAGACAAAGTAACTCATTCAGATCTATGGGCAGGTCAGACTTATCTGTAGAAATTTCATTTCCCTCTGTATGTGTCTGAGGGGAAAGTTATAGCTCCATGATGGACTAGATGTATCCTGAAAGCCTTATAAACACACTGGTACAGCCCTGAATCCACAGTAATTATCTCTATCTTTCAGCAAGCTGCACCAGTGTCATGGCACTGCTTCCAGTTCCTGAGTTAGCTGATTCGCTCTCTGGTAGGGCATTCACCAATGTAGATGTGTCCTAAGAGGGCCATCTGCTGTGTTCCCCTGTGGTACTTGTTTGGGTTCTGCAGTAGGAAGTACAGCTAAAATAGTCACAACCTGAAGTCTACACTTCTTATAATTCAGAATCAATTTTTTGGTTTTGTTTAAGTTTCTAAATGTAGTTTGAGTGTTTGGAAGGGGATCTGTGCTCCTAGCTGAGTCAGGTTCTTTTGAAAATTTACTCATAGAAAATTAATTGTATGCACTGAAATGTTGGATGCTGAGTAAAGTGAGACCTATTAAACAAGAGAGTGTCTGTTTGTTTTCCCAGGAAGAAAAAATAAAAAAGGAGAAATTTGTCTAGCTCTTGGATTGTTGGATTAAAATTAGGAAGAAATATTTGGTTGAGTTCAACACTGAGAAACCTGAAGTCATCAATCTGGCTCATCCAATAAATGCATACAAATAAGAACTATAGAGATTGCTATAAGAGTTAAAGCTTTTTTTGTTTACCCAGGCTGAAGAAGGTTTGATTTTGTTTGTCTGAGTTTAATAAACCAAAAGCAATGCGTCTGAATATCAGCTGCAGATTTCTGGGAAGAGAAAAGAACCAACTGATGGGCACAAGGGTGGGAAGGCAAGGGTTGACTCCAGAAGAGAGAAAGGCAAGAGAAAGGAGATACAATGAGGAAATCTCTTAGATATACCACAGGGAAATGTGTGGAGGGAATGCAGGATTATGGGGTGTTGAGCCAGAGCCTCACTTCATCTGTGGAAGTCTTTCCATTGACTTACCCAGATACTGAACAAGGCCCTACCAGAATGAGTTTGTGCCTCTGTAGAAATATCTGAAGCCAAAACAAAAATAATTACAGTACTGAATGGATTGCATTGGCTGACTTCTTTAGTGTCTAATGTTCTTTGGCAGTGCTTCATCCTGATTATTCCATCTGGAGATCATTGTGTGATATCATCCATAAAATTAAAACATAAATCAATCCAACTAGTGATCAGCCTCATGAGCTGCTATTTAAAAACACCCATGGAAACCTAGCGCTCCCTGCCTTTTTAGCAGGATGTGCAAATTTCAGTGAAGTGTCAGGACCAAATAAAATCATGAAACTCACAAAACTTCCATGAGCTGTAACAGTGCCATCAACACAATACATGAAAAATTATAGGAGAACTCTGTTTTTTCTTGTATTTTCTTTGAACTGTTACAATAGGCAATATTTGAATTTTAAAAAACTTTTCATATTTGTTAGAATAATGTCTGCAACTTTGTACAGTTGCAGTGCAGCAATAAATTGCTGACTTAAAGCAAGAAATCAATCATTAGCAACTGACAAAAGATATTCCTTATGGAAGAATAATTTTGTTCTGTAGGTCTGGTAAAGTAATACCCTTATACCAATAGTGTCCTTATGCCCCCTTTCTGTCAGGGAAGGCCATTATATCATTTTATGTGATATTAACTTCTATCAGGTAGTCTTTGAACCATGAAGAACTAATTCAACTTTTATCTTCCACAGGCTTGAGAAAAGATTATTAGCAACAAAGATTAACAGCTATTCATTTTTTCTGTTAGCAATTGACTTTTGTTAGGAGAAATATAAGGGGTTAACCTAGGTCATTTGGGAGATTAATTTATTTCTCTTCTCTCATTTAGGAAGTTTTAGGAAATGTTACAAAATCATTTCAACACTCTTGCCATCCCTAAAAGAGCTGTAGTATTTTAAACACGATATAACAATGCAAATTTAATGTCTTTTACATATTATTATATATATATAGTGTACACAAGTGCTTATGGAAAGCACTCTTAGCTCTTTTTTAGGGGGAGCACTTTACTTGTTAACCCCGTGGCAACAACTCTTAATCATACAAAAGTTTGCAGAAAGCAGACAGCGGAACACTGAATGAAGTGGTTATCCATAAATATTCAATTGAATCTTTATTCCAAGATGTACATGCAGGGCTCAATCAAATATGTTCACTGCAACCCAAATCCTAACAACTTGATTCATTCTTAATAGAAACCTATTGTGAGGGCAAAAAATTTGCTCAAAGTTTCTTCAAAGTTAGATAACGGGTAAGATATTGCTAACCTTTAATAAGAATTGTGCACTTCTACATCTTATCCATAAAAACCATGTATTATAAATAAAATTTTTAAAATATACAACATAAATATTAAAATCAACTATATATTATTCTGGGTCCAATTTTTAATACTCTACACCTTGTTTTATTGTGATATTAGTTTCAGTCAAACTCGCACTAATGTTTTGTCAGTAGATAGCAGTGTACAGAACTTCTAGGAAAGCTCAAATGAATTGCGTTATAGTGTTTCCTCATAAAATACATTTTCCATATCTGGGATGTGTTGTTCTATGCTTCTTCCTTAAAAAGAAATCTAATTAGGAATCACATTTAATACTTCTAATATACATATCTATGTTGATGCTTTATATCTCTTTATGTGTATTCAGTATATGTATGTTTTGTCTTTACACTTTTATATATATACACACTTTAGTTCATTAATAATTTGATAAAATACAAATCTAAAGAGCAATTGCAGATGATATGATCATTTAATCCGGAAAAGAGAAGAAAGAATCAACTTGATTCTTAAGTTATCTTGAAAGTCCTGCAAGACATCCCGTTTAATGGGGTAGAGGAAAAAATGAAAGAAATGTCTTACTGCTTTTAATTAAAGGTTTAAATGCTTCATTACCAATCTTCTCTGCTACCTTATGATTGGGATTGAAAGACTGATCTTTCCTTTGACAGACAGTGAAAAGATGAGAGGGAGATCTTCTGTCAGTCCTAGAAAAAATTTTCTTAAAAACAGGTAAGAGGCCAGAAGAATTGGTAGCTGGAGAAACAGCGACATCAGCTCTGTGTGTTTGAAATTCATTTGATGTTTGCAATTTTGCTTAGAAGTCAGTATCTAACTATCAATATTTCAACTATATCCATCACTCTGGCAGCATATTGTCTGCATTGGGAGTTGGTTAAAACAAAATGGAGAATAGGCACAGCATTCAGCTCACTGGGTGACTGCAGGAGGAAACTTGTGTTTTCTTAATACTTAAATGGTGACTCAAGAGTAGAAGACATAGCATTTTTGAAATAAGAACTGGCAAATTTCATTATTACAGCAAGAGAGAAAGAAGAGTAGTTGACATGAGACGACATCTTCTTTTCAGAGTTATTAGACTATACCCTGAGGAAAGAAAACAAAATAGGAGGGACAAGATCTCATCATTTTGCCATGTGTTTTCATCACATGGCTCGTTTTTCATTTCAAATTTGGCTCAGGTAGATCCTGAAATACCTGAAGCTAATCCAGCTGCTAAATGCAATACTGCATTTAGTTAAAATCTCTAGAGGCTCTAATGCTGCCTGTGTGACTAAGTAGCTGTACAGCAGAGGTACTGAGCTTCACCCCTGAGACTTGGGGGTAGGTAGCTGAAGTATACAACTTCTCTTCATTACATGTCCAGGCTGATGTCTCATTTAAAAACATAGGAAAATGAAGGTGGGGAAGCAGCTGTGTGCCCTCCACTTTATCTTGATATGAATGCCAGCTTCCCCCTGTAGAAGACTACTTGGAGTTTTGAACAGATTCAGTGTCCTGGCTAGTAAACCCACCCTAATTTCCTACAGGGATCTTCATGCTTGTCCTCTTTTAAAATCTCATCCAGAACACCTCTTTATTTAACTTCATTCCTAGTTGCTTACTAGTAATAGCATTGTTTTGCTGCTTAACTGGTTCTCTTTCTGGTGCTTCCAGTTGCCAGATATTCCATCATCTCTCAGCCTATCCTGGTAGGTAAGTAGAAAGATAGGATATGGCTCCTTACTCATTAGATGCTCCTGCCAGATTTATTCAGCCCTGTATTTTGGCAATGGTTACAGTGTGGTCATAAAAAATTTTATACTAACCTATCAGGACAAGTTGATTTCTATGGACACTGAGTGAGAGTCATACCAAGGAATTTTTGCCATCAATTTTGCTGGTTTTGAGACTTGTGTTGTTATGGCCTTTGGTGGTGGTGGTGTGCACTTGAATCAGAGTGAAGTGATCAAAAGTCACAGTCTTATACTCCCCTCCTGTAACATATACATATAGTCTGGCAGTTGGCCACAGCTTAGTGCTTTATATTTATTTGTGACTTGTGTTAGAGTAGCTAAAAGCCATTAAAAGTGTGAGGTATTCTATCTGGGGCAGTATGAGCATCTCATAAGGGCTTGTGCTTACCCTAAACAGTCTCTGACATAAACACATAGAGGGAAAAGGAGTGGAGAGAGAAGAGGGAAACAAAAACCTGGGAGGAAGCAAGACGTGACTGATATGCATGGGATGTTTAGTTAAAATATATTTTGCCAAGTGTGTATATGTCTTTTACTGAAGCCATGCGTGAAATTTTTATGCAAGGAGAAAATTAGTTTTGTAGTAAAAGCACAAAGCCCCGACAAACCACAAACCAAGCCACAAAGAGAATATTAAGTTCCTAGTGAATTTCACTGTGCTACATAATTGGATGAACTCTATCCATGGATAAACCCTGTCATGGGGTGAGTAGAGCCTGTTTCTCCTCAATGTTGGCTCTGCCAGATTCTTGAAACTGAGCCTCCTCTGGGGCAATGGAGAGAGCAGAAGTGCTGACACAACAGCTTCCCCCTTGCCTTTCTCTACGTTCAGATGGAAATTACATTCTGTTCTCTTAATAGCCCCATTCCTTACTATGCAGTGTAACCAAGTAAGATGGGCAATTTGTTTACTGAATTTCAGTGTGTACATTTGTAAAAGTTTGAATAATCAGTGGGATCCCAGCCTGAAAACATCTGATTTTCTCAGTGGTTCAACACTGCCTGTCCTTTCACAAATATACTTTAATTAAAACAGGCCACACCGGGGTGTGCATTAATGGGCTGCTGTTGTACTGCCTGGGTGGCAGAAGGTAATTGGTCTCTGGCCCAGCGCTTCACAATGCTCCAAAGGCATGTGCCAATGCTCTGCTAATGCACGCCCTGTTGTGACACTGCTTAATTAATATCTTAGGATATCAAAAGCAGAAAGCTCTAATGAAGAAGTTTCTTTCAAGCTGGTAAATACAGTGCTATGACATATTAACCAGTGTAATATATGCTGGCTGCTTCTGGCCTGCAGATTTGGTTAAGTCCATGAACAGGAAAGGAGCCCGTTCTGGGGTTGTACCCACCCTCGCTGAAGTGTGCAGGGTTGGAACAAAATTGTTTTGTGCTTTTTCTGTGTATCTGTTCCCTGCCTGATGAATCTGAGCTTTATGCTATAAAATGATAATCAGTTGTGCTATGAGGTATTTTCTAATGTGTTGCAGTAGGCAGATTTTAAATAGAAAGATTAATTCAAATTCGCTTATGAAAAGATATCCCTTTCTCCCTCATTTTTATTGGGTTAAATGGATAAAGTATTTATAAATCAATTATTTTTCCAGATTTCACCAGGAATGTTGGTTTTTTTCATAATGTTCTTGCCACTATGCATGTTATACTGCCGGTTTACGATCACAGCCATGCAATCTACAAAATGAAATTAAAATCAAGGGCCATTTCTTTATGCATTTTCAAAAGGAGACATACACAATTTGTGTTTTTTTGTTTTGTTTCTGAAAAGAGACAAATGCAACATGCTGAAGGTTTTGCTGTAAATATAAAAGGAGATATGTGTTTTAGGCACTGGCCTGCCAAATGAGGGTGTATTTTCATTATATATAAAAGGTATGGCATCAGCTAGTAATCTGCTTCTGATAGCATGACAGAGGGGTCTGCCTGTATAATGTGGTCCTCAAGGACACCCACCCCTCTGTTGCACTAAACCAGACTGTGGAACGCTTGAACATTGCAACTCTCGAGGCGTGTGTGGCAGTGCTGTGTCCCCTCTAGCTGCCTGTGCAGGTAAAACTGTGCTGTGCAACCAAGGACATGTACACTGCCCTCAAATGTATCAACAAAAGAATTAGTCTTGTTAATTCTTCTGGTTCTTTGGGAAGTCATTCGGATTCAAGGTACAGGTTCCTGTTCATCTTCTCTTCTGTACATTCAGTTATACAGTCCCATTGTTTTAAGTCCAGGGCAGTCTTAAATTTTGTAGGGACAGTCTTCAGAAATGGAAGCTGAAACAATGCTGGAGCCCCAGACATAAGCTTTAAACTGTCTTGAATATTAAGTTGAAATAAGTTTCCTGGTTAGGTATGTGGAATTATCTATTCCCTTCTCTAAAGCAGCCAAGGGGCTGCCATATTGTCTCAATTTTTTCCCAGGAAAACTGTTTTTGAGCATTTAGCAGTTGCAATAGGCCTGTATGGATGCTCCACTGTAGGGTAAGCCAGGCTCTACTGAGCTTTATGCTTGTACAGTTAAATTGTGTCTGGTATTGAGTAAAACAGTTTAAATCTAGAAGAAATGTCATTAGCTTACAGTTTTCTTCAGCTCAGATCCAGCTTAAGGAGCTCTTCAGGGAAAAAAAATGTGTTTAGATGGCCGTTTATAATGTTTATAAACGGATAATCATGTCAGTTCTGTTGTTACATTTTTTTATAGAGAACTAATCCATTTGGCCGTAAAGAGCTTAAAATTGTTAAAACCTTAAGAAGAATACCCAAGAAGATCCAGGGGAGAATGAAATGGAGGCTTCATTTCAATTAGAGAACAGGGACTTCAGAATTTGTTGTGTACTTTATTACTTGGGAGCATTATCTCTGTCCTCTGCTGATACCTGTTTTCTTTCCGGTGTAATTCAGTAACGCGCAATGTGGCTTTAATCTTCTGTTCTGTCCTGTCTGTGTGCTGTGAGACAAGAGAGACAGATGAGCTGGGAAGTCAGGGGGCAGTGGAGCTGCAGCACACAGCTGCGTACCTGTCAGGTCTCTTCAGTCATCCATTTGATCATGCTGCTTTCAAGGCCTGGAGAGATCAGAAAACAACCCTGTACACACCACCATCCCCAGGGAGAGAGCAGCTGAACCTCGTCAGAGAGACAGGCAGCAGAAGAGGGAAGGTCTTATGAGAAAAACAGTTCAGCCTTCTGCCGGTGAAATAAGGTCTTGTCTGGTTTGAAGGAGGTTGCTGGTACAGTCACAATGGTAGAACTGCAGCAACAAGTCCTGCTGTGAGCATCGTGGCTTATACTAGAAGGAATCTTAAAGCAGTTCTTAAATGGAGTGATCTGTCCTTTCATGTTCCCATATTTCCTCAAAAGAATTTGCTGATCCCTATAGGAGTTCTGGCACATAAATTTAGATGTGGCATAAGCCTAAATAAGTAAAAAAATAAATGGGCTATGGATCTGCTATCTGTAAATGCAGAATTTTCCAGGAAGAATGCTTCCTCCTGTTGCCTTTTGTAAGGCTAGGCGGCATGGAGACATTGGAGAGACATACAGACTCAGCAAGGAAAGGGAAATTGTACAGAGCTACTTTGTACTGTGGCCAGCTGAAGATTGCCCTTGCCAGTCATGATCTTACCCTGCAGCTAGATTGTCACCTAAAAATTCATTTTTCCCATCCTGTTTTCTCCACAGCAGCAGAGTAAGGGCACACTTTATACCTTTAGAGAAAGCTGTACTCCTCCTCTATCCACAGCAGCTCTGCAGGATGTTATATAAAGTATGTGCCAGATCTCCTGTTGCCATTTGAGACTTGCTGACATGGAGATGTACCACATCACAGCTCAGCCTGGGCTTTTGACTCCTCTTCCTTTCTCCCCAAGGAATTTCATTCTTTAAAGTCACATTATACATGTGCTTTGGAGACAGGGCATACGTCTTTTCTGCTTTTAGTGTTGTAAGGTGGTTTCTGTTAAATTTTAATGTGTTTGTTTTGAAGGTCCAGCTTTTCTTTTCTTACCCTTGATTCTGTCCTGACCTTCCTTGAACCCTTACCTTCATTTCTAAACCATATCCCAACAAAAGATCTCTGAGACAAAATCCAGCTTCTATAAATTCAGGACTTGTGGATGCTTGCATGTGTACATACACACAAGCTGAGACATAAAACTAAAATAACTGTCTTTCATTCTTTATGGCATTTCTATCAAAACTGTCTCACAAAACTGCAGCTGGCACATATGGTCTTATGAAGTTTCATGTCAGTCTTCACAAGCTGACAAGGAGTATGATTCTTCAACTGGAGAATCCTTAAAGCAACATAGAGTCTTTCTCCTCTGGTAATTCCAGAAGCTCCTTATTAAGTTAAGAGCTCTAAA
Organism: Rhipidura dahli; assembly: GCA_013399225.1. Taxonomy (NCBI): domain Eukaryota; kingdom Metazoa; phylum Chordata; class Aves; order Passeriformes; family Rhipiduridae; genus Rhipidura; species Rhipidura dahli. Next base: position 1,797,636 of record VXAC01004697.1, on the reverse strand, counting down.
AGAAACTTGCTGTAGCGTAACATTCTAAACTGATCACCAGCTCCCAAAGGAATAGTCTGAACTGCTACTTGGACAGAGGATGTTTAAAAATGATGTTGCAGTTACCCCCCAAAAGTAGTGCTGAATCAATAAGTAATTCCTTTAGAGAGATCTCTATTTCCTAAACTGTTTCTGCTGAGGACATTAATACAGGTAATATTGCTACTAATGGCTACTGAAGATCCATAGGGTGCTTCATGTCAAACACAGTTATCTGCCCAAATTCTTGACTTTATTCTGATTACTTACAGTCTTTCTACACTTTCAGCAACATTCAGCAGATTATGTTGTGATTCTTCACAAACTAGTTTGTGTATTCCAGATGTGTTTCAGGAACAGCATATGGAATGCCATCTCAGCCTCCCTGAGTTGGTGCAAAGGGAAGGCATGTTTGTACAGAACTTGAGGCTTCCTGACAGGAAGAGCTGTTAAACAACAGTCCTTCAAAACATGTGCATCGTGTGATTTGTCTTGTTTTCATTACTCAGAGATCTGCTTTGCTAAGTTCAGTAGTAACTTCAATTGCTAGTCTTCAACATTGGGAACTTGCAGGAGGATAAAATTTTTGGTGGTCATCAAGCCATCAGAAGCATACCCAGAACATATCTGGAGGATCATCCACTTTATTTTATTAATGGACCAAACTTTGGCAATGGTTGCAGTGTTCTGTTTTCCTTTAAGTGGTGGATTACCTTTATAGCTATGTTTTGGAAAGATAAAGTAGGAGCTCGGTGTTGTTTAAGGCCCACTGCTTTTGACACGGAGATTTAGTTTGGATCAGCAGCATCTTTGGGGGTCTGCAGTCAGAGAAGATTCTCTCAAAACTGCATTGTGTTGCACAGCTGGATAGTGCTAAATTAATGTCTTGCTGTTGTTTCTGTCTGGCTACAGGGCCTGCTCCTACATGGCCTTGGTTATAGAGCCTGCTCCCCTTCTGTAAATGAGAAGGGCAAGGTTATTTTTTCTGGATGACAGCAACTTGTCCCTGTTGCTAGGACTAGAAGGGACCTGTTACTATTTCTTCCCTACAGTCTTCTTTCCATCCGTTCCATGTTTCTTGGTGTTGGTGAACCCTTGTAACATCCCATCAGGCTTCTTGACTGCCTGCTCCTTCAGGCTCTGGATCCCATACCAGAGAAATGGTAGCAGGAAGCCAGAGGTGATGTGTCTGTGGCTTCAAGTCTGAGTCTTGGAGCTGGGGAGAGGAGTTGCTTGTCTGGGTGTTGGCCCGACCAAGCCGCTGTGGTTGAGCACTCGCTGCCTTGTCCTGTGGCACTGGCGACTTCAGGCAGAGACAGGCGTGGAACAGGAGCTGAGAATGCTTATAGACCAAAGAGCTAAGTGAAACCTCTGGCCCAGATTCCTTCCCCCCTGGCCTTTTGTCCTGTTCCACTTGCTGTGGGATGCTGGGGCTGCACAATCTGGTACAGACCTGCTAGGTGGGGCCCAGTGTGTTTGCATGAGCTAAATAAATCGTAGGCAAAAGAGAAGATAAAGACCTTATCTTTCCTGATGTTCAAGGGTGTTCAAGATGCCAAGACAGGTTCCTCCAGTGCTCTGGAGAAACCTGAAAACCCTGCTGAGTAGGTGTAGGCAGGATATTTTTGCCTAGAGCACCCTCTCTAGAGCAGTTGGAAGAGTGATCATGTAAAACAATGCAAGGTTAAAATTCTAACTGGGAATCTGAAGGTTAAGTCAAGACACTTAGCAAGAAAAATAAAAGCACATGGGTTTTGGAGTAAACCAAGTGAACTATGCTTCTCTGTGTGCATGCAAAAATAATTTCTTTAGTGGTTTTGTTGTACCATCAAAAATTTTGACTAGTACATTTGTACTTGTCTGCTCCCAGCCTCCCCTGTTCTGGTTGATGTTCCTTTCCCCCAAAATTTGAATGTCACTGTCACTTAACAATGGGGTTTCTTTTGATAGTAACTTTCCCTTGTTGCTGGAGCACACAACAGCCATCTAGATAGTGAAGGAGCATAATGGGGTACACTTGCAGCGCGGGCAATTAGATGTGCAATTCTCATTAATAATAACAGGACTTGCAGTGAAAATTTTCCTCTATAAATCTACCAGCACAAAGCCTTTCCCCTTATGAGCAACAGATGGGTTTTCCATAATGGCTCATTACCTCCTTGCTTTGTCATGCTGCCAGAAATGAAATATAAAGTTATTTATGGATTGAGAAAGATGCACAAGTCACTGTAGATAATTCATTGCCATATTTTATAGTTTATCTGGTTAGTACTCTAAGTCTCTCAGGACCAGGAAGTTTCAGAAGATGACAGAGCATTACCTGAAAATTAAGATGAGTGTCCTTCTGTCTGGTTATTTATCCTGATGGTCTTGCATCTCCAGGGTGATGCTATGGTCTCCACTGGGACCGGTAATTTGGGTTCTTCAGTAGAAAAGAGGTCATTTCTCAAAAGAAATTTTGTCAGCTATGACAACCCATTTCTGTGAAATTTTACTATTAGGGACAGAAAGCAGCACTGTTTTATCATGCATCATAAATTTGAAAAGTCAGACAAGTTACTTGACAATATGCCTTATTTGAAATTGGAATGGGGGATGGGATCATTGCTTGGCACATCCATGAGAGATATTATTCCTTTCACAACTGATGGTGGAGGCCAAGAAGGAAGGCAATTCTGATGTGGACAGTTCTTTTACTTGTAGGTATTTAATATTATTAAACTCTTTATATCAGGATTTATAGACTGTGTGTACCACAGATTCACTATTATTTCCACAAATCCTTGATGAAGAATGATTTCTACTGCAAATGTCTCAATCTGTCACCTTTCACAAGTAACATCTTTATGGTGATTTACACGGCATCAAGGTTAAGAAGCTGATGGCAAAATTTAAGATATTGTTTTAACACTACTTAAAGCAGGAGTTTTTCTCAAAAGGATCAGCAGGTGAGCTCATCCCAGTACAACTGCAAATCTTCTTGGAAACATGGAGGTCTCCCACCATGGTGAGAGATGTGCTTACTAGGAGTTCTTCCTGCTTACATTCAGGAGGGCATTTTAAATTTATTTAAATCTAACTGAGATGGGTCTGACCTCAGTAAATTAAGTATTATCCTGAATTTGGGTAGTTGTAACCATGTGCTTCTGGACTGAAGCCTTAAACAAAAAGCCAAATATTTTGCTTATCATTAGGCAAAGGTTTTGTTCTTATTAAATAATTATGCAGTTTGAGGAAGTTCTCTGAATTATTCCCAGTGGCAGGAAAAGGAAAGCAGAATCTTTTGTGCTCAAGAGTGAATAAAAGTATATTGGAGTGGGCTGATGTATGTGTGGCCTAGCAAGACTATGGATCCCAAGTGTTTCAGTTTTCTGAAGCTTTCCAAATCCAGTGACCTATGTATAGATGCAGATGTTTCTCCTTTTGGAATCAACCATGCTTTCTGCATATGCTCCTTTGGAATGCTGAGGTGTTGTCGGGTCCCAGCCTGCGGGAAATGCCTTTGTGCAGCTTGTGTAAAGTGTAATATATAGATGGTCATGGGGCAGGCTTTACATCTTCTCTCAGTCCTTAACAAAGAACATAAAAAATGGGTGGAGAGTTGGTGATGGAAACACCCTGTGGCTGAACACACGCTCTCTCTTTCTGTTATTCATACAAATGATCTCTTGAGGTCACATTCTGCCAAAGGTTCTAAGAGAGGGCTGTAAAAGTGGGTGCCAACTAAAGAGGGTGCTGTCTGTTTTCAAATGACTCATCAAGAGCTGATCCATGCCAACCTGTTTACCAGGTAGTATCAGTGGCAATGCAAGGTACCACTAAACAAGAAAAGTGAAAGAAAGGAAAAAGTGATGCTTGTAAAAACAAATTCTTTTATTCCTTTATTGAATGTATGTAATCAGATAAGTTTCTGGAATCAAAATTTGCATCAGTTTTCAATCTCCATTTTTGCCTTTTTGTCAGTATGTTCTCTTTGTTATATTTTTAGAAGTTTATTTTATAATTCCTGTAATAAATGTACTTTTTAGGTTGACATTTTCTTCTCCTCAAACTGATGAAAACCACAAACAAAAGGTTTGAGAGATTTCATATATTATTGTTCCAAAAAAAAAATTAAGTTCCATACACACTTTTTTTGAGCATCAAAATTTAAATAGTTGGGATCCCCCTTTATTGTGCCAAGCTATCAAGGCTACCTTATCCAACATTTCATAGACACAAGATATATAACTTGTTTGAAAAGACCATTTTCTTATTGTTGAAATATCTATTTTGGTCACCCCAGTGCATACTTTCTTATCTTCACTCTTATCCCATGGTTTGGGACATATTCTTGTTCCACAGTTTAGCAAAGAAAAAAAAAAAAAAAAGCAAGCTTGTCTTTGAACTTCTCTGAGTGTTTTGTCTGCAGCATTCCCCAACCTCAGTTACCTTGTGTCACTGCAGACTGGGAATAACACTGAAGTGCGATCAAAGCCCTCGTCAGCTTTTGGATTATACTTCTAATTCATTATGAAAGACCATTTCACTATGAGATTTAAATGCTGTTCCACATGGAAGGGAGACTGTTTCTATCTTAATGTATTCTTCTCAACTGTGGAATTATACTGACTTAAAAAATGCCAAGTGTATGTCTAACATTCAAAGAACATGTCAGAGTCTTACAAAAAATAACAGTATTAAAAAAAAAAAAGTGTGCCTTCCCTGGTGCATATTTAAAATTTTTGAAACTCCCAAGAAGAGGCCACTGATATTTTTTTCCCCATTAGTTTTATTTCACAAAGCCTGTTTATTAGCCACCTGGTGAGCATTTCTGCACCTAAAGCTTGCCTTAATAAATCACTGACCATTTTGTGCTGCTGAGGCTACTCAACCTCAAGTTTCCAAGACCTGCTTGCCTGAGCAATATAATGAAGGAAATGTCCAGGGGAGGCAGTTAATAATTGTGCATGGTATTTTAGATCCAGATGCAGCAAAGTGGAAGCTTGTAATGCTTCCCCCATTCTTGCTGCTGTAGTTATAGAAGAAGCAGATGCTGACTTTGGATGACTTTGAAGTATCGAGTACAAGGTAAAAAATAAATGCCATGGGAGAATTTTCTTCTAGAAGGCAGCCTGATGCCACAGTTTAGGAGAAGAACAGTAATGTTAGACCTGTTAAAACAATGAGTTTCTCTAGGCTCTTGGAGGTATCACGATCACCCTGGGGAAACTGCTTGATCCTGACTCTCAGAACTGAATATTTTAACACACAGGCAAGGCTGGGTTCAAATAAAAGGTCTGTTTATTAAGTAAGGAACAAGGATATCAAGAAGTTGGGATGGATTCACTTGGTCATATTGGACATGAATGCTGTTAAGAGTTGACTGTAGGACTGCACTCACCACGCACTCCTGTTTTAGCACGGGAGTGGTAGCAAGGGATTCAGTGAAGCTTTCTCTTGCACCAAATCCCTGCAGAAAGAGGCAAACTATCACTGACCTCATCACATTTTCCCCCTTCCATCTCTTGCTTGATGATTTTGTCTGGATGAATCTAGTTAATTTACTTCCAGAGAACACTGGCAACAATTTTAGGGAAGTGTAAACCACTGCCCTGCCTTCCTCCCTCCCCCTGTTCTTTTAGTTGAGTAATGAAGTCATCTAGAACCCCATTATCTTAATAGGTAAGGTAAGCAAGGCTAAATGATCTGGGAACCATTCCCTTAGGATAAACCCCCAGGGGGATTGCACTTGAGAGCTAAATGCAAGGCCACCGATCTGCTTTCATGTAGGTAAATTCACGGGAATGAGACAGACTGTTACATTTTCTAATATCGACAGCAGCTCTCTTGCAGAGTGGAGAAGTGGTGAGTGAGGGTTGATTTCAGAGGAAATCTCTGATGCTGCAGTTGGATATTCCCAGGAGTCTTTCTGACCAGTTATAAGGTTGAGGTTCAAATCTGACAATGGATTTGATGTGGCTAGTGTATCTTTTTTATGCATCACCACCTTTCTTTTGCAACCAAGATATCTTGCTTAAGCAAAAACAAACAAAAACAAAATCCCTTTGACTTTGTGGAAGCTAGTGCTTGCTATAAGAGCAATGTAAAACATTCTCCTTGGGAGCTGAAACAAAGCAAACCCTAAGCATGGTTTATAGAAGAAAAAGGGTTTTTAGAGCTCTCTCTGCAGATACACTGCGCTCTTCATTTCTCTGCACTCTGCTCTAATCGTTCTGTTTGTCTCATTCAATCCTGTTCTCATTGCGCAAATCTGTAAGACCCATACTTCTTACAAATTAAGCCAAGTCACAAGAGATGATTTCAATGTGACTTGCAGGTAGCCAGCACTTCCTAAAATTTGACAGTTGGGTAACACATGCAGTGCCTCAGATCATAATATAGCTATCAGATGATTCTCTTCTCCCTTACTTCTACAGGACACAACTCTGCCAAAATGCAATAGGTTAATAATAATAATGATGTCACTGTCACAGCTATTGATTGTTGCTCCTAGTCTCTCAGAGGGCTTTATAAATTTGTCATGAGTTTCTTGGCCCTGTGCAGCCATGCATTTAAAGATTCAGGATGCTAAAGATGCTTGGGCTTATGAGACTTATTCAAAACAATGTGGATTTGTCCTCCTTCCAGTCCAAGGGGGAGTGGTACTGGTGTGTAGTGACTTGTTGGCCAAGATCAGACGAACCACAGGCCCATAACTTAGCCGTGTTTACTCCTGGCATTACTGTTCAGCTGTGAAGCCCATTCAGCAGAATGAATTTAAAGCACGGTGTGAATTGATTTGAAGGAGAGTGTGGGGAAAAAGGCTTTTGAAGTATTTATTGAGTAGTTTGTTTGGGATAAGATGGCCAAACAGCTGGACCAAAACAGAATAAAAGAGCCAAACTCAGTTTCACTAGCTACTGATGGAAGAAGACAGAGAGTTCAGCTTTTACATTCAACATTCTGGTTATTGCCTTCAATATGGAGTTATGGTTAATAGTATGGACCTATTTCAGTCATATATCTTTGTGTCCAAAAAGGAGAAGGTCTGTGCTACTTTATGAGCAAGGCTTGTTATAATGATGAAACTGGAAGAAGAAAACAGTGCAGGAGGGGGCTTATTTTCTGTTTATTTTTCTTTTTTTTTTTTTAAACACTGTTATTTGCCACAGACTTTATGCCACACCCAGCAAAGGTAACTAGGAAAGTGTGAGAGGAGGCTGAAGTTCCCCTTTATTTCTCTGGAAAATCAGTATGTTCCTGTGGATGTATTCCAGGCACTATTTAATGCATGTATTTTAGCATTTAAAATATTTAAATTCTGTATTTGGTTTTGGTTCACAAAGCAATTCAAGGGTGGCTGTTTACCTTGTTTACAAAGCACAAAACAACCTCTCAAACAGTCTGTGCTGCATATGTATAAAACTGTAAAACCCTCTGAGCTCTTCCGAATACACAAATGTGCCTGGAAGATACATTTGAATGTATACCCATACACAAGCACAAATTAAACCCAGGAGTAAATTTTCTACATTGTGTAAAGTAGATATCTTTGCTATCCTTTCGTGTGTCATAGTTTCTTTAACCCCTCGAGAGAGTGAGATTCTTAAACATTTTGACAGAAAGTAAATTCCCTGGAATTGTTTGCCTGGGGTTTAATTGCAGTGTAGGTGCCTTGCAATCCAAAAATAAAACTCTTACATTAAGGCATGCAAACCTTGGGCAGGTAGCTGATATTTTACACTAATAGTGCAGAGCACGTGAAGCTATGTTGACCTGAAAGACTAAGTGTTCTGAAAGTGGTTACACGATGTCAGGCACACAGGTTAAGAGGAATGCTACCCACAGCATGGTTAAGAAATCAGGCGGTTTGGGGTAGAATCCCTATCCCTGACTCTGGAACTCATCAGCAGCATTTTGGTGGCTCCCTTACAGTCATTTCTCAATTTAGGATTGTTTGGGTCAGCTGACCTCTCTTCATTCTTGGTTCCGTTACTTTTTTTCCCAGCTTGTCTCGTTTGCTTTAAAATGACTGAACTCCAGTACCCTCTTAACATTCTACATTGTAAGGAGGTGAAAAACTCTCTGTGTGTCTTGAATCAGATGAAGAATTTGAAAGGGAATGGACACTGAGCTGTCCTCTCATAAGTGCAGATGGTCTACCCAGATGAGGGTTGGATTGCTTGAAATTTGTGGAGAAAAAGAAAAGAAAAAGGAAGCAAACTCTGCTTTTTCCTTGCTTTCAAACTGTTCTCTATTGAAAGGAGGTCAGCTGCCAGGACAGTCCCCCTGACTCTTTGCAGGTGTGCTAAATATGCTTGAATAAAAGTTAAAAGGGGAAAAAATGCACTTTCTAAAGCATTGCCTTTTAAAGAGTGTGGACTGTATTTAATTTCCTCAGCTGCAGTCAGACTTTACACCACAACTTGCCTTCAGAGGTCTCAAAGCTGCATTAATCATTTTTCTAACACTTTTTTTCTCCTCTGTTTGGAAAAAGCAACTTTTTTGAATCAGAACTTTCTGTCAAAGTTTTCAATGACACTTCATTTTGGAAAATTTCTACCTCGCACTTTCAATGGTGCTGACATTGCTGGGAGTGAAATAATTTAATATTTCATTTCAAATCAGGTTTTCAGTTTTTAATATAAATATTTCAAAGATCATTCAAAATGAAACTTTTAAAATAGGAAAGCCATGTTAGATCAGCACCTAATTTTCTCAAGAAAATTCTGCCTTGTTAGGAGAAATCCTCTGGTTTTTTGTTGGTTGGGCGGTTTTGTTTGTTTGTTTTTATTCGAATGGAAATAGGTGCAAATATTTAACCACCAAAATTGTTTCCATAATAGAAATATTGCGGGTGTTTATAGCCGTAGCGCAAATTTGGACGTTTACCACGCTGGTGTGGGCTCCCCCCAGGGTCTGGTGTGCATTGGGTTGGTAGTCAGTTACCTCAACACAATGTTATTCCAGCCACAAGTGAGTAAGGATTCTTTTTAGTCTCGTAAGGATTATTGTAGCAGCAAGTGTGCAGAGTGCATATCCACCAGTTACCTGCTTTTCTTTATGGCAGTTTAAACAGTTTTCCAAGATGTGAAGTGAGCAGTGCATCCATTTGCATGTCCCAAGGCAGTTCAGCCCAATGTTTTCCTCCATCCCAAACCTTCTGAAGGAGAAGGAGCACATAACTTAAACCACCTCTCAACTTCATTTGAAGACATCAGACAGTGGAAAAGTCACCTAATTGTTAAATAAGGATTTTATTGTTATTTTCAATACTAAAATGCATGCAGTATTTCCAACACAAAATGTCTGGCTTCAATTTTCACACGTGGCATGTTGTGCATCACGAGAAATATTTTTGTGTATTATAAACCACAGACAAATAAATCCCTTTCCTCTGAAAAACTGAGTTAACATTCTTTCATTGTATGGTTTGTTTTCCATTCTGTGGTGCTGTTTTCTGGACCATTGTCAATTTGCTAACAGGCATTAACAAGCAGGGGGAAAATTGTGGTACTCAGCATGTGTTTGCCTATTGCTGTAGCACCCCATTACGGTGACATCAGGATGTCAGCGGGTCTCTTTTGGTTACAGCTGAGCTGTGATGTCCATGTAGAGGATTTGGCCTTTCCCTCTTTCTTACTTTTGCACCTAGCTCCATTCCTGGTGAGGTGTTTTTAGGCATTTTGGGCAGACAGAAAGATGCTTTTCAGAAATACTCAGCACAGCTGTTGAGTCCAAGTCCTTAGCTAATCAGGTGTTCAACAAAAAAGCTCTTTTTCCTGCTATTACATAGAAAATATCATATAATAATAATCTACTTCTTCCATAACAAACCAAGTGGAAACTAGGACTTCCCCTAACTTCGACTAGCTCTCTAAGCTACTTCTGCAGGTCCTTTCACAGCCAGCTGTGAATTGTTTGGGCAGAAATTGGACAGGAACAGCTGCTTTAACACCTGCTATGAGGCCTTTGATCTCTCATACTACAACGATAAATTCTGAGCCTTTGAAAGCTGGCTCATCTGGAGAAGAAGAAACAGTTGAAATTTCACTGCTATCAGAGCTGGTGCAAGGGTGTACATGCTGCAGTGGTTCTACAGTTTCCGGGTGATTTTTTTATGTAGGTGCATAAATTGACTTTCAAAGTGTTTATGATTATGTGGAAGTAAATATCCCAGAATGTTTACCTGCAGTGAAATGCAGGAAAGAATGTAGTTGTCATATTCTGGGCATTGTATGCTCTTCCAGCCTGGACCAGACATCCAGCATGCTTTGCTCTAAGGACACCACTGGAGAGTTGTTTTGCTCTTCCCCGTGGTTAAACCGTGCTTATCACAGGGCCAGTGATTTGGACACAGAGAGCATTGCTGCTCTCTGTCTTCTGCTGCTCAGGAGTGATTGGGTTGTTAATTCTGCTTCCTACAATGTACAGTGCTGTTCATGTGATGCTGTGTAGTCTCTGAGATGACATTTATTGTCACTGAAACAACCACTTCCATGGAAGTGTGAGAAGAAGGGGTATGATCCGCAGCACAGAAGTTTAATAGCTGCCTTAATTTTCTTGAGCCTCATGAGATGAATAGCTGGTCCAATTTTCCTGATGTAAATGGAAGAGTTGTAATGGGATCTCGTGTGTATTTTACATTTCTATCATGTGTGGGAGTAATTTCCTGCTTGGTTTTCTGTAATCTGGAACTAATGAAATATTGATGACAGCATTTGGCTTATGCACTAAAAGCTTCATGACATTCTTTGTTAGGTACATTGCTGCAACACTGATACCTTGAAACCTCTACCTTACATTATTATGAGGCAAGGGTTAAAATTTTAGGTTTTGTCATAGTTTCTAGAGGTAGGAAAAAAGAAAAAGGGGAATAATACTTCTAGGTCAATAAAGAAAAACTGGAGCCTGTAGCACTTCTCACATTTTTGTCTGCTCCTGAATAGCTTTGTGTCTCAGGTGGCAAAACCAAGACAAGATTGACGGTGTAGTTTCTGAAACTGAAATCCCCTATGACTTTCCCCTCTCTGCTTACAAATAAATATATTATCAGCTGCTAATAAGTCATTCCAACAGTAAATAATCTTTTAACAGAGTAGTTAATTTGTATGAATAATTGAGGTTGAAATTATGTGGGTTACAAATTGGTTTTACAAAATCCAGCTGGGAAAAAGCAGTTTTGGGGATGCTAATAAAATGTTTCTATTACAAACTTTTGGAATTTAAAGAATACTGGAGATTTTTCTTCACCATCCTTAGTTATTCAGTGAAATTCAGGTCTACTTTGGTTTAGAAATATATCCATGGAGAAACATATTCATCTTTGATATCTACATGATCAACATATCCAGCAATCAAAAATAAATGGCTTGCTTAGATAGATATTTCTAATTAATTGCATAATTTTAAGAGATCAGACACAGAAACTTAGTTGCTTATGAAGAGTGGTGTTATTGCAAGTTGTCTTTTAAGTTTGTCTGAAATTTATAGAAAATTGAAATTGGCTAATTTTATTTACCCTTATATTGTTTCCCCTTCACTCCCAAAGTGGATCTTTCTCAGAGACACTCAGTGGTACAGGCAAAACCCAATTTTATTGTTCTAAACAAACTTTAGGCAAACTTTCCAGTCATAGCCAAGGACAACTGAAAAGATGGTCTGGAGATGCAGAGAGGAAAATAAGTTTCTTTTTCCAGCTGTTGATAAAGAAAAGGAATAATGGATTCAGAAGGGAGAGCTGCTGCTTTTGGGGTGGGATATGAACTCCCTGCAGTAGATGCTACACCACTCATTCTCAAATCCTCTGACAAAAGGAACAGCCTTAGTTTTGCTTTTTGTGATCCTGTCTAGGCTAGGCAGAGGACAAGGCTTTTCCTGTGGTGCTGCTTCTGTATACAAACCATCTTTTCAACCCTTGCCCAGCTGTGTGTAGCAGGCTATCTTCCCTATTGTTTCAGTAGTTTTGCTTTTTGCCTGTGCCTGGAACTGTCTTTGCCAAGAGCAGGCAAAGTGAGTTTTCACCAAGGGAAAAAACAGCAGTCCTAACAAGCATTCTTTACAATTTGGTTAAGGCAAGAGAACTTGGCACAAGTTAGTTGTAACAGGGAAATATGGTCTTGTGCTATCTTATCACACTGAAATTCTGTTAGTGTCATTCACCAGAAGGAAGCCTGTTCCTAGCAACAACAAATAAAATCCACTTGGCCTAGTTAATTTTACAAATTGTGCTCAAACAGTGCACTGTCCTAGCAGCTATTGTGACACCAGAACCTTCCAGACAGTGCAGTTTGAGTACAGATTCAGAAGATATGAGTGGTCAGGCTTTCTTAGCGTTTCTGAGGCTAATTTTTAAGGTCAAGGTCTGGCAGAGTTAAAAAGGTTCTGTTGGGATCTGTGTCTGTAGAGCTGGAGATATCTGAAGACTGGACAGCAATCACCAGGGACCTGGAGAACCCTCATCCCTTGACAGCTCTTAAGGGCAGGGTGGAAACACTTCTCAGGCCTAGAAAAGCACAATTAGTGTAGCCTCTGGGGTAGTATAAGATGCCTCTAAGAAGCCATCCAGTTCAAGCTGGAGTATCACAAGAGTGTGAGTATTTGGTGCTCTGTCCATACAAAACTTTTCTTACCATTCTGGCAATATTTTTCCCGTCTGATGCTCTTAATTTAAGCTGAACTATGTCTACATAGCACAATCACAAGTCTTTCTGATAATCACAGGAAGGTTTTTCCCTGTGGTCTAGCACTTACCCCCACTCCTGTCACACCAGCCTCACCTCTGCAGTTTTTTACTAACACTTTAACTGAGGAATACACTAATTTCAAAACTAAGAGTCGTTTTCACAAGGGAAATAAACTCTTTTTGAAAATGTCAAAAAATATGATAGTTTTGCAACTGTGCAACATTTGTTGAATGTGATCTTCCATTACAAAACTGACTTTCCCATGACTTGTATAGTTTTTTTCAATATTTCCTAATTTTAAAAAAAGTCACATAAAATTCCCAACCAAGTCTAACAGTGACACAAATTTCTGAAAGAGTGTATGCTGGTGTCTGGCAATGCCTAACACCCAGGAAAAAAGATGTTAAGGAAGATCCACATGCAGCTGAGTAGGGGGAGAGGAGGATGAAATAGCTGAGTGAGGTTGGTCTATGCCAAAATATTACCTGGGGGTTTCTTAAATTGCTATTCAGCATATCTGTGAGAGGTCAGAACACTGTGGATGCCAGAAACTCTTTTTGGCATTTATATCTTGCACTGGCAGCTTCTTGAGGCACTGGAGAGGGGAGAGGCAAGAAAGGAGGAACCTTTTCTTGTAAATCAACCAGATTTATTTTCAGCCCACGTTGCCATGGAATATGATGCTCCATTATGCTGAGTTCTGTATCTTTATGCACACCAGCCTGGACATAGTAACAAAATTTCCCTTGCCAGACTCATTTTCTTCAACATTAATTCACATTAGTTGAACACCTGGTACTTCATATTTTTCACTAAACTTGGAAGTGTTTTCCCAAATGCTCAAAGTATTGGTACCTTTAAGAAAATATTAATGAGTGATAATCAGAAGCAACCCAACATTCTTGACAAAGTGCACGGTAAGCAATCTTGTGGTCACAGCAAAAAATGTAAGCTAGTTTTTTTATAGCATGAAGGTCGTGCAAAAGTTTTACTGTACCTATAATCCCAATTACTGCCAGTAATTTGAGTAGATAGTGATCTGGATGCCTGTTAAAATTCATTATTGTCCCATGAAAAAAAAAACATTTTGGAGGACATCACACTTAAATCCCTTATTGCCTCATGCTACTTTAGACACTTGTTATGTGATAAGGTAAATTAGGTATGCTTATCATTATGTGAGGAACTATTATACTTTCAGAGAAGGTAACCTTTCTACTGTGCTTACCCACACAGTTTAACTATAATAATTTCATTTTTTATTCATATACAGTAGCATCTATGGTTCTCAAGTGGGATTTGAAGTTAAAATGGCTCTTTATTTTAAAAGCTGTAGGTCAATTACTGGACAAACCTTTGCATCTTAGAATTTACTGTGATTAACCATATCATGTTAACAAACACCTTTGAAGGCTACTTTGCTCAAGGATGTTGTAAACAACAGCTGTCATAAAATGCCCATGAGACGTGGAATCTTTTTTAGTGTTGTAGACAGTAAACAGCAGTGAGACTGCATAAGTACTTTTACTTAGTTGGTTCTATTTGCAGTAGAGAAAATAGCTTTTCTAAAGTCAATGGAACAATTCTGTGGCTCAGCCAGGAATGGCCAGGTCTTCTTCTTGATAGTCCTGTAATCCCTTGGCCAGGCATCTCTACAAGAGATCTGTCATTTATACTACCTTGCCAAGCTTCTTTATTAAAGCTTTGTTATAAAGCTCACTCAACTACAAGACAACTGTGCTGGAAGTCCATTTTTATTCTAGTTTATCTGAGTTCTGATATGAAATAAATTCAAGACTTACAGGAAGCTTTGTGTATCCTGTATATCTTTTCAAATGTTATAAAATCCATGTAAACAACAAAACTTCCCCAGCGTAATGATAGGATAAATTGTGAACTTTACCTCTTTTTGTTCTCAGACTCTTTTAAAACAGGCACACATAAATGAACTAATCAAAATTTTAATCTCAGCAGACTCCCACTTCACTTAGCAAATGCAAGATCCTTGATATGCCTCACTTGTTGCATAGTAACCAGCCCACTTTGAGAAATGCAACTATGCAAGCTGAGAATTAGGACTCATTATGCCTTTGCTGAGGGCTCATTAGGATTGCATGCTGAGGGTGCCATCTTAATTAGGGATGAACCTGACCACCTGAAAGTAATTCTCACTGGCAGCCAACTGTAGTATTTTCAAATTTTGGATTTGTCTGGCTTCCATCTGCCAGCTTTGTCTTAGCACTGAATTTGTTGACATCAACAGTGACATTCTTAATATCGTGAATTGCATCCTGTCTCTTGGGTGCAATCAAGTTGGACAGTTCCCTTCACAGTATGATTGTGGGAGGAGGTGGGCTGCTAGCTGTAGAAGAGTCATGCTCAAGAAGATGAAATTGAAAATATCAAAAATATCAAGTTTAAGACAAGACATGAAGCATATGACCTAGAAAATTAAAAACTCAACCCAAAATCTCCTGCTGCTTCTAAAAATATGAAGCTAACAAAGCATGCCCTTGCACTCTCTGC
This sequence comes from Rhipidura dahli, assembly GCA_013399225.1. Classification (NCBI taxonomy): domain Eukaryota; kingdom Metazoa; phylum Chordata; class Aves; order Passeriformes; family Rhipiduridae; genus Rhipidura; species Rhipidura dahli. Next base: position 1,782,424 of record VXAC01004697.1, on the reverse strand, counting down.
CATCGTTGAAAGTACACTGAACTAATGAATGAATGGTGTATAATGTTGTAGTTCATTATGTTTCCTAGGACCTGTTTGCACCTATTTCAAAGATATCTCAAAGAGCCTGTGTTAATGTAACCCTCCAACCAAGCAACTGGAGCTTTATTTTTATGCTTGTCATATAGTAGTGCAGCCTCAGGACAAAATAAGGTGAATGGGTGCAGATGTTACGTCAATTATGTTTTGATGACAGGGCAGTGATGTAAGCAAGGCTACATAAGAAAACCTACAGACCCTCAGGAGCATGAACAAAAGTAATTGACTTAGATTCTGTGAGAGATGCAAAAAGCTAAAAGGGTTAGAAATCCCCTTCTTTGTTTCAAATACCACATGGAACCATAGGCATGCTGCTAGTCTGTTGAATACAGGAAAAGAAAAAGGGTTCATTTAAGCCATAGCGAAATGCTGGTGATTGTCAGACTGTACTGCAGGCAGCCTCACCAGCCAGGCTAATAGGAAGTGGAAATTGCAACATATTCAGCTCCACTGAAGTTTGTTTAGTTTTAGCTCTGACACAAACATTTACTGCTATCATGTGGCCACATTTCCTGAAAGTTAGGGATTAAAAATCGAGACAGGTTTTGCCATGATATGAAAGGTAAATGGAACAGTTTCCCCAGGAGATTACTTTTCCACTTGTTTCTGTAACTCAGAATAATAGGAGAATTTAGTATGTTGTACTTCTTGATATGCTGATTGTTCCTATCAAATAATAGTATTTCATCACATATTTAACATCTTACCTTTCACTAAGGAATTTCAGCATGGTTTGCCTTCTTTCTATGGCTGGGGTGAAGCAGAGCAATGTTGTAAAAATATCTCCTCCAGCTGAAACAATGGATAGATGTTAAGTGGGCAAATGGCTCTAGACGAAGTTTGGTTGGATTTCAGATCTGTGGAGAGGCTTTACAGCATTTCTACCTGCCCAGAAATTTTTGAGAACTGAAGCCTAATCCTCAGGGAAAAAAAAAAAAAAAA